>CM038343.1:25442535-25612535 GCA_021464625.1 Proterorhinus semilunaris
TAAGAACAAAAATAACATGGGTTTCGCAGAAGAGAAGAATCGGGAGCTCATAAAGCATTCACCTGTCTTACCTGTCCAAGTTTTTGTCCCCTCTCCTTCTCGCAGGCTCCTGTTTTTTTTTTTTTTTGCCCTCCTCGTTCGCGTGAGTCCGAGAGCAGTGCAACGCAAGCGACGTCTTTCAGCTGCTGCTCCCCCCTTTCCAATATGGCATCTCTCAACTGCGCATGTCCAAAACATCTACAGATATTTCCAAGCCAACTCCTTCATTGACCTTTAAGTGTAGTTAAATATTTCTACGTGTGTTTAAAAAAAAAAAAAAAATGTGACAGCTGTTGCCGATAGGAAACCTGGGCCCAAGCCGACATAGGCTGAGGAAATTCTGCCTAATAATGACTCTAACTTTTCTTTCTTTCTTTCTTTCTTTCTTTCTTTCTTTCTTTCTTTCTTTCTTTCTTTCTTTCTTTCTTTCTTTCTTTGTAATAGACTATAAAGCCGATAACTTGGTCCATATACTATTTTTCTGCACTGCTAATACAGATTTTTTTTAAATTATTATTATAGTCTGTTTATTTCCTACTGTTTATACTTGTTGCCCCTTTAACGCTTTTAGTCATTGTGTAAGATACCTCTATTTACTATTTAATTGTTTGCACATTTCCTGTCTCTTCTGCACACCCTGAGTGTTTCTGAGAGCTGAATGTTACAAGTGAATTTGTATCCTCTAGCGGTAGCGCACTTTACAACTTGAATCTATATCTTCAAAGGTCAAAGGTGCGTGAAATAAATGGTATTGGTTTTAGGTGGGTAGGCAATAGACCAAAAGTTATAGGCTAAAATTCTCTTTACGCCAATCTTTTTCTGTCCTTCGTCTGTAGCTATAGGCATATGAGAAAACAATAAACTCACAGTCAAATTTAAATTGGTGAATGATAGTTTTATCTTATAAGATAGCTTTACTTTGGAGGCCATGGGCTCAAAACACACTATCCAAAGCTCACGTAGCCGCGTGTTTTATGATTTGGCTACTTGTCCGACAGGGAAATAGGAAGTCTTAATACATCTTTGATGCAACAAAGTGATGAAGACGTAACTAAAAGAGGCGCTGGCGATTTGCGCAGAACAGATGGTTCAAGCGCGTGCCGTGCGATTCATTAATCTGCCAAAGAAGGGGCTTTTCCAAGCGCGCAATGACAAGGATTACCTTTAACACATAAACAATTCTGAGTCCAATAAGTTGCTTCTTCTCGGTTGAATACGTTTAAACCCAGTGCAATAAAGAAAAAGAAAACAAACAAACAAGCAAACATAACAAAACCAACCAAACTAACACGATTGGAATTCAGGAATTTGCCCAATAGACATGTTCAAAAGCTGATTTGGTACTTTAATTTTTTTTGGACAAATTAAAGCCAACTCAAGTCACAAAATAGGTCTCTTGTCCAAAGTGTTTTGGCAAATAGGGCCAAACCTTGCTCAAGTAGGCTAAATAGAATTCCAAAAATGATATGAGCCAGCGGTGGCTCGTTCCCAGGTCTCCCTATAATGTTCAATTAGGTCGTAGTCAGTAGGTCATTTGGAGTTTTAATTTTTAAACGCTCTATATCTTAGCAATGTTTTTTGTCATTGTGTGTGCGTTCGTGCGTGTGTGTGTGCGTGTGTGTGTGTGTGTGCGATCGTGTGTGAGTGTGTGTTTGTGTGCGTGTGTGTGTGTGTGTGTGTGTGTGTCTGTACTTACGACTTTGTGAGGACCAGTTTGCGTTTTTAACCAACAGAGTAAGGACATTTTTGTAATGTGAGGACATTTTGGGTGGTCCTCACTTATTTGAGAGAAATTGTAGCAAAGGTAATTTGACCGCTGAAATGGACACAAACAAATTAAATGAAGCTGTCGGATCTAAGTTAAAAAATGGCTGCAGCGCCAGCTCATAACTTGACTCTGTTGAGTATGCAAGGCTTTACTCAAACATGCATGATGACACAAAACATATTATTCAACAGTATTAAAGCAATTTAGTAAAACGCGGAACCTTTAATATTGTCAATGCACGGCACGTGCAAAGGCGCGCCAACTATTAGACGCACACTACACGGCAGTGTCGCCTAGCGCACACGCAGCAGCTGTTTGAAGTAAAAGTAAAATCTTAAAGTCCTATCAATGTAAACATTGGCGTCTGACTTTAACTAGCCTCGGTGGCACATCTCCACAGGCGTTGCCTACACGATCTTATGAGTGCGTAACGTATTTGGCTCTTTTACTTTGACAGTCAACCCCGGATGTACTTGTTATATGTAATGGTTAGTTTACTTTGATGTTTTTCGTCCCATAAACATGGATGACAGTATGTTTTGCGTTCCTTATAATACCTGCTGAGAGAGTCATGTCGCTTTCGTTATAAGGGAGCCTTTCAGTCTAGTTACAAGGTAGAGGAGTCGAGCCGGAAGAGGTTTATTTATGTTTAGTTAAATCTTTCTCAGCTCTTCCTTTGTCTCGTTGACGTCGCATTGTTTTCACCGTGCCAGTATGGACAGGGGATACAGGGAAATGTTTTTGGTGAAAAGGTCTTTGGATGACGCTTTGGAAGTGACAAACATGACGGACATAAACAAAGCGAGTCCTCACGGCTGTGACAATGGCGCACTGACGGACAAGTTTGGTGTGTTAATCCAGGGGCTGCTCGGTATCGTCGCCTTTAGCACGCTTATGTGTGAGTATGCGGCATTTCCTACTCCCGAAAACAACATTGGTTGGTATCACTGTTCTGTCAATAATAGTAGAGATGGGTAGAGTAGCCAAACTATTTACTCAAGTTAACGTTACTCTGGACTTTACAGATAATGTAAAAGTGCAAACTAAACATAAAACAATATTGACATTTACAAATTGTTTATTGGTTTATTTGGTCGGGACAGTGCATGTTAATGAACACACATGGGTCTCATGCATGTAAACAAGCCATACCAGATTGTAGCCTTGGGATAATTTCCATCCGTCGTCCCCCATGCGCACTCTCAAACACACTCTCATTCATCCTGGCCTATTGTACATGTTTTTTTGCCTAAATATGTATTTTGTAACATATTCTGCTTTGTCCAATAAGAGTAATGTATTCCGAATACTTAGAATAGAATTTGCTTTATGTACAAATGTGATGTATATGATGAAAAATTTATTAATTTGCTTTATAATTATGAATAAATATAGTCCCTGCTTATGCTTTTTGTCACACCTGTCATAAACTTATACCTCTAGTTAGGAACACAAAAAATCCATTTGCAAATGCACAATGGGAACACTGCAGAGATTACCAATCTTATCCCATGTCATTTTGATCTTGTCTCTCCTGATATGCAATAGGCAAGTTTATTTATATCGCACATTTCACACACAAGGCAACTCAATGCGCCCATGAAGCTAACATTGTATGATTGAGTCCCACTATGTATTGCTTTGATTTTAGGAAACAACAACAGCAAATTAATTTATTTAAATAACCTATCTAGGCCATTGCAAAACAATGATGAATCCAACAGTGAGGATCTCTGTTATTGTTTATTTCTCTGCTTTTCACTGGATGTTTTGGTGGATGGTGGGCAAATAGCTGAGCTGGTGTGTAGCATTGTTGATTTAAAGCGGGTGTACCTGATTTTTCCTGCACAAACTCAGAATTGTTTTGATTTGGACTAAACTTGTTTCTAGCTTTCACAATCCCTCCTGCATGTCCGAATTGTTCAAGCAAATTGTTTATATGCACGTTTCAAGCCTGTGTACAGCTTTGAGCGGTGGAAAAGTGAAGAAGGGGGTGCCACCCCCAAAATAAATTTTTACTGATTTAGGTTCTATTGCTCAATAAACAAAATAGGTGAAGACCATGCAACAAGGTCTGTTCACAACACACTGTGTGGTGGTAAAAACACATTTATAAAAAAAAAAAAAAGTAAGGTACCCCAGCTTTAAATCACAGATTTACATTTATGTTTTACTGAGAAAGGGGAGCAACCCGTTGTTTGTGATCATTGTTTTTGCCCTCTATAGAATAGATCTATTACTAAATAATAGATCAAATTAGATTTTATTTATTTATTTATTACATTCATGATGCTCACCAAAGCCTCGGACATGACAACATTACGCTTACTTTGAACTCATTACAACTTGGGTGAAGTTTTTTCGCTACTGTAGCAGCCTATACAATGGAAAACTCATTGTATGAATGTCTTGGGGGTTAGTCAGTCTCACTGGGAGACTGTGTGGTCTTTAGATGCGCATTTCACAATGGCTATTCTTAAGTAAATAAATACCTTGGGATTCTGAGGCATCTGACATGGAATCTGCTGGGTCTTGCTCTGCTGCCTGCAAGATATCGGTGTTTCTTTTTTAAGTGCAGGAAAAAAAGGAGGGACAGGACTACAGTAGTCTGGGAACTTTGACTGTATCTTGGCCGATTCTCCAAGAAATGCTCTTTCAAACTCTATAAGGGCCCAGTAAATGTCTGTGGAGACAGTAATCGATGAGACTGTTCTTTTATACTCGCACACAAAATCAAGAAGCATTGTGTTGGTAATTTGATCATGTTGATTGGCAAAAGATAGGCCTACTATGCGTTGTGGTTCCAAAGGTCAGTGCAGCTTAGTAAGTGACCATGTAGATAACGTAAATCATTCTCACAGTTGCCTAATTTACCTGCAGCTGAAGTAGGCCTATGCACATAATATAAGCTAATCTAATGGTAGTGACAAAAGTGACACAGCATTAATGCACAGTTATTTTTCACAGGATATACAGAGCTTTTTTTTAGATATTTTTTTAGAAAAAGTTGACAAACATGGAAACAAATGTACCAATGCCAAATCAATGGCTCTATTCCTGTTTCACACGCTTAGTCACATTCTTTGGGCTTGAAAGATGAGGAAGTAGAGAATGCATGTCATGTTTGTGACGACAACAAACCAGTACGTTTTTTTATATTGTGATTGACTGTGCACTTTTAAGCATGTCCAGGTGCAGGAACATTTGAGAAAGGACTGAATACAAACTGCTAAACCAATACAAGTATCAATTGCATTTCAGAATATGTTTGTAGAGGTCTAACTACAGGGTCAGCTGGTTATATACGTACAGTACAAATAAGCCCCATGGAGACAGGATATTCAATACAGGATATGTTGTCTGCAGAAAATATTACATGGCGTAAATAGCTCTGCCTTTGTGATTTGCTAATTTGCATGTTTAGAATTAAATTATGATTATTTCATAAATCCCTTACAAAAAATATATAATCGAGGAAAAACAACAACTTCATAGAATATATTTGAGTAAGTTGATGAATAATTGTTAAAACAATCCTGATTTCAATAATGACTAAAAATAACAACATTTTATTTTTTCCTATAAACGAGCAGCTAAGCTAAGTTTTATTTCTGTGCATAAAGTTATATTGTATTTTGTTCTTTGCAGTGAAAAGATTCAGAGAACCAGCGGGAGTAAGGCGACCCTGGAGGATTTGGTGAGATTATTTTGTTCTCCACAAATTGTTTAATGTGATACATGGTGTGATACTCAAAGGTTTGACCTGACCATATGTAGGTTTTATGACACATCGAAGCAGGCCATTGGTTCTCTTTTCATCCACTTTGCCAACGTGTTCCTGTCCACTTTCACCAAAGATGATCCCTGTTCCCTGTGAGTTACATACATTCTATAGGTCAGGGGTTCCCAAAGTGTTCAGGCTGTGACCCCCAAAATGACCATGCAATGAAAAAAAAAATATATATATCAATAATATATACACAATATCGATATTTACATTTACTCAATTCACTAATCTATGTTTTTAATGTAGAAATACTATATTAAATACACTACCAATATTTTGCATTTCTAAACAGTATCTTGTAATCCTTTTGAGACCTCCACTTTGGGAACCACTGCCGTACGTGATATAATCCTGGTTTTCTGTGACAATAATGATTGCAGTTTCCTGTTTATTCTGAAGATACCTGATGAATTTTCTGTTGGATGCTACGCTTGGGATGCTTGTCCTCTGGTTGGCTTTAAAGTTGGTTTCCAGACTTGTGGAGTACAAACAATGGACACTGCTCACTCTTGGCGAATATGGTAAAATAAATCATCAAAATAATAAATATGCTTTGTGCATGTAATGTTTTTTTTTTCTTCTCATTATTAATTTAAGTAATTTAAAAAACAAAAATAACCCTCTATTAACAATGTTCATGAATGGAAAGGAGCAGAAAAGGAAGTAATAACTATACTATATACAGTATATACTTTAATATCTGCCCCCTATTAACACAAACACATTAAAAGTTCCCGTTAATAAGCTGTAACACTTGACTATTTCAAGACAACACTTAATTAATCATACAAAGCAATATATGACATTTTAAAATCATTTTTTAAATACATTACATACAGTTACAGTTCCTAACTTCTTGTGTGCCTCCAATCCCCATTTTTAATGAAAATAAAATAAGATTTAGTAACTAACTAAAATCAAAATAAAGTTTTAGCCAATTGTTTGTTGTGCAGATTGGTTAAGATGATGGTGCCCCAAATGAAACGGTTACAAAACACACTCAAGCTACGAAGTAAAATTCCATTCACAGCCATTTAATTTGGGAATGCATTTTTACAAAGTACCACTAGGTGGCATTGAACATCAGCTAATGCCTCTTAAAAATTCTCTGTATTTTGAGTGGAAGCTTTAAAAAAACAAAACATTTTCTGTAAAGATTATTGTTGAGCGTGTTTAGTTGCATGACTCCTCTTAACTTTCTCAGGTGATCCTCCACAAGCCGCTGCGTGGCTTGGTCAATGTGGCATTTACTTGCTCATAATGGTGCTGGAAAAGGGAGTTGTCAGCCTGGTGCTGCTCATTCCTGGATGGTCTGAAGTAAGCATTCAGCTTAATAATATGCATGATAGAACATTGGTGAAAAAGAACTATATTTAACATATTTTGCTTACGATATGAACTTTGTGGATGTACAACTATTTAGTACTTTAATATGAGTATTGAACGCTCACCTACTTAATTATTTCAACCCCATGTTAATTTAACTCTGTCTATTTTAGTTGCAAGAGGTGCTTTTGGACTACATCGCTAACCCACAGCTGGAGCTTGTGCTGGTCATGCTCATTGTGCCATTCATTGTAAATGTAAGTGGTTGTGTTGAAGGTTCACATATGCATCCTGAGTGTCTTATCTCTATCTATCCTCCAATGCTCTTTGTGCAGGCAATCATGTTCTGGGTGGTGGATAGTCTGATGATGAGGAAGTTCAAGACGATGAAGACTTTGGACGACACATGTGACAGCTCTGCGCAGAAGGCTGATTCTGTGTTGTGTATAAACCCAGATGAAACACAGGTGAGCAATGATATTTAATTGTTCTTCTTCACATTCTTCTTCGTCATATTCTTCTTCTTATTATTTCTTACTGACAGTAGTTGACTCTGTTGTGAAAAATGCATGACAAAATGGTTATACTGAGTTATAATCAGTACAAACTTGTAAAATGTTATTCTAAAACATTTTATATAGCACATTTTATATATGTAAAAGAGCAATGAAGAGAACATAAAAAACAAATAGAAATAAAATAGTTGAAAAAAAAATAATTATAGGTGCACTATGCAACTTTGTATGTAGTAGCGCCCTTACTTACCATCCCGATGGCCTCTAGGACGCTCCTGGATCAGTTCTTTTTTGTTTTTTACTGCTGATTGAACCGTATCCATGGTTACATATACATTTCATTCTGAAAACCCACCAGAAATCCTAAAAAAACGGAAATAAAATTGATAGGAGCCACCGTGATGGAAAGCAAAGACGCCAAGCTAACCACCTACAGCCGCTTGGCCACTGAAAGGTCAAATATGCACCATTATCAATATTTTTTTACATAAAAAGTTGCATAGTGCGCCTTTTAGGAAATAAATGCTGCAGTGAACCAGAGAATTTTTGGACAAAGTTTGTGATGTACTATGAGGCCTGTTTACACAAACAATCAAATCAAATACAAAATTAACATGAAGCCAGTGCAATCATGCAAGAATTGTTACACTGCTTGTATTTGATGACACTGCTTGCTCTTTGAGGATATCTGAGTAACAATGGGACTTGAGCTGTTGAGACGTTTTAAACACACAAAGAATCTTAATACTTTCCTATATTTATCTAAATGAGAAAGTGCATTATAAATGAGCTACTTATGAGTGAATAAATATACCTGTAGTATACTTCAAAGCTACGATGGCTGTGGTCTACAGCTAGTATTTCTGGTGTAACCAACATTTGTTGCCAGTAAATGTACATGTTCATTTTGGTTAGTCTAGTTTCACTACAACATTCCTGGTTCTTCAACTTATCATAAATGAAGTATTTTTCCAGGAAATAAAAGTGACATTCAGAATGTGTTTCCACACACTGATGTAATGGAAAGTGAGGAGAGTGGTGTATGACAATAGAGGCTTTGACCGATGTGTCAGACCCATGCCAGTTTATGTTGCGAGACATACAGTATCTGTAAACTCACTATCGCTGCCTGTGCTGATATTCACTATTAAATGGATTTGGAGTCACACAATCAATGCTAACAATCTACTACAAAAATTAAGAGAATATTTTCCATGAGTAGATAGTGACCACTTATTGATTTATGGTGTATGCAGAAGTTAAAGTTATTGTAAAGGTGTAAATTGTAAAGTTAGATATTTACTTCTAAGATGTGGGAGTTGTGGTCGTGTTAACGTCTAATAATTAAAGCAAGCAACATATGGGACGATTCATTAAAAAGACTGAAGTGTGGAAAAAGTTAAACTTATGTCTAAAAGCCATAGTTAAGGTACAGGATAGCCTTTGGGTCCACCGCGTCCATCCTACATAAAAAATTATCGTGTGCCAGCCCCTGCCTCCTACCTCTGTGCGTCCTCCCTGTGTTCCTATATGTGTCCAAAATACGTGCCAGGCTCAGGTGCACCTGTATGCAGGGCTGTTCTGCTTGGAGTAAAGTCATGTGGTTTAGGTTGACTAAAAGTTTTAAAGTCAGGCAGATAAAAACGGCAAACTACACCATAATATAAAAGCAAACTTGAATATAGCCGCAAAGCGGGGATTATCGACCCTCGCCAACTGCCCTGTTTTTTTTCGAGGGGCCTTTGTTTTTGGATTTTTAAATGTAATATTATGGCGATTGCGAAAAATTATTCTTGTTGTAGGGGGCGGATAATTTTTTATCCCACACTTTTCTAGACCATTTTCACCAGGCTTTAGATCATTCAGATTAACACTCTGGGAGGAGATAGAAAAAGCTCAAGATGATTTGTGATTTGAACATTTTCCCATTAGAATAAAATGGGAAGTTCTGGTCATTGCAACGGCAACACCGTGAAAAATATGGCATTGGTGTGATTTACTAATTTGATTGGAACAACCGAATGGAATTGTATTTTTGTAAAAGTAAAAAATAAAAATAAAAATATATATTATAATCTCGATCCTGTAGGGGGCACTATCGCATCCAATTTGAATTCAACCAAATGATAGGGCTTTAACAACTGATAAAAGTTGTTGTCTTAATCGCATAAAAAAACACAAAACTTAAAAAAGAAATCCAGTTCCAAAATTAGCTTTTTCCGTTAAACGCTCTAGGAGATTTCGTACGACGTGTAAAAACAAATGCCGGATTCGCTCTTCACAGGCTTTCATCCAAAATACCGGCATCCAAAATTTTGCGATTCTACGTCAAACTTTATTTATGGCCGGGTCCTATAATGCATTTTAATATTAAAAAAAAAATGAGGTATAATATTTTGAATGTACTGTACAATATCTTTTCTGGGGCAAAATCAGTAAGTTTTCATAAATGTTCACTGGGTGAAAATTGTTAGGAAAGAAGAAAGAGAGAGTATAAAAGTATAAAATTCTATTACGAAAACAATGTTTACTGTCACGGGTACAATGGTCTATACAGGTGCTCGTCAAAAAAATAAAAATAAAAACTTGACTTTGATGGGCTCTCTACAATTACAGTGTTCATTTTTGCATTACATATGTATGTGCATGGAACATGCATGATGAGAGGAGTGTTTGAGGGGGTGGTGGGCACGCACTTTGGGGGCTGTAGGAACCGATAACGTAATAACGGCCGATAATGTAACAACTCTGTTGAGCCAATAACACAATAACAATTCACCAGGCCGATAATGTAATAATTATTAGGTTATTATTGGCCTAACAAAATGAAAATTGTTCACAAATGTAATAATTTCAGCCAATAACGTAATAAGTAATACATACATTTGAATTTATTTAAAAACAAACACATTAAAGTGACCAGATGGAAGTTGTCATTTTTATACTCGCTACTGCCACCTCAGGTCTTTACTACAGTTTCTATATTAAGCTTGTGCATGATGGTAGTTCGGACCCGATTTAACAAGTAGGGGGTAGAAAATACATAATTTAAATGTTTAAACTCCATCTAGTCCCTTTTAAACATTGTTTGTTTTTATCACAATCTTTATACACTTGAGGTAACTTGCAGCTCACATGCATCTGACCATGACGGTCGCCCAGAAATTAAAGCAGGTCATTTTATGACTGAAAGGTTGCCGGTTCCAATCCATGCTCCCACAAGTGTGTGACATTGCTGTGTCCTTGTGCAAGGCACTTGACCCCACATTCATACTAAGGCAATGTGAGTGAAGAGCCTTGCCCAAGGACACAGCAACGTCACACACTTGTCGGAGGAGGGATTCGAACCAGCAATAAAAACTGGCTTTACACTCTGATGAAGTTACTGGAATTGAAAAAATAAACAGTGAAATACAGTAAAATACAAAAGCTGATGAAAAACCCACAAAATAACAGGTCATCTAAGAATTTTGAGAAAACGGCACAAAAACAGTGTTTAATGTGTTAGTTTTGGGAAATGAATTTAAATTGATGTATTGTTACACTATTGGCAGAACTTATTACATTTGTGAATGATTTTCATCAGGCCAATAACGTAATGAATATTACATTATTGGTTGGTAAATTGTTGTTACGTTATTGGCTCAACAAAGTTATTATCGGCTTATTACATTTTGAAACTGGACATATTTATTACGTCATCGGCTCTTATTATCGGCCGTTATTACGTCATAGGTTTCTACAGGGCACTGCTATATGATAATAGGAGTCCCTTCACCAGCCCTGATGATTCGACCACTTGTGCTCAGTGACATATGTGCCTTAGTTAAAACTTTGATTCTGTCTTAGGGTCTGCTGACAGTGGAGACGGACACAGAAGAGGCTTCAGAAAGCAAAGAGAATGAACCTGTTCCTCGAGTGCAATATTCAGGAGGACCACTGAGACCCAGCTGGGTCACCGTTTAAATCTGCACCGCTTCAATTCATCCGTCCGATGTAAACTCTCTTTACACCTTAATCCACTCAGTTAATTCTGAATATATAAACCTCATTTAGGGATGATTGTTACTGCAACCTTGGATGCCTTTATGGTTATAATGAGCAAATGCATGTCGCTTATTACATGTACAGAAGCCTCCACTGAATGGTGTTGTAAAGCTTTCCATGTCAAGTGCAGGATGCCTTCAGAGTCATCACTGCAGAAAGTATGTGGATAAACATGAGGCAAGCACAGCACCTGCAGGGCATGAGGGTGGTCTTTACTTAATTGTAAAGGGTATTGAGTTCCAAAGGACATGGAAGACGTTTTTTTATTTGAAGTCTTTTATGTACAAAGTTTACGGTTTATTTGAGCTGTAATTAGAGAAATTATAGCATGGGTTTGCTCTACTTGTACAAAGATGGATATTTATGTGGTGTTTTTTTAGCAGTATCCCTCAAATGCAACCATAAATTAAATGATTGTGTGTGTGATTATTAATGTTGCGCATTCAAATTATGTTTGTCATGGATGAAAAGGACTGGTTTGCACTATACACAATTGTCAGTCTTTTTGTCTCTGTCCGGTGTGAACATTACAATTAGTATTCCATTGACAATTATTTCTGTCTTGTGGGCCATTTATTTTTTTATTTTTGTAAATTTTTATATGTGATGTTTTTGATTGTTCTGATTCAGTCTGCAGTTATCAGAAATCCCCAAGAGATAAGTCAAATGCAGCTAGACTCATTTTTTTTTAAATGCCAAAGTTTTTCGCCATCCATCTGGAGTAGCTTCCTGAAGGCTCGAGACCATGTCCACCAGATATGGACTTGGTGGTATTCTACTCTGGATGGCTACATGCTTTTGACTTATCTTTTTGGGATTTAAATTAACCACCTGGTTATTTAATTGCAAATCAAACTTTTTTTTTCTTTTTGTAAATGACAATATTTTTTATATTTATTAATATCCTCCAGTAAATAATCCTTGACTGTTTTAGTTTTTCTATGATTGCAATTTTCTTGTATTCTTTGTTTTATACTAGTCTTTTTAACAGAACTGTGCGTCTGAACTGTCACAGCGTGCGGTACATGCCTATGGTGCTTCTTACTGAATGTATCTCTTTAATCTTCTCTACGAATAAAGGTGATTGACATTGAGCACTGTTGTTGGTGGATTCCTGCAGGAGCTCAGCCTGTACAGTCTGATGACAGATCCTTGAGTAGGACATGGTCAGAGCACACCTGTGGGGGTGGGGTGGAACGCTTTGTGACCTGCAGCTGATGACAGACCAGTGAGTCTGGGTCCCACACCGCTGTGCTGTGTATAATGAGGTGAGGAAGAAGGGCTACCTATGGCTGATATCCATGCTTTGCAGGTGTGAACTTTAGAGACTCAAAAAAGTGGAAGACTATACCACAATGAGCTCATTGTTATTTTTTTAAATTCACAATTACACATTTACTAACACTAACACATTTATATAAACTTTGCAATGCTATAGTACATAGTACAAAAATAAAATTAGGTGTGAAGACTTAAGTAAACAAAAAAAAGCATATATTTTTGTTAAAATCTACAAAAATTAATCCAGATGCTGACCTCTTAAAGTCGGTTTGTCCCGTGTGATGAGTGTCCAGTGTCAAACATGTGAGACATCAAATAGTCTTCATAGTGTCCATCTATCAGCTTCGCAGCATTGTTCTTGGCGAACCAGCAGTCCACATTCTGTGTTCCACTGTAGATCCTCCTGGTCTTCTGCACCACAGGGACAGAACGCTCCTTCACCTTTAGGACTGTAGAGGGCACTTTGTCTTCTACTACCTTAGCCAGGCCAATTTCTTCATACAGGAACTGACCTGGAAATGCAGATAGAATCATTTTATCTGATCACTTTTGCCTGGGGAGAAGGCCATGGTGTGGAAAGTTCTTTCCGTTTGGCTCATTGTACCCATAATGTATTTTATGTAATGCGATCACATCTCTGTTCTTACCTAAGAGTCCATGGCAGTTGGGAGACAGTCCCTTGCTGTTGCCGATGTAGAAGCCTAGATGGTCTTTCTGGTAGGGAGCTGGGTTCTTGTAGTGATGTAGCAAAATTATAAAGCTTATGTTGTCTCCCACTGACACAGTCACGTTGGACTTCCCCACAATGGCCACCGTCAAGACACCACTGGTCACTGTGACTGTTGAATGACAGGCCAGAACCAAACGGTCTTTGCCATCCAGGATCACCTTCTTGGGAGTCACTTCTATGTAGGCCCGTTTGGGGTGGTCTATTACAATTGTTATGGTGTTGAAATATGTACGCTGCTGCTTGTGGCTGTTTTGAGGTGCCGGGGCGCCAATTAGCTTTCCATTGACGGTTACACCTACAGT
Source organism: Proterorhinus semilunaris (assembly GCA_021464625.1). Lineage (NCBI taxonomy): Eukaryota > Metazoa > Chordata > Actinopteri > Gobiiformes > Gobiidae > Proterorhinus > Proterorhinus semilunaris. The sequence continues at coordinate 25,456,331 of CM038343.1, forward strand.
GCACACAATAGATGTCACCTCTCAAGCAAACATGCTTTGCAATTGTGTTTTTGCATAGGTAAGTATGCCAGGCAGATACAATTGTGCTCAAGTTTACCTGGCAGAATATTGGATTGTTTTTGTTGTGTTTTTTTTTTACTTGTGCGAAGCCATTTATGGTCAAACATTGGAGTTTACTCTCTTTAAATCATATGATAATTGAAACTGTCAAAATGGCTTTGATCAAAATATCACTGACAGCTTGTTTTGTGGTAGTTGTGGATGGGCCTCTTTAGTTCCTTGTATGGTAAAACAGGCCTTTTTTTTATAGCCTTCCGTTCCTTAGATTCCTGGGCTGTCTTGCATGAACTGCACGTTTGAGATATCCCCAGAGTGGCTCAATTATATTGAGATCAGGCGACTGAGATGGTAACTTGCCAGTTTATTCTGCTGTAGCCAATGAGAGGTTGACTTGGCCTTGTGCTTTGGATCGTTGTCATGTTGGAACGTCCTGGTGCGTCACATGCACAGCTTCCAGGTTGATGAGTGTCACTTTTTCTCCAGTATTCTTTAATAATATGCTACATTCATCCTGAAATCTGTTTTGACCAAGGTCCCTGTAGCTCACACATCCCGAAAACATCAGTGATCCAGCTCCGTGTTTCACTGCAGGAATGGTGGTTCATCACAGGCCTTATTTTTTTGTTTTATTTGGTAAGGACAGTTCACGGTAATGAACACACCACACCGGATTGTAGCTTTTGGCTAATTTGCTTCTGTTGTCCCACATTCGCTCTCTCAAACACACTCTCATTCATGCTGGCCTATTGTACATGTTTTTAGTGGTAGGGAAAACCTACGCAGCCACGGAGAGAACATGCAAACTCCACACAGAAAGGCTGCGTCCAGGTGGGAATTGACACCGGGACCTTCTAGCTGTGAAGCACAACTGCCCCGTGTTGACTCCCCTCCAAATGTAACGTTTATGGTTGTGGCCAGTAAGTCTAATTTTGGTTTCATCATTCCAAATGACATTGTTTCAGAAATGTTGGGTCTTGTCTCTGGGCTGTTTGTCATATTGTAAGCGGACACTTTGTGGCATTTGTGGAGTAATGGCTTTCTTCTGGCGACTTGGCCACGCAGCCCATTTTTCATCAAGTGGCTCCTTATTGTGCATCTTGAAACACCAACACAACTCGTTTTCGAGAGTCCTGTATTCCAGCTGAAGTTATCTCTTAGATTATGGATTAATAGAAAAACTAAGGTTAAGGTTCTTTATTTGTTATTATGCAGCAACTGTACAACAAAAGTTATCCTGCATTTGACCCACCCCATTTTCTGCCAGTTGTTGGTCTACCTGACCATGGTTTGGTTTCAACAGAATCCTGCACTCTGACAATTCTTTTGCTTTCCTCATGACTCAGAAACCAGAAACGCCAGTGCAGCACTGGATGACGGATGCAAAGGGTCTGTCAGGAGCCCCACAACTCACTGACCTTTTATACACACACAATAATTACACAGGTAAGGATGCTTACTTTTAGCAACCTGTTTGTGTCAACTTGTGTGCATATTATCAGGCCAACACCACCAGGGTATGTAAACTTTTGATCAGGGTCATTTTGGTAGTTTCTTTTTTTCGTTATGATTTAAAATGAGCAATCTCAATTGTTTGACCATAACTGGCTTCACACAACCATTAACTAAGTGTTTGTGTCATCATTCATATTCTTTAAAAAATAATACAAAAATAAAAATTCTGCCAGGATGTGTAAACTTTTGAGCACAACTGTAGGTAAAGGAGTTTTAGAGTATTGCACACCAGTTGAAAATGCTCCGATAAAGAATTGATTACAGACTTACCAGAAAACTTGTGATCTGAGACCAGACTCAAGATGTGACCGGGCTCACCGTTGATGTTGAAGCACACCATAAGTTTACTTAGTGGGATCTCAACAACAAAGTGTGGGTCCCCATCAGCTAAGAAAGTACATAAAACACATATAAGTAATCAAAATACATGACTATTAGAGCACAACTAATGTGTTCAAGAATATACAAGCAAATATTAAAAACATTTATTGTTGTGATTTTAGTTAATAAATTAATAATAGTAGAGCTCTCAACAAAATAGCAACTAAAAGCTCGTTTCCAAGTTGTAATTTAGTATGATTTTCAGTGTCTTGTGAGAACCAGTAGAAATGAAAAGAGAAGTGATGAGAGAAGATGATAGAGCAAGAGTAATGATAGGGTCATTAGCCTTTGCTAACTGCCTCAGATGGGGTTCTTCTCCTCACTGTAAGACACATCCACTCCACAAACTGTCTCCCTGTGCACATGCATGGGTAAAGTACCACTTTGTGCCTTTGTTGGTATTTCAATTAGACACTGTGGGTTCTTCCTTTTTCCAGGTCATGTAAAGAGTTTGTTCACACTGTGTGATCACCGTCTACTCCACAAGCATTCAAATTACAGACCCTAAACTAAAGGAGCAGAAAAGGAGGGCAAAGTACATTCCCTCCAACACAATAAAAAGTACTCTTGTTACATTCTGTATAACCTTTGTATTATAGAGATATAAAAATAATAAAACCAAAATTACCTGATGTTTTGGAGATTGTAACTGGTTTCTTGGAAAGACTTTTCCCTCTTTTATCTAAATAAGAGAGAAACACATTTGATATGGAATATATTGGAATCTTCTTTGTAGAGTGCTTTTCACATTACACAAGTCACCCAAAGCACTTCACATAGTGGGGGATTGTATTCATTCACTCTACACACAATGGTGATAAGCTATGTATACTGTATGTACGAACATATGTAGCCACTGTTTCCATTTGACATAGACCAACAGAAGCACGGCTGCACACATCTGCACCACTGCAATTCATTCGCACACACACAAAATCGTGTACTATAGGCCTGGCATGTGGTAGGGGAAAGCGAAGTGCCTGGCATGAAAACCTGCACGGGGAGAACATGCAAACTCCATACAGAAAGGCCCCTGTTCGATCGTGGGTTGAACCCCGGACCTTCTAGCTGTGAAGCATGAGTGCTAACCGCTGCGCCACTGTATAGCTCTATATTTCTGTGTTTGTAAATGATTAAAAACATGAAAGAACTTGAACTCACCAGCTGTGTTGCTCGGATGAGAAGTGCCTGTGGACCTCTGGTCAGATTTTTGAGGCTCTTTCTCAGTGTCCTCTGGCAGTCTGTTGGCAGCCGGATCAACTCCACTTGGAGAGGGTGAACCAGTAGGTGCTAGGGCCATAGTCCCATCAGCTAGGACCTCAGGGCTCTCCACCCGCAGGTTAGTGAGCGGGGTCAGAAAGTTGTATGTCATGGACAGGTTAGTGACCTGCTTGATGTGTTCCTCTCTCTCTCTGCTCGTCTTACTTTTCAATCTTGACCGAAGACCATCTTTAACGCTGAGAAAACCCCAAACACGTTCAACAAAGTCCTCTGCGATTGCACCCAAAGCCCCCTCCCATTGGTAAGAGGTGACAGGTGCTGAAGGGCTGCCCGTGCCAGCCAGTGCTGCGGTGGCTGCTTTGACATGCTTCTCTGTCTCAATTTGCCGGTGGCGCAGTGGCACATCAGTCTCCAGGACAATATGTTTGTCATTGTTGGTGGCAGTGACCTGTACATGCAAAGACTCTGCACTCTTGTTTGTCAGCTTTCCGGCAATAACAATCTCAGAGCCATTGAAATAATTGGTGAAGAGATGCTGGGTCACATACTGCACTGAATCTTCGGTGTAATTAATCCTTATGTCAGATAGTAGAGGCGTTCCTATTTCATTGTAGAATCTGGTAACCCATACAAACAACAAGCAATTTTACATTGAACAAAATTACGAAATACTCTCAAAAAAACAATACTGTATAATATCATTTCAAGTTACTGTGATTCTTCAAATTGATCTGTTTAGTTCCCACCAGTAAAATATTTGCAGTTAAGATGTGAACATGACAACATACCTTGAAAATTATACCTTGCAAGTTGGAGCAGCTTTACAATTGAATATTTCAGGGAAGAGCGGAAAATGACAAGTTTCCCAGTGTGCATTCTAGGCATACACACATGATGCTAACGCCGAATTTACACCAGAGGAATTACAGCGCGTAAGCGTTGTAGCGCAGCAGACGCGCGTCACTTTTTTCCATTCTAACCTATCATGATATTTACACTAGCAGTGTTATACGCGCGTCAGACGGACGTATTGACGCGAGGCTGCGCCTAAATTAGAATGGAGTTCTAATTTTGACGCGTATTCGCGGCAAACTCCGTAATTTTAGACGGGAAAATGGCACAGTCTTTCAAAGTAAACTTCCGACACCCTGTCAAAATAAGTTTTCTGTTGATTTGTCGAAGTTCACAACACGCATACTGGTGGTGTCTTTGGCTGTCAAGCCCCAGCTCGGCCACACGGTGGTAGAAGTCACCTTGCTGATGACGCTGCTGGTTAATTGGATGCATCCATAGTCGCCTGGTCTGTTGTCTCTCCTGTCTCCTCACTTCTTCTACCAAAAGAAGAAAGGCCAAGGTGCGCCTTCTACTCAGCACAGTTTCTATAAATAAATGCACAAGCTAAGCTACGGTAAGCTAAAAAAATATGCAAATCATTTCATAAATTGGCAGAGTTCGATGTACGACTAGCAAAACGTATTAACATGAGAAATGTTATTACTTACCCATTTTTATAAGCAAAATTATTCCAAGTGATTTGGGGAAGAGACACCCGAACACAAGCGTAGCTTTAGCTGCTCTGGCGCCGTATGTGTAAATTTGCGCTTTCGAAAATGCGCGCGTATAACGCGCCGCGTACGTAACGTCCAGTAATAGCTCCTGGTGTAAATTCGGCGTTAAGTGCTTATTATGATACCATTAACTTGTGGCATGAATTTGTATTCAACTCATTGACTATCTCTAAATGAATGTTTCAAAACTCAATCATCATTTCCATTGTTGCCAAAAGGCATGTCACTGGCACTACATATTTGTAGATATGTCGTTTCCGGGTATAAGTCACCCCACTGGAGGGTTTGTGCACACATTCTTATACAGGCATGTATCTTTGCATGCATGTATAGAGCCTGCGTCCTGTCCATGTTTTTGCATGGCAGTAGACCTCGTCACTTCTTAACCAGCCTGTTTGTTTAAGCCAGAGGGGGCCCATTATCAGCGTAGACTAACCCCTCAGACACAGGTATTACAACACACACACATTCCAGTAACTGAACAAACACCTTATGTGTCCAAGTGCGGAAGAGGGATCTAGGGAGAGGAGAGGCCAGTCTGCAAAGGACAGAAGAAAGGCTGGAGCTGTTTAAAGACCTCTGTTGTCAGCACCGTCACATTTGTTCCTTTATAGTGTGATGAGAGACAGAAGCTTATATCACGCAACAGAAAGGAAGTATTTAAGAAAGCTAATTGTATAATATGTTCAGATTGTATTTAGTTTTTTTTAGTGTGCACTTACAAATCATAGTTTTTACTCATACTTTACTGCTGCTGCTTTAATATTTATTTATTTATTTGAACAGTGTACAATATACATTAGCCTCAGAAAGGAGCGATGCATTGTACCAGGTTATAGTACTTGTGCTAATTTCCACCTGCAGTCCCTATTGTACATGTTTTTAGTGGTAGGGGAAACCGGAGTACCCGGAGGAAACATACGCAGACACGGGGAGAACATGCAAACTCCACACAGAAAGGCCCCGTCCAGGTGGGAATCGAACCCGGACCTTCTAGCTGTGAAGCACGAGCTCTAACCGCTGTGCTACTGTGCCGTTAGAAGAAATGAGATAACAATCTTTTCCCATATGTTGATTTTTTGTTTTTATCTCACCAAACCGAACAATGAATTTAGTCTCATTTCTGATTTAATTTGAAAAAAGGTTTTTACCCTTTGAGCATAGCACTAGCGTCTGCATCTTCGCTGATCCGTCTCATCATGCCACAGTTTTCCAGTGCCATCCGGTCCAACAGCCTGTAATCCACGTCATTCCCGATCCCGATGGTAAAGATGCAGAACTTTTCTTGCACTGCAGAACGAGTGTTCCCCAGGATTGATGCGGACAGGACCTCTCCTACAGTGGGGCGCCCATCAGTTAGAAAAACAATAAGAGACACACTGTTTGGGTTGGCCTCAGATGTAGAGAGGTAATCCCGAAGCAGAGAGGAGCCTGTCTCAATTGCACTGTTAATGTTGGTACCTACAATAGGGTCGAAAAAATATATATTACATCAAAGTATCTCAGATGATAATACATAAATAAAACAAAACCACAATTATTTAAAAATGGCAAACTGTAGTAATTTCTGACCTCCGGTGGGTGCGAGTGAGAAAATGAATTTTTTTGCATCTCTGACATTCAGTGGAGTGACGGGCACAAGGCGATCCTTCCACTCTTTGACTTTGTTGGAGAAGCTAATGAAGTTAAAGTGATCGCTGGGACGGAGATCGCTCAAGATGGTAAACAGCGCATCTTTGGTCTGTAGAAAAGGGGGGGAAAAATGCCAATGAAAAAACTCTTTATATTGTGAAACTGAACCATTTAGACAGTTCACTTTAGTTTGCCATGAGCTGCGTGGGTGTAAAATAGCCGTAATTTGACTCCGAACCAATTACAGAAGTCTATACGGGCAACATACAGATGGATCGGGGTTGCGTGATGACCTATCATGAAGCCCTCTATTGTGAAGCCACATCAAAAATCCCTTGTTTGTGCGTCTTGATGAGTGGGGAAAGAGATCAGGGGTCGGAGGGACTGTTCCATTACCCCATGCGCGGTGACCTTCCACTCTCACAACACAGCACTGTATTTCCACGTCCTCAACTCTTTGCAAATCTGTTTTTCGCTTTTTAACTTCACCTCTCATGCAGCTGCTCAGATCACGTGTGACTTGGAGCATTACACTACTGGAGATGGAGGGAGGGGGGGGGGACTCTGATACTGATATTCCAGCGTAGGAGTGAGATAGTGGGCTTTTACATTCCTCATTGAAGTCGGTAAAGTGTGACAGATGCTGTATTCATGTATGTACAGCATGTGTGGTTTTATGTGACAGCAAACGTTAGACGGATTCCATATCTGATGTGGTTGTTGCATTGTCATTTTAATTTGGAAAAACACACAAATCATCATATCCAATTCTTTACTGAAACATTACTGCGAAAATCTACACAGGACAATCAAGACGACTCGAGTCTTGGAGACAACTTGGTTTTGTTTTCTATTATGCAGTTGTCTTACAATTAGCTACAAATGGCAAAGTATTGTATGATGAAACGACTTCTTGAAGGCCCTCAACGTTGTATTTTTTGGTTCAAAAATAATGAAAGAGGGTGCACATTCACTTCAAATTGTAATTCCTAACTTTCCGAACCGTAACGCCACAGAGATCAGATTGTAAACACATCTGACAGCTTTCAGGGAGCAAAAACAAACGTTACTCCATAACAAGGCAAAATCAGGCATAGGGCTTTTCATTTTACACTAATAATAAAACGGCTGTACCTGTCTAATCTTGGTCCCCAGCATGGATGCACTGGTGTCTATCACAAACACCACGTTCTTAGGAACAGGCGGCAGGTCTTTGGGGGCAAAATAGTGGACGAAGTGGCCGTTTAACACCTGGAAAAGTGCACACACAGCTGCAGTATTAACATGTGATTGTCAAAATGTAAGGTTATTCTGAAGACAGACATGGGATTTAGGGTGAAGAGCAGAGCCGGTGGCAGGAATCCAGCAGAATTAATGACTAACAGGTGGGTGGATGCAAGTGCATGTGTGTAGTGGTCCTTAGGGGAATTGTGACCATGCTTAAAATCACTTAGCTATTTTCTCAGACGGATAAAGCATGCATAATACTTTTTACTGATAACAAAGGATCAACTCACCTGTATGTCTCCGATTCCTAACTCTCTTTGCACATCATAGCGGACCACGAAGTCTCCAAGGATCCCACTTGTGGTGATTTTAGCCTGCTGCGCAATGTTGGGGCGAAAGGTGATCCGACACACATTCTTCTCATTTTTGACGACAGTAGTGACAGGGGGCTCAGATTTAGCTGGACCAGGGCAACAAAAGCAGTGTGTTAAATTATATAAAGACTTCTTGTACAATCGCCATAATAGAAATAACAGATGATTATCCAACATTGCAAGTACAGGTGAAACATTAGAATATTGTTCAAAAGTTCATTTATTTCTGTAATTCAACTTAAAATGTGAAACTAATATATGATATAGACTTATTACATGCAAAGTAAAATATGTCAAGCCTTTGTTATAATTTTGATGATTATGGTTTACAGTTTATGAGATTTTTAGTTTGGGTTTGTTTTTACAAGCTGAGCCATAATTATCAAAATTATAACAAATAAAGGCCATACATATCTCACTTTGCAAGTAATGAGTCTATCATATATTAGTTTGGCGTCATGGTGGCGCAGCGGTTAGCTCTCGTGCAGCTAGAAGGACCAGGGTTCGATTCCCACCTGGACTGGGCCTTTCTGTGTGGAGTTTGCATGTTCTCCCCGTGTCTGAGTAGGTTACCTCCGGGTACTCCGGTTTCCCCTACCACTGAAAACATGTACAATAGGTTCCCGTCTGGGGCCAGGTCTCCCCTGTAAATGAGATTCTTAATGTCAGTGGGACTTTCCAGGTTGAATAAAGGTCAAATAAAAATCAAATAATCACAGTTTAAGTTGAATAAAAGAAATGAATGCACTTTTTAAACAATATTCTAATTTTCCGAGTTTCACCTGTATGCAGAAATAAATAAAAAGATGAGATCAGCAATATTTTGAGACAAAAACATAGGAACCAGCTTGTGTTACAAAGAGTCTCTTTCTTTATGGAGATGGATAGGATTTTGAATGAGAACATAAGAGGGAAAGAAATAGATCTCAATGGAGATATGAACATGCACAGAGGAGGGTAATAAAGCTATTAAAGCCATTTTGCAGAAAGGGCTTTCATTTTGGATGGAGTAATAACTGAGTTGACACAGAAGAGGAACCAGAATAACGTACGGTGTGTGGAAGACATGCCTTGTGGGAAATATTGTCTGCAGTGGTAGCTCATAGAACTAACTACTGTACATAAAAGTGAGTAGAACCTGCAGATTGGGGTGCATTCGATGTAATGCCTTTCCCGTTGCGCAGCGGCAGCACTTCCAGATGAGTGATGGGAGAGTGGTCCACAACGGTGATGTCTAAACTGAGCCGACTGACCAACTGCATGGGTCGAATGCTTGTGATATGTTCATATCGACCCAATCTTCTCTGTAGGAGTTCCTCATACGTGAGAAAAAAGATGGCACGGTTTCGACCTGGGATCTTCACGGGCATGCGAAACACTTCCAACTCTGGCTCAACACTGTGTAAATGATAATTTACAGAGAATGAGAATTCACGCAAGTATTGTTGTGTACATGAGTACCAAATAAAGTACCGTAATACAGCAGTGTTTAGGTAAAATAATCCCCTTAATAATTGAGGCTGGATAAATCCTCACATGCCACATGTTTTTTCCTTTCATTTAGGAGAGTGTAATTTTTGCTATTTTATTTTTGTGGTGACATCAGGGTTTTGCCAGAGATTCAGAAAAGAGACACAAAACAAGATAATAAAACACCCAATTCCTATATGGCAGAAAAACAGAGATCATGAAACATTAAAATGATAACGCATAAATCTACTTTTACTGACTGTTTTTTTTTTTTTTTTTTTTACCAGATCATCTATTATCCAATATCAGGTAATGTCTAAAGAGTTCCATCGCACTTCTTATATAATTCTGTTGCTCTGCTGTTTAAATCTGTCGCAGGATCACAAAACCCCACTCCATCAGATGTGTCACATTGCACCACAGCTGGAAATTATGTCAAACCTTCCATAAGTCACAGCATTTATATGGCAGGCTTGGCAGCTCACTGCAACCGCCAAGTTTAACATCATACAGCACAAAATAACTTGATCTTTACAGATGACTGCTTGTGGTAAATGTTTCAGGTGGGATATTATCAACGGTTCTAAATTAGAAAGGGTAGACGCCGGAGCAGGACAGTCTGTGTAATAAAGATGAGGCGCCAGAGGGAGAGCCGACCAGAAAGCTCTTTACGCACACACCTACACACACCACCACACTAAATATACACATTTGCCTCACCTTGTGTCACCTGAGTTCTTGTCTCTTGTTTTGCCATTCGCCTGTTTGACCCTCTTCTCTTTGGGTTTGAGCTCACTCTGGTACGTGCGGCCGCCTACGATCCTGGTTCATAGATCAGGGGAGGTATTAGACTTGACTTTAAGCACATACTTTAAAAAAAAAAAAAAAAAAAAACATGCTGAGGTTTAAATTGGGTTCTTGTCATAAAAACAAAACAAACAAGCAAACAAACAAAAACAATGAAATGCTGCACATAACTCTTAACTACATGTATTAAGCTACGCCCACGAACGGGACTGTCAGTGAGCATCGTCTTAACCTCTTAACCCCTACCTGAACCGAGCCCGTTTTCTCCCGTTTGGCTTTACCCAAATATAAAAGCCTCTGGAAAAAAGTGTCAAAAGAGCAACACAATGAGACGAAGACAGGGATGGAAACGCAACAAAAGAGCGAGAAAAACTGACAAAAATGCGGCAAACAAAAAAGCCACAGAAGAGCAACAGAAAGTGACAAAAAGCGATGAAAGTGAAGACAAGCAACACAATGAGTTTTGTAGGTCTTAGCTTTCAAATGAGCTGTTACTTTGGCCTGTAGGTTTCAACCTTTTAGATTTGGGTAAAGCTTAAGTGGAGAAAATTCACTTGTTTTTACGGTGGGTGTAAAGAGGTTTAAACTGATCAAACCTTTCCATTTTAAAGACACAGGCCTAACAAACCCCTAGGCTATAGATTTTTGTGTTCATTAATATTAAGGAATCGAACAATAAATTATGCGTTTATTGCTGGTCACGTGCGGCGCGTACATGGTGAAGTTGGAGATGTATGCGTCCGCCGGAACGACGAACTGAAAGACGCCCTCTGTGGCGCTGGAGTGTCGGTTCAGCATGGAACAGTGCACTGCAGTGAAGGCATATCGAGAAATAATGGTGGTCTTTATGGATAGCTCGTGGATGTGAGGTTTGGCCTCCTGCAACAAAAAGATGTACAGAAATATATATTGGCGATATATGGAAATGTTTTTGTTATTAAGTTTATATTCTCTATTTTTTTAAATCTTGAATTGGAAATTGCCTTTTCTTTGTCAGTTGGGTTCAAGTAGTTCAAATTGTGCATTTTTATAACCCAGTCGAGGGTCCTCCCTTAGAAACACTAAACAACAGCAGAAATATTCTCAGGAATAGCATCCAGTACATTACAGATACTCTGGCACACGCGCGCTCTTGGCGCACTCTTACGCGTCACACCCAATACTCCCAAGTTTAGGAAGAAATAACAGGGAATTTTAGTCAGGCTACTTTTCATTTCTAAATAAACAACAACGCAAAGCATTGTTCCAAACAGCAACATTTTTTAGGCTTTGGCGTTAATCTGAAATAGGCTAATTTAGTTCCAAACAAAACAAATTTAAAAAATACCTACCTTTGTTAAAATTGTCTTAACCTGTCTTGGAACTCTTCGTGGAGCCTGGTGACAGTAAAATTATTAGAGAGAATCCTTTTAAGTGCTTGGGGGGAAAATAATATAGTCTCAATTATTTGTTTTCTTACAATTCCCAAGTCAAAGTCAGTTAAGTCCAGATCTTCATCAAACTGGGTGTCATCCCGTTCTCCCGCAGCCATCAAAGTGAAACAAACGATTAAAGTGACTCGCAACATTTTGGGACTCTTATCCGCCAAAACATTAAGAAGCTAATGTGACATGGTCAGTCCTATATGCGCCTACCCTAACTTTTCTTGAGACCGGAGTGGCCAAAGGGACGCACAGTGTGGGACGTATACGCCCAGGCGCCCACCCACCAAAATGGGGATGCGGTTTAGATAATCGGGCTCCTGCTACTGCACAGAAAGAATGCAATGATAAGGGACAAATAATAGCCTACACTAACACTTGATATTATGTGACTAATAAAGGACTTACATTTTTTAGATGTCGTCAACTTTTTACAATCAAATAGAACTTTATTGTATTTTGTTTGTTCTACAAAAATTTCGGAATTATATAATAGTTATGAACGGCTGCCGCTGGCAGGCTATGAAAATAAAATAAACCTGCTACACGAGGTTGCTCTGGCATCATCCCCCTCTAGTGTTCGACAAAGGTATAGTGTAGTCGTCAACGTTATTCTATTTTCTCAAGACAGAATAACGTTGGTTCAGAATAATTTCACTAAAATAAAAGTAGGCCTAAAAGTAATTACTGAAGTAAAAGTAAACAAATAAACAAAAAACAAACAGCGAACAAAACAAAAAACATTTAGTAGAGAGAACAGAGTCACTTAAGTGTTCTTGTGATCTGAAAAACATGATTAGGCTAAATACTTTATTTATTAAAGTATTTAGCCTATCACGGTATCAATAACTTTTTGTATTATTATTATTTCTATTTGTCAACAACAGCTTTTGTCACAGACTTCTTAACGGAAGAAAGATAGGCCTAACCAAACGTTTTACTCAAAAATAAAAATTACATAAAGTTACTCAAGAAGAAGTAAGAAAAAAATTACAAGTGCTGTTACCTACTTCAAAAATCTCCTCAATAACATGTACATAATGTTACTGAATACTACCCACTACCCTCTGGTGGTCAAAACGGTACTGCACTCATTATACCACTGTCCATTATTGGTCTTAGGTTGTGTTTCCATTACTCTGTACAAATCTGGTGCTGTATCCATGGTTACCTGGGTGTATCCATGGATGAGTGGTTTTGCTCTCCGTCATTTTCATGGACAAGGCTGTAAAGATCCCGTCATGAGCTCATTATAATTATGTTCATTATATGCATTTTTTGTAGGTGTTTAATGAAATATATAAGCTACCTATTATTTATGTTATTCCAAACTGAGATTGCAGGATAAATGGAGCTAAATTAAACATGATTTTTGGACAGATTATTAATTATGCAACAAAAAAGGTGTTTAAACTTGTGCATAAAAGTCTCAAAGGAGGAAAACGTATTCAGAGCATTATCTGCTCATCAATATTAAGAGAGAGTCATATTTCAGTGTTAGAAATGTGAATTAGAGCTTATAGTAAACAAGTAGCAACTTCTCTATCGCTTGGTACAGCAGTATTTATTTATTTATATATTTTTGCCTTTTTCTGCGAACTGCATTTGCCGTTTCCGTGTTCCATATTGTTTTACTGGATACTTTTGTCCATCTTTGTTGTGCTTTTGTAAGGTTCAGTGGATTTATTACTACAGAGAACCTGCACTGGCCATCAAGTAAACCTTTTTTTTTTTAAGCAAACAAACAACTATCTTATGAGCTAAAGACATTTTAAGACCTACAAATGTCTTCTTCTGAAACACTGAAGAGGCACCAAGAGCCCTTACACCTGCAGCGCCCCACTGTGAAACAAAAAAGGGAAACGGTGAGGTATCCGGGCAAGACTCACAGTTAAGCAACACAAAGCATCTATCCCTATTATTGCACTTAATGGACAGTCACTGGAGAATAATACGGAATAACTGCTACACTCTTCCCAGAAGATGGCGAAAGACTGTTGTGGGGCGGAGGGAGCTGTGGAGGAAGGAGGAACGTGGAGGAGCTGACCAGTGCTGGACACCACGTTCTGAAACAGGGACAAACCCAGGAGGCGCTGCACAATTTCAGAGGCGCATTGAAGGCAGGCAGCCATGTTACCTCCGGGTACTCCGGTTTCTCCTATACCTCCAAAAAAGGCTGATCAGGTTGACCCACAATGATGGCGTGCTCAGGCACAGCGGCTCAGCACTTAACAATTCCACGCTAACAAACTGTGAAATAGCTGGAATAAATGATTTGCATTTCCTCAATCTTCGCCGCAAATGGGGCAATGTTTAGCTGTGCATGCGCCCGCTCCGTGTCCTCTTACTTTACTTCCGCATCCGTGCACCATGCCTGCATCTCTCTCTCCTGTCCTTCACATATTTAATCAAATCCATGCGCTCTCAGCTCTGATGTGAGCGTGCATCATGTTGGAACTGTGTAAGTTCTCAGTCGTACAGGAGTTGTCCATCTTAGATGCAGGTACTTGATTCATCTTCTGTACTCAGTAGTTGAACTACTGAGTTCAACTACTGAGTTCAACTACTGAGTACAGAAGATGAATCAAGTACCTGCATCTAAGATCATGTTGGAACCAAAATATTTCATAAATGACGGAGAATGTACAGTTAATGGAACCACCATAGACGTGACTTTGCTTTTGGCTGCATCCATGGAAACAGTACCCGCTTGGCGTGGTTCGAACCAGGGCCAATCAGGTACTAAAAAGTACCAGTTAACTGTAAAGTGGGCTGATGGAAACAGCAGGTAGAGTAGAGTATCGCGGAAACAAGCCATTACTGCACTACTTTTGCAGTATTGGCAGTGGCTCTGTGACGTTGGCGAGGCCATGGGTACAGATTTATAGCCATGTGTCTACATACAGTTTACAACCAGGGAATGTGGGGAGTGAATGAATAAGGACAAAACCAAGCAATAAATAATAATAACAAAGTAACTCACTAACAAATTACATGCTAATATACTGTATGTTGTGACATCACAAAAAGGGATTATAAAAAATAGATGCATGTAGCAATATGTTAATTGCCCTACTTACCTTACCCTTTTCTATTCTAATTGCATCTTTTGGATATGAATGACCTCAACTGTCCTATTTATCTCTCTACTCTACAGGTCAAGTTTCAAAGTTTCCTGCTTTTTTGTGCACCGCGTCGAACACTACAAATATTGACTAGACCGAGAGTCAATCAGCTCTGTGTATTTTAACCTCTAGTTTTGAAACCAGAGCTCCCTACAGTGAGACAGTGTGTATGGGCCTTTGCCTGTTTCAGACAGCAACATGAAGTTTCTACCATTACTGCTGGTTATTGGGCTCCTGCTGCTTCAACATAACAGTGGATTTGAGTTTGTTATAGATGGAGAATGGGAGGAAGATTTGGTGAGTGTGTTCATTGCATGTTTTATGTCAAATGAATATAAACTCATTTTTATACTAGTGGTAACGTCTCTTTAACTGAGCTAAAAGCAAGTCTAGATACTATCAAAGGCGAGGATAATTATTTTAGTATTTGTTTCAGTTGTCAGACGTAGGACTGCATGAGAGGCACAAGGTAAGATTTCCTTTATCTGCCTTTACTTTTGTGGGCACAGATTTCCTTTTTGTATATGTTTTTGAATATAAACTATGTCCTTTTCACTGAACAGAGATATTGTCTAAAAATTTTATATTATTCTATAATATTGTAAATGCATTAATTACAATATTATATACCATAATATTGTAATTAAATACATTAAGATAGTTCACATTTACCTTCATACATTTGTGTTACAGAGAGCCATTTTAACAAGTGAAGAGCAGGAAAACTTTGAGGTATGGCCATTTCCACGGTGGCAGAGTTTATGCTTATCTAGAAATCAATGTGTTCCTGTTTGACAAATTTCTCATGACTGTCAGGTTATTGACTTTCCCTGTGCTTTATTTTCTTGAAATATCTGTTTAGTTCCAATGAATTAAGACACAAACAATGTTTTATGATCAATAATACGCTACAATGTTTATTCTTTCTGTCTTTTCATAGGTCGTCAGTGGAGATGACATCACGGTCAAAAGTTACAGAATTGAGAGCCATGTTACGTCACGTTTTGTTCATACCACCGTCAGAAGCCATGTGGTCAACTCTGGGGCCAAAGCTCAGAGTGTCGGCTTCAACGTCCAGATCCCCAAAAGAGCTTTTATCACCAACTTCACTATGTCTGTGCCCTGTCACTCAAAGACTTTCTGAGTTTGACCTGTGACTAATGTGTCCCTCTTACTGCAGGAATGTTAATGGTATCGTGTTTAAAGGCTCAGTTAAAGAAAAGACTGTGGCGAGGAACCTTTATGCTCAGGCCAGGGCCAGGGGCAAAGCCGCTGGCATTGTAAGGTACAACAACATTAATATAGGTTTTGGTCAGTCTAACAGCTTAAACATAACATTTCTACATGTCACCAGTGCCTCTTGGCCAGGTCTCCCCCGGAAAAGAAATTGATCTCAAGGGACTTTCTGATTAAATAAAGGTTACATAGATACAAATAAAATAAAGTTTTTGTCATAGGGCTAACTCCCAGGATATGGAAACTTTTAAAACAGAGGTCCATGTGCCACCAGGAAGTAATATAGAGTTTGAGCTTAACTACCAGGAAATGATACAACGCAAACTGGGCTTCTACGAGCATCAGCTGTTCTTGCAGCCAGGCAGACTGGTGCCACACTTACAGGTGGAAGGATCATCTTTATGCAGTGTGATTTTAATAAATGCACACACCTCTGACTATTATTACTCTGTAGGTCGATGTCTACGTTTTTGAACCAAAGGGAATTAGCCAAGTAGAGACCCAACATACTCTTGGAGATCGTTTTACGGAATTGATCAAAGTTACAACCTCTGATGAAAAGGTAACACTTGAGTTTGCTATAGATCAGAATATACAATAGAAACCACATATTGTATTATTCATATTTTAGGCTCACATGGTCTTCAAACCCAGTCTGCAACAGCAGAGAAAGTGCTATAACTGCACAAGCACGGCTATAGATGGCATTCTCACTGTCAAATATGATGTGAAGAGGGACAACAATGCTGCAGAGCTTCAGGTCTGGAAGTCTGTACATGTGTGCTAATTAAATGTGACTGACTGTGATATTTCCTTAGGTCTCCGATGGCTACTTTGTTCATTTCTTTGCACCATCAAATCTCTCTCCTCTTTCCAAAAACATCGTATTTGTCATTGATGTCAGTGGATCTATGTGGGGGGTGAAGATGAAGCAAGTAAGTTTGTTTTCAGAACTGTTAATAATAAAATACTGACCTTGTGTGGCAGTTGTGTTGTATGTACATTTAATCCTCCATTTGGTTCTCAGACAGTTGAAGCCATGCAAGCTATTCTAGATGATTTGACCATTGACGATCATTTCAGTGTCATTGACTTTAACCATAATGTACGCTGCTGGAGTGAGGACTTAGTCCCAGGTTCAAGCATACAGATTGCAGATGCAAAGAAATATATTCAGGATATCAAACCAAATGGAGGTAAGAAATGTTTTTCTTTCTTTTTTTAAAACATTACATATATATATATATATATATATATATAGCATTATGTCTAAATTAACTAATTTTCACATGTCCAGGCACAAACATCAACGAAGCCTTGATGAGGGCTGTGCAGATCCTCTTAAGAGCATCTAATCAGGGGCTCCTGGATCCCCGCTCTGTGTCCATGATAATACTGGTTTCTGACGGTGATCCGACTGTAGGTGAGACACTCACACAAATGTACTTACTTAAAAGATACTTTTCATCATGGAACTTTGTAAGTCTTGCAATGTGTTAAACCAGCTGCAACAGTTTTGATCGTTTTATGTACTTTGATCTTTGCAGGTGAGATCAAACTCAGTACTATCCAGAAGAATGTGAAGCGAGTGATGAGAGAAGAGTTCTCCCTGTTCTCTTTGGGCATTGGTTTTGATGTGGACTATGACTTCCTGGAACGGATCGCAATGGAAAACCGAGGGATGGCTCAGAGAATCTATGCAAATCACGATGCTGCTGACCAACTACGGGTACATAATTAAACTATGCAAAATATGTTTGGAAAGGTGCCATTCATGACAAGGCTGTACAAATGATCTTTCTTCTTCTCTAGGCCTTTTACAGTCAAGTGTCTGCCCCACTTTTGAGAAGGATCACAATCCAGTTCCCAGAAGACTCAGTGTCTGATGTCACTCAGAATCAGTTTGATAAGTTTTTCAGTGGCTCTGAGCTGGTGGTGGCCGGGAAAGTGCTCCCCTCTGACACCAACACACTGACCAGCTTTACCACTGCTTCTGCTGTGAGTAAATCCTCAGGGCCCAGCAAATTTGTAAAGTCAATTCTTAAACAAAATGAAATAAAACCAACAACAACAAACACTCATATCCTATGTGTAAGAGCCAAAACGTATATATTAATTATTTGTTGGCTATATTTCTTGTGAATGTAACTAAGGACTGAACCAGGCAGGGTTAAACCAGAACAATACCTTGCTAAAATGACTATCACTAACCAAATAGCTACAAGAGCAGGATGAAAGAGCCACATGAAGCTCTTAAACATGGGTGCCTACCTTATGCAATCATACCAAACACTGCACCGCCTGACAACCTTAAAGCTATTACAGACAATGCAAAAAAAGAATATGATGGATCTATAGTTATATGCAATGTAGAGCACATCCACAAAGAAGCAGATCTTGTTTTGTTCTAACAATATAAATAACCTTTACTTTTTTTCTTCTTATTTAACCATGTTCTCTGGGATGTAAAATCAGCAAATTCACAGGTTTCACCAAACAATACAATCTATACAATTGTAATGTCATTTGTACAATGATATATACAAATATGTATATATTAAAATTATTATGCTCATGTATTTTTCCAACAAGGCTCGTCTGGACCTCACTCTGGAGACTGAGACAGACACCACTGAGCTGGATGAGCTGCTGGCCAAGCAACACCACTCTTTTCCTGGTTTTGCCCGACAGCTGTGGGCCTACATTACCATCAAACAACTGCTTGGTGAACGGTATGGGATGCTGTAAAATTAGCACAATTTACATTAGGTACGTTATCGTTATTCATTGGCCACTCTGTCTTTCCCACAGGGCTATGGCTCCAACAGCAGCCAAAAAGCGAAAAATCACTCAGCGAATTCTGTCTCTGGCTGTAGAGCATCAGTTTGTTACTCCACTTACTGCTTTACTGGTGGAAAGTGAAGATGCAAGTGAGAGACTCTTGGCTGATTCCCCAAAAGACGCCAAACATGGCTGCTGCCCAGGTATGTCATAAAGAAGTATTTAAACCAGTGTCCAACAACTGCATTTAGGTTTTACAGTGTTGTTTATGAAGGTGATGTGTCCCCGGTGAGGTTGGTTTATCAACCTCCCCCTTGGGTCGAGATGATCACTACACCAACTCCCAGCCAATTTGAAAAGGGACCATTAGAGTGGGGCTTTCCCAAAAACGTACATTTAGGTAAACACACTTTTATCTGTGCCATGCAAAGTAAATGACACAAAACTAACAGTCCAGTGTTGTTCATCCAGTGGACAATGATCCTCACTTCATCATCCACCTGCCCAGACGCAATATGGACGTATGCTTCAACATTGACTCCAAACCAGGCCATATCCTCAATCTGCTGTCCGATAGTGGTGCAGGTACAGTATGTTGAACCTGACAAGCTGGCCTAAATTCATATTGTCTATCATAGCCTTTTCGACAATACTGTTTGCTGCAGGTGTTGTTGTAAATGGTCAGCTAGTTGGCTCAAAGAAGTTGCATAAAAACAAACTCAACACTTATTTTGGGACTATCTCGGTGTACTCGCAGCCTGAGGGAGTCAGCGTGACAGCCAGCACTGACAACATTACAATTTCTGATGAAGGAAACACCCATGTTTTCTCCTGGGATGCAACTACCAAAATCACACTGGATGGGTAAGTTTGTAATTCCCACAATATACATGGATTATTTGCATTGTTAATAAACATTCTGTTGTTTTTAGTGTGAGCGTACACATTCTGAAGAACTCTAATGTTTCGATTACAATAAATGGCAACATTCGAGTTGTTGTGTTGCTTCATCGGATTTGGAAAAAACATCCAATTAATGTCGACTTCCTTGGGATCTATATTCCTACAGAGAACCAGTACTCTCCACTTGTCCACGGCCTCATAGGTACCTCACATGTACACACTCATGGCCATATTATTAGGTTCACCTGCTCCAATACAACCAAATAAAGCTATCTAACCAACTCACTTACAAGCTTGACAGGTCAACCGGGAGCAATTGTAATTCACTGTGCTGATCCACTTTACTGAAATAAAGTCATAATATTTCAAGGTGCACGGTACCTAATAGAATAGTTGAGAGGCGTATGTTTGTTCTTTGCTCAGGAGTATTGTATTCATTTGCATAAAACGGTTTTGTTGCAGGGCAGTTTTCTAGAGAGCCGGATGTTAGAGTGTATGGTGTCCATGAAGGAGTGGACCCCCTAAAGAAGGAGGCTACAATGGAGGTGAAAGGCAGCAGCTTTCAGGTTACAAGGTAAACACTTTATTGAAAAGGAATACATCTTAAAATGTATCACAATAATATGACACTGTGTGAACCAGGGGATGGCAGAAGGACTACAGGGCTGATCATAAACACGGGTCAAATATCTACTGCTGGTTTGTGCACAACAGCGGGAAGGGTTTTATTGACGGACACTTCACAGACTACATCGTTCCAGATCTCAGCAGTTTCATCCAGATGAATTAGGTGGTCTATCATGGCAAGAGTCATCCAAAGAGAGTGAATATAAAATGTTTCTAATGCTGTATTAGTTTTTCTATATGTGTAAGAAACATAAAAAAATCAAATGTGCATTTGTGTATAAATATTTCTAGAATAAGATTATAAGAATTTATTTGATTTTCAGATTTACAGTGAATACATAAAATAAAAGCTAATTGAAGTAATCTTTCAAAAGTCTCTGGAAATGCATTGTGGTATATACAGAGGAAGATGTGAAGTTAAACTCCGACATAGTAGAGTCATCCATCCTGGGATTTCAAAAAGGCAACATGCCAGTCATCAGGCCATTTTTGAGAAATCCTCATAGGCGATGTTATCCACACTTCGCCCCGTCTGTGGACCCTGGAAGGAGCACAGAAATAAATTCTACAACACATGACACATAATATTTGACAGGGTAGTAGCGATGGTGGCTTACCGAGTCAAGTGTTAGTTTAGCGCAGAAGTTTTTCTCATCAATACCGTCCAAGATGGCTTCTGTATTTTTGTATTGGCCGTTCAAAATCAAAACCCTTTTTCCTGTCAAAAATAAGACCAGAATAAAACCACTTCACACAAAAGCTTGACACAGTTCGAGCACAGACAGATGTTCACCTGGTGCAGGTATGACCGTCTCTACATGATTTTGGTCTAATTTCAGTTTGTCTCCCGAGTCGACCATCTTTACCACAGCTGTATATTTATCTTGCACGTCCTGAAGAAAATATTATTACTAACAGCGCAGACACGCTTTTCCCCCCGGGAATGAATGAGTGTGGATTCTTACCATCACAACAGCTTTCTTCTTATGGTACCTGTCTCCCAGTCTCTTAGTGACGACTTTGACAATAATGTTTGGCTGTAACCAGTAATCTGTTTTGACTGGTTCCTGTTGCCGCCTCTTCCGCTCTTCCATCTGAAAAGCAAACAGTGCTTTGGTTTTTCAATAATATATTTCTCACAGAGATGAGTAGATTTAACGCTCTACTTTACCTCTTTGATCTCTTCAAGGGCAGACTTTTTCCTCTTCCCTTCTTTAAGGCTTGAACTGGATGACAAGTCCTTCCTTTTGACTGATGCAGTGGCTGTTTTCAATGCACTTGAACCCAGCAAAGAACTAAAACAATATTTAATTTGTAGTATTTATAAAAAGAGAAAAAAAGATGAATGTACATACAATAATTATGGACTACAACTAAAATGGCCTATTTACCTTGACTTTGACGTTCCCGCAACAGATGAACTGGCACCAAGGTTAAAGGCCACTGTGCAAAGAGTAACAATTATTGCAAAAATGGAAAGATGTGCTATAGGTAAGAACAAGGAGAAACACAAACCTTTCTCCTCTTCATTCTCTCTTTTAAGCTCAGTGTAAACTGGAGTTTCCTGAAGGAGAACATTTACATTTTACTTATTCATTCATGTGTTTTGATGCTGTGTATGCTAGTGAATACTCACTTCTTCCTCTTTACCATCACGCCCTCTTCGAACCTGATCCTCTATAAAACGTGCACTCCGCTCTTCATCATCCAAGTCATGCTTTTTCTTCCTTGCCAATTCCTCTTGACGCCGGATAGTCTCTGGATCTCGGTCAATGTATTCGACATACCAGCCTTTAGGAGTCTCGTCAACCTTGCACAAACCTAGAAACAACAAATGGCATTTAAATGAATCATTTGCAATAGTGATAAAATACAAGAAAGTTGCCCACCTTCTCTTCCAAGCCACTTGGTAAAATCGGTCAGGGTTTCCCATCTTGTAGAGTTCATGTGGATGTGCTCACGATGACTAATGTACTCATTGTATACCACATTGTTATGCACACGCTTTGTCCCTACAAGAAATTGCATTTATTGATTGGTTGTTCCAGTTCAATGTACACACACACACTTATACACATATATATACATACATACATATACATACACATTACTTTTTTCCACATTATTATGGGCAGCATTTGCAAACTTTAACAAACGTTCATATACACATGTACTTCTAATAATACTGTACGTAGTTAAACTAAAAAAGGAGTGGGAGGATGTACTTATACTGAACCAATACAAAAACATTGATGCAAGTCAAACTTACCAAAACGTCTTCTGAGCAGCTCAATAAAGTCACTTTTGAACTCACTGAAAAACAGTTAATTAGTAATGGTTATACCCACCACTACTAGACATTGATTTTACGGTAATGGTTATATAAGATGTGTTCTTGGTGATTTACAAAAGGCAGTAAACCACGACTGAACTGCAGTTGCTCCATGCTACATATTTATTTTATTTCATTTATTTATTTGTCTTTACATTTAAACAGGAACGTCCAGAGATTTCAAAATCTACTTTTCACAGAACAGTCCAGAAGTATTATACATGTTTTTAATGGGGAACCAAAGCACCTGAAGTCATTGAGCTTGTACTATTGTAGGCGGCACTAGCACCAATTATGCCTTGACAGGGGACAGGAAGAGTTTATGGTTTTCTAAGCTTGATTCAGCCATTATGAGATCTGGGGCTCAGTCTCCTTTCTAATTGGACAATCATCCTAACAACCAAAACTAACATGTAAACATAAACAACTTTTACATTACGATTTTATTTATTTTAATTGTTAATAAATCAACATTTCGACAGTTATCAGTAAAAACAATATGATTTGAACATGACTGTAGATAACTGAGCTTATACTCACCTCGAGAAGTAGTCCATAAACCTGGAAGGATTTTCTGAAGCCAAAAGCAGCTGCCTTTGATGGGACTCCGACATACAGTGACATTTGAAGCCATTCTAAACCAAAACAGGAAAGGTAATTAAGACATAAAAGAGCAAATCACAGTTAATAAGGCGGCAGTTTACCTCATCTCGGCATTGTTTTTGACACATCTGACAATACCATCTTAGCTTCTGTAGACCTTTGGCTTTTATTCGGTTACTAATGGCCTTTGGCGAAAGAAAATCCGCTTTTCCCATTTTAAATCAATGATGAATACAAAATAGCAAGACGCCAATTGTTCTGTGCAGCAGAATTATGAAGCTTTTTGATGTTACTGTTGTCTGTCCTCAGTGTCCACTTTTTCCGCGTGCCAGAATCTAGCGATTATCCCCAAATCTCGCGAGAGGGTCCGCTGCCTTTACGTACTGTGTTTTTCAATATTTTTTCATTACACCAAGTATTCTGCTATCTTACTTAGTATGTGATTCCGAAAATATTGTTGTAGAAATATTGTTTCTTTTATCTTCATACACCGTGAAGACATTAATGTATATTTTATATGTGCCCCACTACCTTAAATGACGCGTAGTTACGTTTGTATGTGTGGGGTACATGAACGCACCATTCTTCCATTTTACTCTTTTCTTGCGCATGCGCACTCCTGCGCGTCTGACCTTCATTGGAGTAACAATGTTCGCTAGGACCAGCGCATTGGTGTTCTACCCACAATGGTAAGTAAACTCAACAAAAGCTTTGCTTATTGTCCACATTTAAACTCTATAAGGGGATTGTTTTGTCCTCAATTAATTAAGAGGCTTCTTTTGGTTGCCTATGACCGTAGACGGTAGAAATGCACACACAAGGACGTGCTAACACATGCAGGCCGCTGCTAATGAATGACAGTGGTACTGAACCAAGTTCAGCCACTCAAGCTAATAGTCTAGCTTGCTTTAGGTGATATTTTTGATACTGTATGCAGGTTCTAGGTCACATCTCTACATGTATGCCCTTGAAGACCGACGCTAAGTATCTTAAAGCCAGCTGAGTGATACAGGCTAATGTGACATTTGTATACATTTAATGTTCGGTGCAGCCCTATGAGGCAACTCCTGTTGAGATATTGGGCTATACAAAACCATTGATTGATTGTATAAAGCAATTCCAACTATTCAGTAACTTAAACACTGTTTTTAATGTGAGCACATTACTGTAAAGTATTGTTTCTGCTTGAGGCTAAATATATGTCATTTTCTTTCTACAGTGGGCAGGTCAGGAGCATGGCTACCCTGAAGGACAGTAAGTACTTTTCTCTTTGGAAGTTGAAGATGGGTATGCTGCACATGAGTAGCACACATTTACAATGGATTGCTATGGTTGGTGCTTTTTGAGGCTTAGCTACGTTATGGAGGCGCTATGTCCTTACAGTTTTTGTGCAGCTTGGGTTTAAAGGAGATGGAGTACACTGAAGGTTTCCATATAGACAATTATAACATTTCAAATAATCAAATCAAACTAAAATGAGGTGAGAACATGACTAGCACCAAATAATATTTTTAGTTTTTTTGTTATAATTTTTTATAATAATACTTTGTTTCAATTTTAAAATACATTCTTAAAATCATGACTTTGAATATTGTTTCTAACTTTGAGCATTGTGTTCCCTCTCCAGTCACCATTCGGTTGAAGTCCATCAAGAACATTCAGAAAATCACGAAGTCCATGAAGATGGTGGCCGCAGCAAAGTATGCACGTGCTGAGAGGCAGCTAAAGCCTGCTCGTGTGTACGGAACTGGTGCTCTGGGTATGTAATTTTTACGACTTGAAGGAATAGGCCACCGTTTTTACAGACTGATCTGTTCTTACCTTATCTTAGACGAGTTGATGCGCATCTGTCTTTGTGCGTCCGCTCAGTCATGCAAATGTTGTTAGCATTTAGCCTCTCCCAGCAAAGGTATGGCTCCAAACTGGGGTGAAGTTGGAAGCTATCAAGTTGTTCCACGTTTTCCCTGTTTAAATACAATTACGTGAGCCTTTACATGCTCCAAGTCTAGTTGCACACAATTAAACATGACGATTTTCTAAGCGGATAAAAAGGGGCACTATATTGAGAGGCGTAATAACACCTGGGGTACTTGGACGATATTACTCCGGATGTTGAAATTCTCCAGGTGTTATTACGCTTAGAAATGTAATTTTGTGTAACTTGGACTTGAATCGTGTAAAGGCTCACGTAACTGTATTTAAATGGGGAAAACGTCGAACAGCTTGGTAGCGTCTAACTACACCTTAGTTTGGAGCTATACCTTTTGCTGGGAGAGGCTAAATGCTAACAACATTTGCGTGACCAGACCAGACAGGTACATATCAACTCGTCTAAGGTAAGAACATATCTCAGTAAACGGTGGCCTATTCCTTTTAACTTAGGCATTAGAAAATGAGAGATGATAAATTACTTCTACTTTTCAGCCCTGTATGAGAAAGCTGAGATCAAAGCCCCAGAGGAAAAGATTGCGAAGCATCTCATCATTGGTGTGACCTCTGACCGTGGACTCTGTGGTGCGATCCACTCTGGTGTGGCCAAGGCTATCAAGCATGAAATCACTAACCTCACTGGTGCAGGCAAGGAGGTCATGGTGGTTAATGTGGGAGACAAGCTGAGAGGCCTGTTGCACAGGTACAGTGGGTCTCTATCAATTTGACATAACTTGGATTCATTTAAATAATGAAGGTAAAATGTACGGAATTGGATAATATATATTTTGGGTTGCTCGTAGAACTCATTCAAAGCACATTATGCTCAACTGTAAGGAGGTGGGTCGTAAGCCTCCCAGCTTTGGTGATGCCTCCATTATTGCCACTGAACTGCTTAACTCGGGGTATGAGTTTGACCAGGGCTCTGTATTCTTCAACAGATTCAGGTATAATTGAGTCTATTTCAGTATTTGTTTAACTTTTTTTCTGCAGTATGACCTTTTACATTCTTCCCACAGGTCCGTTATTTCTTACAAGACTGACCAGAAACCTGTGTTTTCCACTGACACGATTGCTAACGCAGGTCAGTATAGGATGAGAACTATTTGATCAATGTGGTATTGGATGGGCTCAACTGAATGCTGTCTGTGTCTTGCAGAAACAATGGGCATCTACGATGACATTGATGCTGATGTTCTGAGGAACTACCAGGAGTTTGCGCTTGTCAACATCCTCTATCTGGCCCTGAGGGAGTCATCCTGCAGCGAACAGAGCGCCCGGATGACTGCTATGGACAGTGCCAGCAAGAATGCTTGTAAAGATTACACACATGTTTTGTTTTTTTCGGATAAAGAACTAGATTGTTCCAACATTAATGGATGCCTGTTTGTTTCTTCCAGCTGAGATGATTGATAAACTGACCTTGACCTTCAACCGTACCAGACAGGCTGTCATCACCAAGGAGCTCATTGAGATCATTTCTGGAGCTGCTGCTCTGTAAGTTTCAATACCTCATTTTACACTTCATAGTTTTTCTTAATAAAGAAAAATCACTAATAACAGGCTTTGATTTACAAGATTTCTCATTCTATTAATGCACTCTTATTATGCAAAGTATTCGTGCGCATAGAGAATTAAATTAATGATCTAAACTGTAACACGACGGTAATCCCTCCACCCGTTCATCTAACTCATATTTGAGGTGAACTTCCTTCATTTCTAATTCTGGTTGTTCTTCACAAATTGTTTGCTACTGTATGTCTTTAGTGTCAATTGTTTTGTATTTATTCATAAACCGCACATTCTTATAAATCTTTTTTTTTAACTAACTAATCCTTTCAATTTCCTCGGCAAAACAAAGGAACTAATTCTTGTCTTTACTGAGGAGGTAATGATAATTGCTAGGTACATGTCTATGATAGAAACTTTAGCATACCTTTTGATAGTTGTATAACTGTAGATGGAAGTTCAAGTCGTGCATAGTGTATTTCTAGTTGTGTCGTATCATGTGAATGGCTGTCCTCGTATGCACATATAGAATAACTTTTCCTTCATTGCAGATAAATGGGAGCAATCATCCGTTCCGTATAGAGGACTCTTCAGTGTACTTCGAACTTGTCAGAAGTCAAATGTGCTTCTATTTGTAAAATATTCAGAGGAAATAAACCTTACAGAAAAAAGTATCTTGCATTTGACATGTATCTGTCTTAGGTCATATATAAAAAAAATAAATAAATAGAATTTAATTCACATAATAGTAATGTTTTTTTTAGGCAAGTGGTTTTTACCACAAGGATATGTACAGGGGTTTAATAAAAGTGTATGCATGAAGTGTCTGCCATTTTGAAAAATATACATTGAGTCATATTTGTCAACAATCACAAGCCGACACAATATTTTATACAAATCGGAATACACTGGTCTGATGACATGCATTCATACCATCTCTGTTTATTGTATCTTTATCAGAGGTGGGTAGAGTAGCAAAAAAAAGCTTAGAGTTAAGTTGCGACTAAATTATTTTACTCAAGTAGAAGTAAAAAGTTGTTGCTGCCTTAAAAAAGAAGTGTTGAAGGAAAATGTGAAAATCCTTGTATTTACCTTGGAAATGGCATAAGGAAAAATAGAATAACAATAACAATTTTATAATTTGTAAGATTATAGGCTACATGAAGCAGAGTTGCCTACAGTTACTTGCATTACATGTTATATATAAATATAAGTAGAAATAGGCTATAAAGCAATATTGGGCAGACCCCTACCCGCCCCTAATCGTTGTTAAATTACAGGAGGCGCAAAACCTAAAAATGCTCAATAGGTGGAAATCGTACAACGCACTAAGGGACGTCAATTCAAGAAACAGGCCACCAGGTGGTGCACTAACACAAAGTAGGCTGATGTCTCGAGCCTCTAGCAGTGCAGGCCACAAGCTTATTTAGCGCCACAGTTAGTGCTTTAAAGTTTTACACCAAGCGTTGGCTTTATGGACCTATAGCCTATCATTTTATTGTGCCCATCTCCTAAACAAAGGCTTGACCCACGTGGGAGGAGAATTCTCTCGAGACAAGGTAACGAGAGTATGATTTACAATTAGTAGCCTAATTATTAACCATAGATTTGTGAGAAGTGGTGCTCTGTGTTTGTGTATGTGAATCTGTTAGAGCACATGTCCTGCAGGCCGTGTTTGTCTATTGTATTTGTGCTTGTTATTGTTTACTCCTGAGGGGGAGCCAGAGCGATTGGATCTGAACACTGAAATTACAACGATGCCAGACTCTGATAAATGCGTCCCTGGAACTGCGCTGCAGCCTCCTCATCTCCATCTCCCCACAAGTCATGCACGACTGAGGTAAAAATCTGTTGGCAGAAATGGCATTTACCCCTTTTTTGATATAATGATAGGCAACTTTCTACAAGTTGATTAATCCCTCTGGACGCAGGATCTTTGTTCCTCTTCTTTTCTCTTTGTCTTATAATATAACAGCCTGATGGCAGTTCAACCCTTGATCTGATCAGACTCTACTGCCATTGTGCCCTTGGGCATGAAACTTCACTCACGTTGGCTATATTGTAGCCTATGTGGTGTGTGTGTGGTGGTCAAAGGGGCTGTATGCATAGATTGACAGCCATGACTTCCATCAGTCTAACCAAGTGTGGAGAATGAATACATATGCATCATTATACAAATGAAACTCGGAAACTTAGAATATTGTTAAAAAGTGCATTCATGTATGTAATTCAACTTAAACTGTGAAACTAATATATGATAGACTCATTACATGCAAAGTGAGATATGTATAGCCTTTATTTGTTATAATTTTGATTATTATGGCTCAGCTTGTAAAAACCCCAAATTAAAATTCTCATAAAATTTGAATATTTTGAAAATAGACGGTAAGGCTTGACATGTGTCACTTTGCATGTAATGAGTCTAAATTAGTTTCACATTTTAAGTTGAATTACAGAAATATATGAACTTTTGAACGATAGCGCATCATGTATAGAATGATCTCGCTTTGCTGCTTATGTTCCTCCATTTCTCATCACTTGGGCAGCCGTCTGTCACGCTTCTCACAAACTGATACAAAGTGTGACCAACCATCCACCAAATTCTAAACCAGTACAATTTCATGTAGGTGGATTGTCTTTAATACTCCAACATAGGCCTACAGGGAAATCTGCACGAGCGCGTCCTCTTATCTTGCCCCGTGTTGAAAAGTGAGCGTCTGAAAGAAAGGCCAAATCTGCGCGTGCCTGTAAGTGTATCATTGCATTTAAGTCTCAATAAACGTGTGTGAAAGAGCCGGTGAAGACATCTGAACATTGTGTCTGCGCAGGCCCCCCGACTCCGCTCTGTATTAGCTTCACCTCGTTATCGTTATCGCCCTCCTCCATTGTGGCATGACGGGTGGAAAATGATTAGAGGAACAGGTGACAATGGAGGCAGAGATTTGTGGCTTTACCTTGGGGCAACGCCACTGTCAGGTACAGCAGCATTACACTCAAAAGGAAAAGAAGCCACACAAAAGAGTCTTCCCTTTTCTTACTTTAAAACACTCATGTCTGCTTCAGGGGTGCAGAACAGGCAACCAATTGAGCGCTCCCTTCTTTTGCTTTGAGGGAGTTGCAGACGCTTTTGAAAGAATGATCATCTTCTTTTTTAGGGTGCAAGTCGGGCCATGGGATGTGTCGCTGTGCATTTGTGAGGAGCGTGTCTTGTGATGTAGTAACACCGGAGCATTATCTAACCCCCCTTCCTGTTATCTCCCCCCTTAAAACCTTACACAAAGCTATCTGCGCTGTGGACTTTTCTGACTATTTATGTCGGACAAGGTCAGGATCGTTTAAACCGCTCGGCCTCCTTCAGCCCCTGCAGATGAGATAG
Source organism: Proterorhinus semilunaris (assembly GCA_021464625.1). Classification (NCBI taxonomy): domain Eukaryota; kingdom Metazoa; phylum Chordata; class Actinopteri; order Gobiiformes; family Gobiidae; genus Proterorhinus; species Proterorhinus semilunaris. The sequence continues at coordinate 25,486,425 of CM038343.1, forward strand.
CAGAGAAGAGGGAGGGAGAGACGATCGATGGCAGCCAACACGCAGATTTATTCCCCCTTCATCCCCTCATTTTTATTTCCTCTGCTCTTAGGGCTTCTCCACAGTATCCCTCTAACTCTGTAGTCATTTGAAACTAAACTGGCCACTTTTCTCCAAAGGCGTCGCCCCATCAATTTGACCTGGGTGGGATTTGCAAAGACCCTGAACAGTGGGAGGCAGGCATTCACATATGGACTAATGTGCAGCATAAACCTGGCATCCATTGTAAGGTTTTTTCAGATCAACCACAAAAAGTGCACAGATAAAGATGAATCCATACAATTGTAATCATCTTTACCAAACAGAAAAGTGCATTGTGGTTCCAGGCTGGCACAAACAAAGCGTGTCTGTATTATTTATTTTACGAGAACAACACACTCACGCAAAATCATCGAATGAAGCAGCATTTAATACAATTCCATATTATACTGCTTCCCATATTTGTGAATTTTTTTTCACACATTGTTACGGATCAACACTATAATGAGCATGCAACCAATATATAGTTTTAATGTCCAATTCAAGACTAGAAATTCTACAAATAAGAAAAGAAAAAGGTATTTGCTGATTAAGTGAAATCTAAATACATTTCCATTTAGATTTGTGGAATTAATTAAACCTTAGTCTGATTCACTCCTTGGAGATGATTGTCTAAATCTATTCTTACTACGCACTTTAACACATTTTATGAACACGGAGATGAATTGTAACATAATTTACTGCATATTGCATTTAGTCAGTGTTAGATTCTTGAGTGTTCTTGAGAGCTGAGGGAATTTCACCATTGTGAGATCAATAAAGTCCCATCTTATCTTGTTCAGTTTCTTTTCCAAAAGTATAAAGCTCATGACAAAAGCATGTGATATCGGGCTTTGTGAATAAAACTGACTTAAGTAAATTACTGGAGAAACAGTCATTGAACTGTTAGTAAGATCAGCTATACTGTTTATTAATTCATTTATGGAAATAGAGCGCCGCAGCTTCTATTTGTAGGCTTACATTCTTACACATGCGGCTCTTGTGTGCCTGTGTGCATGGCTGCCACTCATGTCTTGGGTTACTGTGTTGTTGGCTGTATGATAGATGGCTCAGGCCAACCCCGCGCCCCGAGACGGAGCTGCTGGACAGCATGTCACTGCCAGTTTCCGTCAATGTGCCGGGTGCATGTTTTGAATATGAGGATGTCTATGATTCGGGGGACGCCTGGCCAATTCCGTCTCCCGCTGCAACAGGAGAGGTGCAGGAGGATGGCCTGGCACCGGATCTGTGTGTGTGTCCTGCTGAGTGTGGTGGCCCCAGCCCCTTCCTGTCCAGACCACACGGCTAACCAAAACCCAATGTGGACTTTTGCTTTACCAAGGCAGGGGTGAAGGGACTGCAACTGCCCTGTTGTACATATAGGCAAGAAATAGATATAGATATTAAATGTTCAAGCTTTTGTTTTCTTAAATTTGGGCTCGTGTAAATAAAGGCACTACGGTTTTTTTATTCATTTTTTTGGGAGTCCTAAAGAAAGTCTCAAGCGGCGTTTTTGCACATACTGTGATGTTGTGTGTCCTTGCTTTGGAAATTGGGTCCTATAGTGAATATTCTCTCATAAATTTGAATAAATTAACCACTCAGCAATATAATATTTTCTTGTCAGATAATGAATGCATTTGATTGTCTTGATTGAAAAATAAAAATGGAATAACATTACTTTATTGTATTTCACTTGATGTTCAGAGTTGTTGTGCACATTTTTAATGTGTTATATCAATCTTCTATGACAAATCACCAATCTGGGATTTTCTTTTAAATGTTGGAGATCCAAGGAGTTGATAGCCGCTCGACAGACTGCACCTACTACAGTGGTAGGAATAAGAATTCAAATCCTTCCCTCTTCTCCCTGAACTCTGAGTGATGCCAGCAGACACTGTGTTCCCCGGCGCACTGGAGATTATAGCCGGGTATGACGAGCACGCCGTCTGATACCATATCCGCTCTGAATTACAGATCAGCCCTTTTTAAATGATATTTTAAATACTTGCTGCTGGCTGCGGGTTTTCACAGGGTCTTATTTCATTGTTATTGTACTAGTACCATATTTTTGTTCGAAAATCAGTGTTGCCGCTTATTTAAATGAGGGAGAATAGGAGCTGATATATACTCCAGACTGTTACTTTACCTCTTTGGAAAATCCCTCTGTGTGCCCCCTCCACCCCCCCGCCTCCCTATTTTAATGCGTTCTTGGGTGGAATTAAAAAGGCGCAGTCTGAAAAAGACAAAAGGGAAAGGACAAATTGTAATTAGTTTGATTATGTGTACGTGTGTGTGTTTTGGCTATAGTGTTGCTATTAAGGGTGAGAAAGAAGACCTAAGCTTTGATCACCTCGCACATGTTGGGCGCTCGCAGCGCATTCCTCATTTTGATCAATGCATTAATGGCAGATTGTAAAAATGTCTTTTGTTGTTTTTTCTTTCCTAAAGGATGATCAGCTAGAGGGTGATAAAGATGTGGTGCAGTGCTCTCAATCATGTGCTGGGTGGCGCTGTTGCTCCAGCCATACTGCCGGATTTGGGATAAAAGGTCCCAGGGTTTCATTGGGGAAGGCTGTGAGCTCTTTGTGCTTTGGCGTTTTATGATGGGTTTCTCTGGAGAGCAGAGGATGGAGAAGACACTGTTTTCCCCTCTAACCCGCTCACCCTCCCCCTGCTGGAATACACCCCAACCTTGACATATTGAGAATGAAAACGATGGTTTCACATGCCGTGCTCGCTTGTTGACAGCGTTAACACTCTTTTTATGTGTGTTTTGATAGCTGAAAATGAACCATATTAGAGTGTTATGAGAAATTATGTTTAGGCCTGCATGTGCCGATGCGAGGACATGCATTGACTCTGTGTCTGTGTGTCCATATAACTCAATTTTTGAGACAGAAAATCGTTTTCCTTTGGTCCTGCCCCCCACAAACAAACATAGATGAGGAAATACACACAGAGACATAATTGTTTGTTTATGGAGTCTGGAGTAAGTATGTAAAATAGACTCAGGGGAGCAGTGGGGCTAAACTATTTGAACCCTCCCAACCTTTGTGTCGCTCTTTTACAGATCTAACGCAAGGTCTCTATCACATTTCTGATGTCTCTGGTAAACGTGTGCCACCAAATTACTTGTTTATTTAGCAATTGAATATTTAAGTCACACTAAAGTCACCTCTTTAACTACAGCTAGTGTTAGAGTACACCCTGTTGATACTGTAGCAGAGACACGGGAAACAATCTTAGCTCAGTGTTAATGACGCTCACTTCCTTTCCTGTTTGTTTACATGGGGCTGGGGTTCGCCATGAAAGCTGCTGCAGTACATACATAGAAATTGTAGAATTGTTAAATCCAGAGAAAGAAAACATATTCTTTCTTATTTTAATCAATTGAAATTTCAGAAATCACTGTATTTTACAAGATTGAACAGTTTGTCTGTATACCGGTACCTCTGTCGCAAGACAAACACACAACATTCGTTTCAGTAGTCAACATTATTTATATTTGTACGGAGAAAGCGAAGGCTAATCCTACAGCAAAGACTATACCATCAGTACCCAGTTCAGCTCCGAGATGTTGCATCGTGGTCACCTGCTCCAGACAGAAAGTCCCCCGGTGGTGGTTTAGGTAGACTGATTAAATGCATGTAATGAAATCTATTGACAATACTGATACAGAAAACCTTTTGAGTAGTTATGAAGTAAAGATAGATCAATAGGTTACAGGCACAGCATAAGCCCGATGGCAGGGGGCCGTAACTCCGTAGAAAAAGTGTGAATGAAAATCCAGATTGTGTCCACCAACCGTTCTTATTAAGTCGTTTCAACTGTCAACAATTGTGCCTGTGTGAATAACTTCAATACTTAAGTTCATTTGTGTTGACATGATTTAACTTTGTGCTAGTTTTTGCTTTATATTAATAAGACCGAGTCATAGCTATGAAGCTACATAAAAACTATAGGCTCTTGTTTTGTCATGTGACCACAATATTGGCTCGTGGTAAATTTGGTTGTTATTGTGATCGGCATGAAGTTTGACCTTCTATAACTAATTCAGTCATTTTTGTCACATGCTGTTCCCACGCCTTTTTTTCCTTCTTTTTTTACATAAACATTCAAAGCCACTATTTGTTCCCACACTCCTTCACCTTTTCCTTTTGCAGTTATAGGCTCCAAATGAAACTGTGTTATTCATAGCCTTCTCGCTGTGCTCATAAAGACTTAGCCCTCCTGCCCTGGCCATTCAATTAGCCACCGCGGTCTGTACCGGTGTGTATGAGGTCTCCGTGTGTGCTAACTGCTGCCCTGTCTGAGCAGCCAACCTCGACTAAGGGCCAGGCTCAAACGGCGGCTTAAGGCTAACCAGGTCACAGCTGACGGTGAGCTGTGACTGAGGAAGAAGGAGCTCAAATCACCTCCGTCCACCTTGTGCATGTCTGCAGCAGGTGCAGGGACGAAAACAAAAGCTGTTGTTTCCGTGAGGTCAATTTAGGAGTTGATGTTGAGTTTGTTTTTAGCTCTCGGCTGGAATGGCTGCTGCCTACGTGCTCACCTGTCCACATGTCTTTCAGCGAGTCTGTGTTCACAGGCAGTCAGGCTACGCTTATTTTGTGCGGTTGGGTAATCAGTGGACGTTTCTGTTTAACCTGTCCTGCTTCTTGCTGACATGAGATTGACCTTTTTTAGTAAACTTATAGAAGTATTTATACATTTACAGTGCACAGGCAAAATGTGGAAGTAAAAAGGATTGTGTATTTTAAAAGGCTACCAATGAACTAAATAATAATTGTCAGGGAAAACAATAACTAAAGTTCATTGACTCAAACCAGACATGGTGAAATACTGTACACCAGTGTTTATACGCCAGTGCAGTCTGAGACGTTTGTTGAACTAGGCCATTGGCGTAGATCATTTACAGAACAGAAGTTGTGCTATAGAGGTTATGCATATGTCGTAATATAGCAGCGGCATGGCACTTTGCATTTCAGTCTCAGCAATAGCAGCAAGTTGAGTGACAAGTCTGCAGTGTTTGTCATTGATTTGTCACTCAATATGCAATGTTAAAGGTTCTATTTCTATTTGATTTAAAATGTGCATACCCTCGATTGGCATGAAATAAATCTTACATTGAGATTAACTTAAATGTACACGTCAAAAAAACACATTTTATTGTGTCCTAGAAAATACAAAAAGGAATAGAACTAACTTGTTCCATTGAGTGTGATAACATGCAGGAGAATGTTCCAATCATAATCCATTAAAAGATCATATTCTGAATGAATCGTTGTAATGCCAACACTGTTTTAGAATGTACTTACTCAGATTAAGCTCATGTAAAACCTAAAAATGTACGGCTCCTGACGGATTGCCCTCTGGCATCGAAATATGGATCGAATGCACAGGTCAACCTTAATCAGAACATGATTTAAAATCTACACGCAGTTGTGTTTCTATAATTCTTAAAGATCTACTTTTTTATTGGTCAGAAATAAAATATAAATATCAACAACCAACTTTTCACTTTTAAAGTGTGGTTTTAATGCCTTTTACTGGAGTTTTGTGCTTCTCATTGATGGACATTTCTTGCCATCAGAGACTATATAGTGTCTGCATGTTCCTATAGTCTGCCATTCCCAAAGTTGGTGGAGTGTGAAGACATATAATTGCTTCATGAAACCTAACTAGGCGATATGAATAATCTGTCAGTGGAGGAGGCGACCAAGCCTCCATGCCAATCACAGAGGTGTCCCAGAGTAGCAGAGCGTAGCCAAAACCATACCTGTCCATCCGGAAAAACCATATCTGTCCCTCAACTTCCCTTTTCTGCCCAAACGGCTGTTATCAGACCGAGGAGATGACTGAGTGTGCAGGCGGTGCAGGCCCCAGCTCTGCCTCTGTGATCAAATGTGTATCAGATCGAGAGCAAACCACTGATTGTCTTAGAGTCAGCAACACATCTGAACAGAATACAGAGCTTGACAGGATGATGGAAAAGAGGGAGAGAAGAGGAAAGTAAATAGTGAAAGGTTTTGAAAAAAAAAACCTTGTAGATCAAGAATGTTCAAGTAATAGTGCTTAGATCAATTATACAGCACGTTTTGAACATGGTGGTGATCAAGGGTTATCAATGTTCACGTCACTCAAATTTTCTTATTGAATGAGGTATGATGTTGCGCACAGGTTGGCACCTTCTCTTCTGTCAGTTTGCCCCAGGGCAGCTGTGGCTAAGTTATACGAGAGTGGCATGTGACTTACAAGTGAATTTTACAGGAGCCGCTGTCATTTCCCTCTCGCTATTTACCCAATAGGCATCAGCAATGTCTTGCACAAATCAATAAATAGTTCAAAAAACATAACAGACAGAGAGTTCCTGATGGGCTAAAAAACATTACGCCTGATGTAAATACTGTACTTGGAGGAAAATACTGGAGGAAAGGTAAGGTTTTTATGTCAGAGCTGACGGCTAGCATAAAAAAACCACAGCACAAAAATGAAACAAGACAAAAAACATCTACCGCAGTGAATACGAAAGTTCACTCCAGTGAAATCTTTGTTCCTGGTGCAACAATGCCATTGCCTGTTCATCAGTAACTCACTGCCTGCCATGTCATGTCGAGCTATTTATTTATCTGGACAAGACACCACTACAAACTCATACGGAAATAACGAGGAGAGGATTCACGGTGCCAGGCCAGTGGTCCGACATCCCATTAGTCCGACGTCTCATTATTCCAAAAATGTACCATTGAGCAGAGGTGCCATTATCCGACATCTCCTTGCGTACGTATTAGTAAGGATTAAACAACGAGGAGCCGTGCGTTATTCTGTTTTAATGCACGGCGCGGAGTCAACAGGTTTTCCTCCGCGAAGTGCGTTAAAACAGTATAATGCTCCTCGGTGTTTAATCTCGGTTATTTCGCTTGTTAAGCTGTTTTATCTGAAACTAGTTCCACTCAATTGTTTATCGTTACTATTGAAACGGCTGCAGTGGAGCGATATAGAACGTGATTTAACTGTTGCCGGACTAACTGTGCGGTTAGGGGAGAGTGGGGTAAGATGAGCCAGTGAACCACCCTTAAATTTTGTAAAATAAAACATTTTTCTTGAAATGTGAGATTATAGATTTAATCTTTACATGATTTGAACTTGACAGACAAAACATTGGAAAATGTGGCTGTAAAATAACCCCACTTTTTATGAAAAAGCTTTTTTTCGCTGTTCAGAGTACATTTTTGGCCTGATCCCAAAAACAATCGCCTCAAACAAACAAAAACATGCAGGTAATTTCTTTTACTGATGCTGGTTCCTCATTAAGTTAGGTATAAAATCAGATTAATAATTTAGGAAGATTTCTTCTTAAATAAACACTCTTTGGTATTCTCAAAGAATTTATAATGGGGTAAATTGACCCAAAAACGTTGGGGTAAATTGAGCCACCTCTGGTCCATAAGAAACAATGAATGACACATTACAGAAAATGTTACTGTACAATTCTATAGTTTTTGCATTGTTTTTTTGGTGGTTCTGGGTCTAGTAGAGACAAGCAAATTAAAATTAGATATTACTTTATTATTTGGGATTCTTTTGACAAAATGTCATAATCTGCAGAAGTAGCATAAAAATCATATTCTTCAGATGATTTTTGAAGATGCAAAAGAATAGAAAACCTCCCAAAATGTGGCTCATTTTACCCCACTCTCCCCTATATGAAAAGTGCAGCTGATAAGATGCTATTTGCTTTTGCTTATTATTCTGTATTTTACAAAAAAATCATATTGCCAAGGATAATAAATAGCTTTTGAAATAGAACAGATGAGAAAGGCAGGATGTAAACTTTTTAGTTTTAACTAAAATGACTCACCCTCAATGATAAAACACTACAAGACAATACTAAGGAACACAATTGAGGATTCGCAAGTACAAAAAATAACCCTGCAAATCAGATACTCCTCCAGCCCTAAAAAAAACAACCAAAAAACGTACAGTTTCCCTCCCAGTCCCCAGCGGCCCACCATCCATAGGCCAAATAAGTCACCTGTCCTGTCTGAGCGATCTTATCCCGCTGCGTTCAGTTACTATGCTGAACTGGCCTGCATGTGTCATTACTGAGCTGCAAGCCAACTGACACACACACACACAATCGTAAAATGTGCTTTTCTGTTTACGAACGTGCGTTTGCTCCACAGCGGTGTGCACTTATCGTGTCTGTAGGCCTATTTCTCTTGTGTTTCTGCGCGCATAAGCCTATAGCGCGTTTGTTTTTTATCAGAGATCTTTAAGCTGGGTCATGTGTTGTTGCTTCACATTTCATCATGCGCCGCTCTTATCTGCTGTTTTCATACACAACCGCTGTAATACTGCACGCACACACACGCGCGCGCGGGCAGAATCACACAATAACTCCCACCATATAACGGTAAGCGAGAGTTTGTAGGAGGCAGAAGAAGTCGAGAAGTTGAAGCAAAAAGAACTGAGGCTGTGAAACAATGATAAAGAAAGCTTGCATGACTTTGTTTTGGCTATTTGTGTTTTGTCGTCGTCAGCGTCTGAAGTCCCTAAAAAGAGGAGCAGATATCTGTCGACGATGAGACGAAATCTTTGTGATGGCTTCAGCTGCAGACCTGTCCCTGCACGGTTCACAAACTCCGGCATTTATCGTCTGTTGTGTCTTTAAACAAACTACAAGGAGGTGATTGGGATCAGGCATCTAAGTCAGCTCCTACGTAGCCAAGGTGAGTGCCAGTTCATAATGGCGCTTGATACATGTCTCACAACAGTTACAGAAAACACTAAAGTAAAGGTGAATTTAATTTAATAATGTAATTGTAAGTGTTTCCTTTACTGTGTGCTGTCAGAATATGGTTTTGCTGATTTAGAAACTGCACATAGATTAGCACATTCTATAAAATCACAGAATATTCACTAAATATGTTTGGAATTGACAAATACTTTTACTTATACATAAATGCATTACATTAAACTACTGCATGTTTGTTTGTGACTAGTACTATTACCCGGATATTTCCTGTCCGAGCGTCTCTTTATAGTTTGTCACTTTCACTGACCCTGACTACTTTTACGCTTTGACTCCTGGGAGCCAGTCTTTCCCAACACTTGACTGCGGAGCCGATTGGATGATGACTGTAATCATCAGCAGTTGGGAGAGGGAGGGGTGGTCATGTGTGGGAGCACATAATGGCTTCCGATTTTAGGGAGGAAACGAGATGTAAATGAGGTAATTAAGTGTCTTAACGAGGGCAAACTGCGTTGACATTCTAGCCCTGGTAACGGGTGTATTTATAGCCCCTAATAACCTTACATGGGAATGGCTGAGCACTGTCAGGGGGAAACAGGGCAATATGAACAACTTTATTTTAGCTGGTTCACAAAACAGATCATAATTGTGACAGTTGAAGTTGGGCCTGTGGGGCATTCCTAGGGCTCTACATCTTCTCCTGATACAGTGTTAAATTGTATTCAGAATGTGTGTGTTATATGATTATGGCTTAATAGAGGTGATCCAAAGTAACCTTAAAAGTGGCCTTAAGCAGTGGTGTTCTCCATCCAAAGAATAATGCATTTGATAAAAAAATAAGCACAAAACAAGTGCACACTTGAAAAATATTTTGTTTTGATAAAGAACCATCTACCAGTGAAGAAAATTGAAATGTATCTCTTTGTATATGCCAACGGGCTTACTTGAAAAATAAATGCAAATCTCTTTCTCCCTATTGTGTTTTGTTATTTCTAGACTGTACTCGTTGTTTGAAATAAATACTTTGCTGAAGAAACACTAGAGAAGTGACCTCTGACATACTAACCCTTTAAGATATATTTTCTTTAAATGTTTGCACACTTGGTGTATAAAATATTTGAGTGTGAGTTGAGATTCAGTAATAACAGAACGTGCAAAGCCAGATTCAGGTTGAGTGATTTTTGGCCTCCAGTTTTGGACTGCCTCATCAGTTACTTTTGTTTTGGACACACAACATGAATAGACTTAAAATGAATAAAGTGGAGAGTGGTGGTAAGGAACCAGAGCAAGCCTGAATGTTTTGGCATTAGGATTGTGCTGATCGCAGCAGAATGTATTTCTGATGGGGTAAGCAGAGAGGGCTTTGGAGTTCACCCTATTTTCATATTCGCGCGTACATCCATTTCCCTCCTCCACAGATTAAAATAAGAATTTAGACAGCACTTCTGCCTTTGCGTTGCACAGTAGGATTATCGTATGGCTCTGAGGGTTTTTCTCCAGTCCAAATGCACAGATAAAGTGAACTTGATTTTTATTTCATTTAAATCTCTTAAGGAGGATCAAAGATTGGTGTTTTTGATTGATTGTTTTTTGCAAAAGGAAATCCATGTTTAGGAGATTTCTTACAGACGTATGAACTTTGACTGTAATCTGTGAGCAACGCCACTGTGTAGTGGAGGTCTTAGTCAGCCTGAGTCACTTTGTCACTGCAGTATTTTTGCTGTGTCATCACTATCGAGAAGGACAAAACCGCATAGACAGCTTCACCTTTTAATCCCGCGCTGCTCTACCTTTTACCTGCCCTGGCATGGGACATTTAGCAATACTTTTACCCCTGATTTGACACCCCCACCTCGCCCCTCCCGTCGGTCTGTCTCTTTCCAATGGCACTGAGCCGTTACGTTCTCAAGGGAAGGGCAGACTGCTGGCGCCGCACTGTTTGGGCTCTGGCACTATCCGGACACTCACGTTCACAAACTACGCAGGCACACACAAGTACTCACAAAGCAAATTAAATGTATTGTTGCGTTGACTGGTGATCGGGTCATTACTGGGTCATTACTTGTAACATCCATAAAGTTAGTATGTAACTTCAGTTCAGTTTGGTTCATTTTGTAGTAGGAAAAAAATGAACTTGCTCATTTGTTCACTGAAAATACAAATAAAAAGAATTATGAGAAATGTGTTAAAGTTTACTTGTGCTCAATAACAACACAATTTGCTATTAATTTTTTTATTTTTTTATTACAGAGGTAAAACACCAGCTCCCACAGTTAAGTTCACCAACATATGAACTCATATAGAATGACTAAAAATATAATATAATATTACAATTAAGATTGTAAGACTTCCTGAGCAGGCTGTGCCGAGGCAACAGGTGAGTCCTCAACCATGGATCTGTGAAAAAAATATAAATTACAGAAAAGTAATCAAAAGAATAATAATATTAATACAAATTGACACCAGGTAAAATTATACCCAATCATTGTGGTTAAAATGTTGTTTTATCAGATGCACCACCTGGTGCATTTTAAATTATACAAAAATAATTCAGACAGTCCTTTTACTTTCACAAGCAGTAGATAGGAGAGGTAACTCTCTAAACATATTGTAAAAGTTATATATATAAAAAAAAGTTTACAAAAAAAGCCTCTACATATGTGTAGGCTACTGAATCATTCAGTAAGTTGGTCCAACTTGTGAAAATACTCTTCACAACTTGATATGACCTTGATGTGGATCCAATCCGTGTGCAGGACTGTGGGCCCCAAAGTGTTTTTGTGGTTTGTAAAGCTTATTTGACTTTTGACAATAAGTTGAAAGTGCAATGTTTTGCAGAGAATCACTGGATTATTTTTGCAGTCTAATTTGAAGCAGTGTAGGCGCTTGCCCTGCTGCTCTCTCATCAATTCTCCCTCTCTCTGACCTCTTATAGTAATCCACAGTTCTGTTGATCAGAGGCAGACACTGGGCTTGGCCACAAAATTAAACAAATAAACCATAATGGTTTGGATAACATTCCCCTCTATTTGACCTGACCCTGTGACCTCTGAGACACTCTGACTGGGGTCATGACCCTGAAATGGCGAGGCCGAGGCGTGCAGCCTTGATCTGTTGGAAAGCATATAAGCAGTTGTGCTCTGAGGGAAGGACCACCGCTATAACAATGTTGCTTAGTTCTTACCTGTAAGGCAAATAAGCCTTTTCTATTTTGCAGTGATTTCAAGGCCAGAGTCATTGCTCTTTTCATGCGATTGTTCTTAAGGAAAGCACGTAATTACCTTTTTGACTTTTGAGTTTTTTAAATATTATCTTATATTTAATCCCAGATGTATTGCAGTCTTTAGGTACATTCTTCTGCTGATTATCAGTTTGTATGTCTCACTTAAGTAAGTAGCATTTGGTTTCCGGACCTTTGTGAAAAGTCATCAATCATTTCTATATTGATTAGATCTCGAAATGCTGCCTTGAATCTGACTGTATCCTGAGAGTAACCTACTGGACTGAGCGGTTCATGACCCAGTGGTGACACATGACTGTAGATGTGTCAGTTGATGCAGATGCTGTGATGCATAGAGAGGACAACTGTCAGTAACGAAAACATGCCACGCGCAGGTCCTCAGTGGCGTCTGCACAGATAAACCAAACCATTATTGTCAAAACTCTCCTTGGCTGCGACTTTTAAGACGAGACCAGTCAAGGACTTGTCCTCTTCAGGGACTTCTGGGGAACATTTTCATCAGTATTTGTCAATCTCAGTTCACAGTAAATGAGAGGTATTAAGCGAGGTGTGCACTTTAGATTGTACTGCAAACTTATTCTACTGTATATTGCGCTACTTTTATGAAATAAAAATGGCAGGGGGCTACCCATACGCATTTATGGGTATTAGCCAGGGTGCAGCCCAAATTGCAAATTGATTTTGTCTCCTTTTTACTGTAGCTACCTAAATTATGTTCAACTTCTTAGCCGAATCATGTTAGTGCACACACAGTGGGGTGAAAACACTGGTTGCTCTTGAGCTGCCAGTGTTTCCAAATGCCATTTAAAAACATTTCAAGAGTGACACATAGCGGCTTTGATTTGATACACAGTTTTAAAGGTGCATTATGCAACTTTATATGTGAAAAAAAAGTTGATATTTGTGCGTATTTGACCTTGTTGTGACCCAGTGGCTGTATGAGTGGTCAGCGTCTTTACTTTCCTCCACAGTGGTCTCTACGACACTCCAGGATCAATTGTTAGAACGTTTTCTCTGCTGATGGACCCTCTCACCAGAAAATCTACAAAACAATTGATCCTGGAACCTTGTACCAGACCACTGTGATGGAAAGTAACGGCGCCACGCTGACCACTTATACGCTGGGTCACTACAAGGTCAAATACGCACAAATATAAACTTTTTTTTCCACATAAAAAGCATAGTGCACCTTTAAGGACATTTCCTCATGTGATGCCCATTTAACACACCTGACAGAGTGCCTCGGACACTTTTTTCTTCTCAGTCTATGGGAGGTAATTCTTTGATTTTGCCATTCGAGTTTCCGTGGTGCATCTGTTGTCCCCACTGAGTAAATCGCCCACATGTGTGCTAACAGAGAAATCAAGGACATTAGCTCGTCCACAAGAACCTGCTCCACAGTGCCTTATCCGTGCGAGAACAAAGCCAAGGGTGGACGCGAATATGCGGCGCGAATACGCGTTCACCTTCTTATCTTGTTTATGTGATGGAGTTTTTCAAACGCAAACATTTTCTTTAGATGGCACAGTGGACCTCTGCTCTGTGATAAGGATCGAATGCAGACTTAATTGCTTGAGATAGAAGCTTATTATTCCCATTAAAAGGGCCGTCCGGGGCCTGGCTCCCTGGCTCTCTCCTCTGCCAGTCCTTCTGTTCTCTGAGCGCGCCTCGTCTCTGTCGGTTTGATGTAGAGATGAAGGGGAAAGGCCAAATGAGAACAGTTCATGTTAAAAAGTTGGGAAATCTGGTAGCATTTGAATTGCAATGGCCTTTGGTGACTTTGTCCCTGAATGCTTTTAAATGATTGTGCTAACCTGAAACTGAGATTAAAAGAACCAAATGTTTACTGTTTGAAATAATAAACTTTATTAATCCACATGGGAAATTCATCAGTTGCTTCTGCTCCGATAAATATAAAACACATTTAAACACAGTACAAAACAACCATTAATAATAAAAGCCATAATAAAGTGCTACCGTAAAATTAAAATGGATATTTCTGAGTGGATGTGTGAATAGTTCAAGGTATCAGAGAGAGGAGCTGTTAAGTCTAATAGCTGTTGGAAGGAAAGAGCTCCTCTGCAAATAATACATATTAGCAGTGCATACATTTTTTTGTTGTTGCTGTTTTTGAACTTTGAAATAAATTTTTTTCATCATTAATTGGAGCTTAAGATAGAAAGACTAGTGATGTACATGTACTTTTAATTACCTATCTTTAATATTATCTTTAATTCATTCCGTCAAATAAATAAACTAAACGGTAGTCAGTAAATCATCATTACAGTTAATGGTGATTCTGATACAATAGTGACAACTTAAAGGGCATTGTTTGAGTAGTGTATTGTATACTTACCTAATAATGTTCAGAGGAAACATTTCTTATAGTCAGTCGCTGACAGTTTGATGATTTTTCCACCTCTGCCAGTGCACAGTGCATTAAGGCTGTTTGTTTGAACAATGAAACTTGAATGAATGCCATCATAGACTATTCGTCATAGACTGAACATTTCTGAATATTTGACAGTAAAAATATCTTTCGTTTCCTGAGTTGGTGCCGTTGGCTTTGTGGGATTTGTGCGTCTCTGGTGGATTTTTCCCTTGCCGGTCGGCATTCCTTCTCGGGTTCACTGGCAATGCTCAAGTGGTCTCCTTTAACAGCCCCCTAATCACTCAGAACATAATCACAGGCCACTTTGAAGTAATAGTCAATTTGCTACAAGTCCACCTTTTAACTCCATGGCTCAGACACAAACAGGGCTATAGTCGGCCACAGCTGATTTAAAGATAATGCCCTTTTTAACACTCACAATATATGATTTCAATTATTATAACCATACAGGTATACATTCCTATCTCTTCCTTCATTTGCCAGTTTAATACTTTTAGGTTTCAAAATGAAATTTTGAAACCTAAAAGTTTTTACCACTAACGATTCTGTCACTCAGATGATCCTGACTTCCAATGCTCGTGTGAGAGACCTGATGAGTCGACGTAGCTGTGAGTCAGGTACAGGGCGGCGTGGCCGTTCAGTGGCCCGTGTTTATTGTTTACTGTACTACGGGTGGCGCCAGGCCCTGAAAAAACAGGAGCTGAAAAACACTTTGTTTTGGTGGGGAGGCTGCTATGTGGTTTTGTAATCGCCATCACTATCAGGGGCCCTGATCGCTTTACAGAAAGAAAGGCTAGGAGGGCGGAGGGGAATAAAAGGTATGTTATTCCACACGGTGCCACACAAAAGAGAGGAACAGTCTGTGAACGACATGTGGGTCTGTCTGCCTCTTTTCCTCTCTGCCTCCTGCACAACTCCTGCACTATGGCATCTGCAGCTGACTCAGGACTGAATCGTTAATGAACAACTCATTGAGCTGTCTTTACTGCCACTGGAGACTCAGGCGAACTCTGCCATTGACTCATTATCTCAGAAAATACTATAAGGTAGTATTGCCAGTTGGTGTTTTCGCGAAAAAGAATTTAGTTCAAAACTCAGTAATCTACGGTAAGTAAAATTGAGTTGTATCTGAGGTATTCAAGATTTAGCGTTAAGGTACACTTTATCGCCCCCCAAGGAAATGTTGTGATCTGCGTTTGACCCATCTTCCTATGTGGTTGAGGCAACCAAACAGTTGACCCATCTCCAGATTTTTTGCTGGCTTCATGGTCAGAATTGTGTTGCCGGTGGATTAACCTATTATTCATGCTTGAGGTTGAAAGTAACCGGAGCAACTGCAGTAAACCCTTTTATGGAGAGAACATGCAAACTGCACCAAGAAAGGCAAGTCTGGTCCAAGAATCGACCCCCCCGGGAACATCTTATTGTAGGGAAAAAGCATTACCATAGTCTGCTGGTCTTTTAAAAGTATTCCGTAATTTGTGAAGAGCCATACATTTGCCCTGGTTCTATTTTCTTCCTTAGATACTACTGACCAGTGTTTCTTTCCTCCTGCAGCTCTGGTGGCGAAAGACTGGAGACTGATAATTGCCATTTCTCAAGACTTCTTACATCTTTGGTTTGGTTGTGCTTGCCGTAGAAACATCACCATGTTTCCCTTTATGATTGGACTTGGCCAAAACGATACATTTGCATGTGGAGTGTTCCACTTCACAGCCCCAATGATAATAAAAATAAAGCATAACCTCCTGGATAACGTTTGACATGATCCAAACCACATTCTAATTTCACTAAATGGTAAAAGGGAAATGAGGGAAAGGTTATAGTTGCAATATTAGCAACCGAATAACAGTTTGATGTTGTGCCTACTGCGTAATGATCTCCATTTTTGTGCTAACGTTTTATACAGTTGTAAAGTTGTCTGAAATGTTCCCTCATGTCTAAAACGACTACATGTACAATACCGCTATATAATTTATAAAGCGCTTTAAAAACGTTACAGCTTGGCCAAAGTGCCGTACACAAAACACAGAATATATAGATATAGGCAACAATATATAAAAAATCAATAATACACACGATCAAGTGAAAAAAAAAGATGACTTAAAGGTGCATTATGCAACTTTTTATGTGAAAATATAATATATTGATATTTGTACGTATTTGACCTTGTAGTGGTCGACCCAATGGCTATATGAGTGGTCAGCACGGCACCTTTACTTTCGATCACGGTGGTCTCTACAGCGCTTCAGGATCAGTTGTTTTGCAGGTTTTCTGGTGAGAGGTTCTGTCAGCAATTGATCGCTGAGGGAGGAAATAGAATCTATTGGGAAACACGATTTTCCACTCTTTTTAGCCATTTTCTGGTGGAATATAAACTTATTTATCACACATAAATAAAGTCAAGTGTAAATCGGGCCCATATGGATATTTTCTCACAGCAGATTGTTCAGTAGAGTGAAAAAACGTTAGCATTAGCACGAGGCATCATGTTAGCATTCTTATTTATTTATTATTTTTAGTTATTTATTTATTTGATCGGGACAACACACATTAATGAACAATCATATACAAGTTGTACACAAATTGTAAATGTGCCAGATTATAGCAAAACTGCTTATTTACATCTGTAGTCCTGAGGCAGGTCACACAAGTAAAACAATGTATGCACAAAACACAATATAAACACTTTACAAATTACATTTTAGTTAAAATGGGTGCATGACTGATTTACTTTGAGGTGATGTTTAAGTTGTTTTTTAAAAGAGCTGTAAGTCGGGCATTCTCTTATGTCTGTAGGAAGGCTGTTCCAAGACTGGCCTCCTCTGACGGACAGCACAGTTTGTCCAGATGTTGTTTTTCTGTGTGGGATCTCCACATCTCCTCTGGAAGAGTCTCTGGTGCGGAGACCCCTCATTGCTTTAGGTTTAATGTAGTTAGAGAGTGGGGGCGGGGCAAGACAATTAAGTGCTTTGTAAACAAGGCAACAGTTTTTAAAATTTATGAAATTTAGAAAATTTTGCATTGTATATTTTCCAGGATATTGCAGTGATGATACAACCACAATCTTTATGGACTTTTTGAAGAGGATTTCTATGGGTTTGATATTTGTTTCTCCAGTAAGTGACCAGGTTGTAATACATGTGTGAAAATATTATTGAGTGTAGAAACATCTTTGCTGAATCTATTGTCATAAAGGGCCTGATTCTCCGTTATTTATGTATTTATGGGCTGTTGAATCACTTTGCTCCTCTCCATGTCTTTGTATCTTTATTTAGTAAAAACCTATATTCATAATGCAGCATTTGTTAAAGTAGTTTTTGAATAATTAGAGAAAGTTTAGATTTTTCTCCAAATTGTTTTCCCCTTAACTGTTTTCAAACATGGGCGATGTGGGCGATTCCAGAGATGCCGTCTGTATCTATGGCCCACACTATGACTAGTGTTCCAAAATATCAGATATTGCCTGATGTCGGTCGTAGCTCGTCTTTGGTCGTACGGCGGTTCTATTTTAAATATTTGTTCCTGTCTCACTCTACGACCTAAGACCTGCAATTTTCAGCTACGACCTAAGATTTTTCTCACGACTAGTGATTGTACGTCGCAAAAATCACAGTGTACACCGGCCATTAGCTGTCAATAGGCTGTAAGCTCCAGTCGAGAAGCATTTAGATTTGGGTAAAGCTGAACTGGAGAAAATGCACTAGTTTAAGGCGGCGGTTAAGAGATTAAAAGTCGAGCTGCAGAATTTTTGGACAAGCTGCGTAAAGTGTAAAACGTAAAACTATAGATTAGAAATAGTCTTGATTCCAGATAATGGATGACGTCTGTGCCCACATGACTAATACAGCTGTATCTCACTCTATAGCGTCGCATCACGGGCTGGGGTAAAGTGGCTTCATGCCTCATCTGCTTCACCTGTCCTTGAACAAAATGAACAAAGCTCGCTGTGGGGAGGCGAAAGACAGTTCTACTCGTCTCTCTGCGCTATTAGAGTGTCATTCGGAGGCCTATGCGCTCTTCATTCATACAGCCACATTAGGATGTAATGAATCATGAAAAGTGCGTTTTGTTCCGTGTTCCTCTGCCTCGCACCACCACACACACGTACAGGTGTACAACATCATTATCACACTGCGACAACTGATGGAGAGTATTAATGTACCAAATTGATTTTTCTTACTTTACAATCCTGATGACACACAAAAAAGGATAAGACGGAGAAAAGACGCAATCATCAACAAATTTATATCCCAATCAGCATATCTGTGGAGTGAATAAAAAAGGAATTGCAAAGAGTCTGGGCTCAAATCGCCTCAAATTGCCTCGCCTTTTCACTGTGATAAAATGTTACAGATTATCATGAAACGAGTAAATTGAATTCTTTTTTTTATTTAAGTAATAATTGATTTGACATTTCGGAGCACTTCAAAGGCAGTTTGGCCCGAAGGCTCTGCAGTAAATTACAGTATAAAGCAGAGGATTTACCATTAGCCGAGTGTCAAGTATACGCGGCTTTCTCCTCTCCTCCTTCCCCCAGCACAGCCAGCTTTCGTCCCTCCTCATTCTCTGCAACGCCTCTGAAAATCCAGTCCAACTTTGTAGTCTCTGCCTTCAGTTGTTCTGTTTGTGTGTGCTTCCAGGTTTGCCTCTGTATTGTAACTCTCCAAAGGCCTGCAGTGTTTATCAGTAAACCGAGGGCCGCTGTGTCCCTGCCTCCATTATACTTTCATACATCATACTTTCTTGTTTTTCTTTTTCTGTTTTTCCATTTATTTATTTATTTATTTTTTGCCGGGAAAATGCCATTCCTTCCTTTCTGTCTGTCTTCATGCAGGAGGCAACAACAGGGAGCAGTGTGTTTGATATGTAAATAAAGTGTTTGACAGAGCAGGTGCTATCAGTGCACACTGCAGTTGATACTTTGGGGAGGAGATGATTTCTTTGCCTCGCAAAACATGCAGGTTTACAATAAACAAGGTGAGCTGAAGACAGGGTAAGTTTATTTAGGGAATAATAATTATAAAATCCATCGAATTGGGAACGTGCTTAAGGGAGCAGGGATTTATTCATTTATTACTTTTAGGCATTTATAAATGATTAAAAAATAGTTTCTTATTTTCATAACCCATTTTTTTTTATTTCTAAAAAGGAACTCCCCAAGTAGCTCAGGAGCTATTATATGTTGACAGAACTTTGATAATAATACAAGTCTTATATTGTTGTCTTGGTGGTCAAAATCAATGTACAATTTTTTTCTTTTCTTTCTTTTATTTTGATGTGGCATATCATTTTCTAGGGGGGTCCTTTCAATCATTGATTGAAAATAACACGAGCCACACATGTACAAAATATGACAATACACAATAACACATGTAAAATGAGACAGTACAGAAATAAAGACCAAACTCAACAAGACAACATTCACAGTATGCTCCCATAAGACCCACCACCTCCTCGAATTATACAATAAATGACATGGTTTACATTGACAAAAATGAAAAAATAAATAATAACAAATTAAGTAATGAGGCCTCATAGACTGTTCATATGACATTGCAGCATTCTAATGAGAATTAAAAACATGTACATGGTGTCTTTAAATATGATAATAGTGCCTGTTTATATAAACATAAAGATGTCAGTGATAATGGGAGGTTATTCCGTCCGCGGGTGCTTTATGACAAAATGCTCTTCACCCAATATCCCGGTGATTTCTTAGTGTGGCAAATAGGATAAGATGGGATAGGCTGAGGTGTGTCTGACAAAGTATTGTTGAAGATAAGGGGGACATTTGTTGGCATAATTAATACAATTGAAAATAAACATATACCAGTGATACATTCTTCTTTCTTAGGTTGGAGCCAGTCCAATTTTTCATAGAGCGTGCAGTGATGTGTCATAAATGGATACCTTCAAACAAATCTACTGATTGAAATAAATAAAAGTTCAAGCATTATTCATTCTTCAGACTCGGAGTTTGTAAGCTACTAATGTGGCCACAGCTGCCATGAGGTAGACTGACAGAAGTGTGGCTGCCTTTATTCATGTAAACACTGTACAACAAATGTGTTTCCACGGACCACATTTAGCTACTAACTATTTTCATCTATTTCCTGGACAGAGTCAGAGAGACAGCAGGTTTATACAATGAACTGTTCATTAAGTCCACATACAATAATGTTAAATACAGATAAAAGGCCACAAACACTAAGCAGAAGCACCAGCAGCTACCACTCATCCCACGTACACATAGGGAGGTTGGGGAAGTCGTCTTGCCCAGGGATGCAATGGCTTTGATTCATGCAACTATTTTACAATATTAGCAACAGATCTAAAGGATTTGGATTCAAAACAACACAAAACAATCCTGGTGTTCCTATACTGCATTTAATAATGTTCTTTTTTTTCTTCTTTTTTTTTCACCCCTGAAGACAATACCACAAACAGCCACCTGTGTTTGCACGTCCACAGATATCTGCCTTTAGACTCCTCTCCGCACGCGCCAAGCACAGACACTCTGACTGTCACCTGAATCCTTGGATTGGCTGGAGGTATTGTCTTTTGGCCTTGAATTAATGTGCCAGTATATGTTTTCCCCACTATTTGTTAAGTTATTCATGGAAGCGGTGATTGCAGGCAGGCGTCAGAGCTAAATGAGGCCCTTTGTTATTGTTGAGTAATTAGGACAGCCATGGTGGAGATGACAGGGTCAGTTAAACAGTTTCTCTCTCAGTGGTGTAGCGGCTGATTACGGGTGCTCTGGCAGGCTGCGACAGTGCACATGGGATGGGGTGGGGAGAGCGGGCGGAGGAGCGGGGTGGGGATAGAGGCAGTTCTTATCTCAGGCAATTAATCAGAGACACTCATATTGCGGGACAATTATTCAAAGCTCACTCCTGCATAACTCAGCCCAAGGTTCCAGTGGGCTCGCTGTCTCCTCTCTATCCCGGCAGACGGGAAGGTCAAGGCAGAGAGAAAAAGGTGGAGCTCATAGAGGAACAGAGCCGCAACGTTCACACAGTTAAAGTAAGCCCAGGTCAAAGTCATTCAAAGTCCTCTGTAGTCTTTTGTTTTTGCGAGAAGTTGGCCCTCCGCCGCATTGATACAGAGTACTGCAGGACCACATGGGTGTTGTCTGCTCGTGTTCTTGTATATTTGTGTGTAAATGCGTTATGGGCCTGGGGGGCAGCATTCCTCGATTTCAGTGTGGCACTAACAAACAGGAACAGGAAATAGCCACTTTTGGCACTTATCTCTATGATAATTGTGAATTTGAGTATCTTTGGACTCACAAGGGAACCATGAAACAGATCAATTTACTACTTTAGTATTACACACAGTTCATTATGTCATTTATGTTATGTTATTACAGGCCAAACGGTACTCATAAAAAATAGAAATTACTTCTAAATGTCACACATAAGTACTGATATTATCTCTATGTATCAGTACTGTTTGTGATATTGTATTTATTTATTTTATTTTCAGTAATATGTTCTTCCCATTCGCTGGAATACCTTCTGCAGTCCAACCTACAGTATACTGTATACTGTACTGTCAGTACATTGAATGCAAATTTCCCACAAAATGTGTTCATGTTTGCAAACAAAAGGAGTTGTTTTAAAGCTGGGGGAGCTGACTTTTAGTTTTTTGCTTGTGGAAATGTATTTTGCCCTCACATAGTATGTTATAAACACAGCAACAAACAGACCTCGATGCCTTGTCTACACCTAAAGTTTTACTGGGCGATGGAAGACAAAAGTAGAATCTAAATTTATGCAATTTATGCATTTAGTGCAATTTATTTTGGGGGCAGTCCCCTCTGCTTCACTTTGCCACAGCTCAAAGCTGTACGCTAGCGGGAAACAGGCATATCATTAATTTGCTTGAACAATTTGCATGTGCAGGAGGCATTGTAAGAGCTAGGAACGAGTTTAGGCCAAGACTAAAGAATTCAGTTTGAACATAAAAAATCAGGTACCTCAGCTTTAAGATTATGATTAAATGTAATAGAAGGAATGTCGCAAAATTAGAGTATAGCATGATATAAAAGCTTCACCTTTTGCTCTCTTTGTCTCAAGTTGCAACCTCGACCTGCTCCACAAATGTCACCTTCACTCTGTGCGTATAAAGAGAGAGGAAGACGTCAACGTAGGGGGGAGAGAGAGAGAGAGAGAGAGAGAGAGAGAGAGAGAGGGTGTCACAAAATGCAAATGCAGGCTGCGTCCGCTTTTACAAATTAAATGTCAGGACATAAAATATTGTCAGTTTCATTTTGCTGCCAGAAGGATGACAAATCCATATTCTCTCTTAAATAAAACTCTTATTGCAGTGGAGGGGTAATCATGGCAGAACAAAGCCCTGTGATTAACGATAGCAATTTATTGTATCTGGCGGCCTGCACGGCAGCAGCGAGGTAGAGGAGCACAGAGACATCATAGTTATCATAATTCATATCATAAATAACCAGGCCCAGCCAATCACAAGGAGCTGCCGATGTCATCCCAAATAACCTTTGATAACAATTACCATAGGAGGCAGTACAAACCCCGGAGTCACAATGTTATCTTATCCCTATTCTGTGCTTGTAGAATACAACACTATTACCATATAGATTAGGCTATTTATAATGCCGCGTGTCATCCCGGGTGCAGCTTTAAGTCGTCACTATGTCTCTCTGTGTAGGTCTGTGTGTAGGTGCAGCGCGGAGAGATAATGTGCACGTGGATTTTGGGCGCGCTCAGAGGATGATTGTGCATGAGGACAAGCGTGCACGTGTATGAGCTAGTGCACATCGAGGTATGTGTGCATGTGGTGGGTGGGGCGCATGGACAGGTCGTTAGGAGGAGATAATAACCGCGGCCTTTATGACGGTCTGAATTAGCTCTCTCAGTATCACGTCGCAGCACATGGCGTTGGTGGGCCACGCTCTCAAAGCTGCGATGAGATTGATATTTTAACACGTGTGAATAAGTTACAAGGTTTAAACTGCATATGTTGAGAATGAGCACAAATAGGACACAGGGAAAGCCACCGGAGGAGGAGATATAAATGAAGGAAGCACTGATGAGAAGCGGAGATTAGTGCGGGTGTATCTTGTTCGAGAGGCTGTTCCTACTTGTTGCATTTTGCTGATAGCGACTTCTGATCAAGTGCACTGATATGTGGTTGTGTGACTTTCTACAATACACACACACGTGTTGTTTATAATTGCGGCCCACAAAACCTCTACCCAATCTGACCTATAGAGTTAGTGCTCCTTGTTGATGTTCAAATGTTGACATGTGAATGCTCAGCAATTTCATTAAATCTAAAATTCCATTTTATCTAAGAGCTCGAGATCTTGTTATCAAAACCGTTTACTGGGATTTCTGGTAAACTGGAAAAACACATAGTAAACGTATTTGCTCATAGTGAGTCAGATATATTTACAAGCGGTTTGTCCACTAGTATATTGGTTTTGCTAATATCCTTTTAAATGGTGTATTTCTGTGGTAATCTTCAAATGATAACGTCTAATCTCAGGCTCTATATGCCTGTTCCACTTCTGAATGCACGGGACAGAGTAGAAATGTCAACATTTTACCTCATATATATAATGTTTTTGACTGAATCTACCAAAAGTCCTTTTTTTAAGTTGAAATTTGTTTTTTTAAGTATAACTTTTATAATGTGCAAAACGGTCTATTCTTTTACTTTTTTTAAACGTAATTATACGCCTTATACCCAATACATAATGTATACTTATAAACCTAAACACAACAAGAAGAGAAAAGGCAAAAGGCTTCAAAGGATACTTCAGGATATAAGTGCAACGAGAGAGGATGGTCCAAGGTTGAGATAAAACAGAATAAAACTGTCTACAACAGTGTTGCATGAGGAGGAGCTGGACCAAAGGAAGGACAAGGTGAAGGAGACACAGATACTGCATTCTTAACTTCAGAGAGAGAGAAATTCAGTTTTTACATCTTTTCAGCAAGAAGGAATGTTACCCCAGCGGTGCCAAATAACACCAGTCACAAATAACTGCTAGCTCCATGCGATTAAGTAAAAAACAACAACAACAACCTCTAGCTAAAAGGGCATATTACACTGTCTTTATAAGATCAATAAGATGTGAAAGACCTGAATGGATATGGTGTAGTGTTAATACTCAAATCAGTGGTATAATATCTATAGTTTTTGGCAGAGATCTTAGCGTGTGGGCTGGTGAACAGTTAATCTCTCCTGACAGCATCTTATTTGAATACAGATTATGTCGGTGTGCTTTCTGGCGCTGAAGAGGAGGACCTACTACCTTCTGCTGGAGCGGCAGTGTTTTGACAAATCACACCTGACAAGTGGAGCCGGCTGAGTCGCGCACCTGCTCATACCTGATGCAAAAACACATGGCAACTTCCAAATCTCTGAAAATCTCACAGAAAAAGAAAAGAAAAAAACATCTAATGTCTCAAAGATCTCCTGTAGTGGCTCAATGTGAAAGATGACGAAATCCTTTAATATAGACATCTCCAGTTGAAGAGCTTGGTCAGATGTAAAACCTCCCGTTATAAGACTTGTTTGCAATATGAACCAAAGACACATTCAAATAGGATTAAAATACTGAATGGGTCTATGGATTATGCTCTGGGATAATGTGTGTTACAGTTATGAAAATGATAAATAATTCAACATGCTCCACAAATAAAAGAGATGGTATTTTTTTGTTGGTGTTTTTCAGAAAGATTAGTTAATCGTTTCATTTATTGATCCATTTGTATGTCTTTCCATTACGTCATTTTGTTTACACCATACAAATACGGAATGGTCAATGTAGATGAGACCTGTTGACTATAATAAAATACAATACACAATCTCATTCTTATTTCTGTTTTGCAGCTTACTTTGAATTACATTTTGTCGATATTTGACAATAGACTTGATAAATGGTAACAATCAACTTGTGCTGGTTCAAACCGCTGGGATAACACAGTCATGTGCAGCACCTGATGATAGATGATGTGAAAGCAGATTTGCCCCAAGTTGTGAAATCCCTGTCCGACTTTGTTCAAACTCTGTTCATTCCACTCTCAACATTTCTCATCTCCCTCACCAAATGGAATTCACAAAGTGATTTCTCCTCGTTCTCCTAAATCTCTTGATCACTTTAATTTTTTGCGCGGCTGCTTCATCGGTGTCCTGGGAAAGAGAAAAGAGGGAGAAAGGGGCAGGGGACGGTCGAGTGTGTGCAAACAAGACTGAAGAGAAGAGAGAGAGGGATGAGCACAGAGTTAAGGCTTTATCAGCCAGTGCCCTGAGGTATGTGGGGACGCTGCTGAATCCAGAGAGATTAGGGGAAAAATGCAGCACATGGCAGTAAGGGGCTTACGCTACAGCTTGTATTAGTTCAGGTGAAAAGAGTATTGCTTTTACATAAAACTGGACAAATCCAGCCACAATGCGTTTCCCGTTGGACCACAATGGGGTCCTCTATCTGTGGACCTCACCTCAGTCCCCGGGTTCCCTCAGCCCTCTATCTGTACACAAGACGAGAGCGAGTGAAGGTGAGGAGACACAGATGGACAAGAGAACAACAGGGAGATATGGCCCTGGACCAAACTTCATTTCAGAGTTTCAGAAAACCACTTGGCACAGGACGGAAAGAGCATCATTATGTCACTCCGAACTTCTGTGCACATTTTCATTTTTGTGGGGGCCTTTTCTGCACTTTTGTCTGACAACAATTGATTTTGATAATATTTACAGTGGTCTTTTGCCACAGGAGTTATACAGCAAGCATTATTGTAAGTTAAATGTGGAGTTAAATGTTAAATGCCTGAATAAAAATAAATCTGAATCTGAGTTATCAGGCTAATGCCATGATTATTAGGGGAATTACAATGGAGATTGATTAGAATGAATGTAAAGACCATGAGTTTTGCTCCAGCCAAGAACTATTTTGGTGAAAACAAGAAATAGGTGGTGGGGTTCTGACTACAAAAACAGCTTCCAGCTTATGTTTTTACCCTGTCTAATCATGTAACGCAAAAATCTTTGCTGTTATGGAAAATTCTTGGACGAGTGAGAGCCTGCATGAACCTGATTGCAAATGGCCAAACATGAGGTTCAATTGGCTCTGTGCATAACCTCAAATCATAACAACGTTGCCCAAGAAGTGATTTCCTGTTCCGACCCAGCACGCCAGAATAAAAGCACACAGCTCGTCTCATTGACTAGTTCAGCAGGTACTTGCAACATTACAAGAATATAATTAAATAGACACATTTCAAGTGCTTTGTTTGTTAATAGGCAGAAAGAAAGTTGAACTAATGAACTGCTGAACTAATGAATAAGATAGTGCTTTTATTTTGGTGTGCTGGATCTAAACAGGAAGTCACTTCTTGGGTGGCGTTATTATGCTTTGAAGTTATGCACAGAGTCAATTAGATCATCCTCTAAATGTCTTATTTTGATCACTCACTTTTTAAAAGTAAACGAACAGCTGGATTATGAGCTAAAGACATTTGAGACCTACACATTTCTTCGTCTGAAACTCTGAAGAGGCAGCAAGAGCCCCCCACACCTGCAGCACGGTGGAGGCGGCCCAGGAGGCGCTACAGGAAATAAAAAAGACAGACGAGAAGGTATCCGGGCGAGACTCACAGTTGAGCCACACATGCCTTCTATTGTTCTGGCTAATAAAGATGGTGAAAGAGAGGAGGAAGAAGGAGGATGTGGAGGAGCTAACCAGTGCAGGCCACCACACTCTGAAACAGGGACAAACCCAGGAGGAGATCAGAAGAGGAGTCAGCCAGGTTTCCTCTGAGTACTATACGGTTTCCCCGATCTCCAAAAACGTTTTTTTTTTTTTATGTATCAGCGCTTTGGGAAAGTTTAGTTGCTCTTATAATATAGTAACATAAAACCTGGAATTTTATACAGCGTGGCTTTAAAATAGGCGAACTAATCATAAGTGTGCCTTCGTAAAAGTTCATGAGAAAGTGTGAACTCTTATGAGCTCAGAAGTTCACATCAAATAAAGGTGAATATACATGAGAGGAAATCTGACACATCTCCCGTCACATCTCTGCGTCTGAATGTCTGAGCCTAAAGTGCCGTTCCTCTTTCTCTTCAGAACGCTCCACGCTGACTTCGTAGACTCCTATCACAGCACTATATTGGGACTTTAATCTAAATTGCTGGTTTCCCCTAGGTGTGTCTAATCACCCAAGTTTTTCATCTCAATTTTGTATTGAGAGGGGCTTGACTTCTTCACTTCTTTATCTATCACCTGTCATGTACAGTGAGCCCAGCTGACAATGGCGCCTTACATATATTACACCGTCAGTCTGTATTCAGTCTATCTCGTCAGACATCCAAAGCACTCCGCGACACCCCTCCCATCCACGCCATTATTGAAAGAACAATAGCCACATAAAACCAAGTTGGTCCAAAAGGGAAAGCCATATCTGTGATGGTGCTTAACATCAATTTGTGACATGATTAATCAATTTAGCCCCCCCCGCCTTTCTCTCTCGTCACTATAGCTGCAGAGATTTTGAGCTCATCTCAATATGGTGCAGGTTAAGTAGGAGCTGCATGTTTTAGGGATAGTGCCCCATCTCTCCCTCTTGTCCTGAAATACTTAGAGGATAATTAGCATAAGCTGATATCTGGAGCATGCCATTGGGGTGACCTAACCCCCATTCTCCCCACCCCCCACCCCCCAAGTAGGTCTTATCATAAGTGTACAGGGCCTCCAGAGGCTCTTGGGGAAAAGACTGAAGCAAGCGGGAAAGGTGGATGCACTGGGAAAAGGTCTCCTGTTTTTATATGGACACTGACAGAGGACAAGAGGTGATATTGCAAATAGGAAAAGTCACTAAAAATCATGAAACATTAAGATGGGAGTGGAGTCCCCAATGCAGTCTGTGTGTAAATGTAACCCCTCTCCCACACACTTTGAGACTGAAATGTCACAACATTAACCTCTTAACCCCCACCTGAACCAAGCACATTTTCACCAGTTTGGCTTTACACAAATCTGAAAGCTTCCTGAAAAAAGTGTCAAAATAGCGACCAAAACGAGACGAAAAGAAGGATGAGAATGCAACAAGAGCGACAAAAAAGTGGCAAAAAATTATGAGAATGTGGCAAAAATCTTATGAAAACCCAACAAAAAAGCAATGATTAAAAAAAAAAAGTTGTGACCTTATGGATTTGGGGAAAGCTGAACTGGAGAAAATGCACTCGGTTATGGCGGGGGTTAAGAGGTTGAAAGATATTACAAAACACAGCATGTCACGTTCACGTTACCATTTGGAGATGACACACATCTCCACCAAGGCAGAAACAACAAAAACGGTTGCGGCAAAAACATACAACCACTCATTTGGAAACACTTGCTGGTATTCAGATGACGATATGCAGCCGGTGAACCACATTTTTCACAAAGTTCTCCAAACTCTCCCACTTGGATCACCTACATTTTGAGTGTGTTACCTATTTCTGGAGACAAACACATCATTTTTCAGATGCCTTTCAATCACTCCTACGATACCTTTTTGAGACTTGAGAAAAAGTATGATGAAACCAAAAAACAACATGTGCATATAAGCAAAAAATACATGGCGACATATTTCTTGAAGGTAAGCAATTTCCATGCACATTAAGAGCTTAGCACCGTCAAAGCTCTATTCATATCAGTTTACCATTATGATGCAAATGATAACAGCGATGCCTCCTCTTTCTCCATTTCAGCATTCACTTTTTTTTTTTTGGGTGAACAAGACGGCACATTATGGTTCGGATGCACACCTTCATTACACTGTACTCTCTCTCTCTTTCTCTCCCACAATAACACTGAGCCGGCACCAGCGCTTATCCCCTTTGTTTGAGCTGATTGGATCTGCGGTGATCACATGTTTACCCAGAGTGCTATCTCTTTAAGGAACCTCCGTCACGGCTAGCCGAGAGTAACGTTCGCCTGGTTTTGTGTTTCCTTTTTATTTGGAGACGGGCATGCATACACG
Source organism: Proterorhinus semilunaris (assembly GCA_021464625.1). Lineage (NCBI taxonomy): Eukaryota > Metazoa > Chordata > Actinopteri > Gobiiformes > Gobiidae > Proterorhinus > Proterorhinus semilunaris. The sequence goes on from CM038343.1 coordinate 25,515,887, forward strand.
CTCTTTATGTATATATGCTAATACACTGGCTAACACCGTTTCACACCGTTTGTTTCTGAAAATGATGCAACTTGCCAGACATTCATTTTTTTTCTTTTCTGCTGATGTTCACAGATTCCCTTTTTTCTTTTTCGGGCATTTTGGAGAGAGCGGGAATGAGAGAGTGAGGCTGATGACGCGAGAGCGAGAGAGGCGTATGTTCAAAATCCACAAAGGTTTTGTAATAAATGCATCAATGACAATGGCAACAAAACATTAAAAGGAGAAAAGACGTGTTTCTGTGTTAAACAATTAGTGCTGCAGCATTATAGGCGATCAGGATGAGACAAAGGCCCAACAGCAGCAGGGGTTTACCCCCAGACACAAAGACACAAAGACAGATGCTCGGTAGCACAGCCAAGGCATGTACCACGTAGATCCAATATGGAGCCACGTGTCTGTAGGTCACTAACAATGTGCCACGCTGCAGAGGTGAGCTGAGAGGCCAAATTCTGTGAAGACTTCTTTGTACGAATATCTCATTTCTAAACGTTTCTTACTCCAGAGTGGTTTGATCAACAGTGATGAGCAAAAGGCCTGCACTATAGCCCTCTGAGCAGTGTTGCAGCTTAAGATTGCCCCTTCAAACTATTATGAGCCACAACCCAAATTACAATTGACATCCTGCAGTTTTTCTATGTGTCTTCATATGCCTTTGCAGAGTACTGTTTTTAGGGCGTGATCATACAATTGGCTATTGAAAACGGGTCACAGTGGGGGTGGGAGAGGTCCCATTGAAAGGGGCTGATCAGTTGCTGGGGTTGAAGGAGCAGCAGCGTGCTTTTGCCGTAGAGGCATATTATTGTGGGTGGATGCCTTCACGCAAATGAGGAGCGTGTCCATAAGAAAGAAAAGACCGACGAGGACCTTTACAACACCTGAAAATGTCAAACACATTTATCCGTCTATGCTGCGCTCGCCCAAATATTCTGCCTGTGAACACACAGTTGCCCTTGGATTGTCGGGACGTTGTTTTTTGTCAAATTCTTCACAATGAACTCCATCTTCACCCATACAAAAATTATTTCAATGGAGAGAAGCCTTCGCCGGGCGACTGATCTCCCCGAGAGAGGACGTAAACTGGCCTCCATGTTCGCCTCATATCGCCCCCGGCGATTATTTCCTGTTGGGTTATCTCAAATCCTTGGAGAATAATATCTGAACCGAAATAGCCAATATACCAGTCAACATGCTTGAAAGAGTGGACCAAAACTTTCCATATCGATGAATCAGTGTATTGACAATAAAAGCTGACATTCAAAATATATTATTTCCAAAACGGTGTAAATTTTTTTTGTGACAGACAAAAAATAAACATGTGCATTTTATTTCAATATTTAATCTTCAAAAAAGAAGCAAAGTCCGACGAGGCACTAAAAATGGTCGTACGATGATCTTATAGAGCCACAATCCATGTTTTAACCATGTTTCATTGTAACAAGTGTTTTAGCCTTGTATATAATGGTTTATACATAGTGGACACATTCTCAAGTCAAATAAGCAACTTCAGATACTGGGTAGTGATCATCTATGAATAGGACAGGACTGACCGATACTGAGGTGAGCAGGTCGTTAGAGACGCTCTACTTCAAAAGTGTTTACCCACAGGTGAGAGTAGCTGTGATTAGAGAGGTGGAGCCGGGCCAACCCTCCCCGTTGGTCTATATATTCAGCTGCGTCCATAGTGGGACCTTTGTCGCTGACGAAGCCTTTTGGATGAGAGGCGAAATGTTCGAGGACTTCAACTACTGAGTACAGAAGATGAATCAAGTACCTTCATTGAAGATTCATTAAATAGCGTGAAGGCGTAGGGGCAATGAGGTATTGTTGAACACTGTCTATTGGGAGCATTTAGCTCAAGATTTTATAAAGAAGTGGTGGCATCCTGTGTGGTCAAGGTGCTCTCCTGTACTGGGTATGTGTCTGGGACAGTGTGTGTGGTAGTGTACACTGGACTCAATGGCTCCAGTGTTCGTATGTGAGACCGTCTGCATGTGTGTCTATGACTGGGCCACTTAACCCTTTGACCGCTGCAGGAATGAGCTGCACTGAAATCTCCTCTGAGCCCCTGGCCCTCCTGCCGCCGCGGTGTGTGTTACCACCCCAAGAGAGACGCTTGCTAAATACTCACTTACACACACAGGCACACATGCACAAGTCTGCCTGTGTGCTTTAAGACAGAAATGTGATGACATAAAGCCTGCTGTTTAGATTCTGTGTCTTTGTCTGTCCCTGATGGAGCCTCCTCTACCTGCATATGAGGGAGGAAGTCTCTGCTGTTTCCACTTTAAAGCCAGGAAGTGTTTGATTTTCCTAGTTTCCTTTATGACTAAGAACCCATTTCATGTTCACAATAAGCCCTATACAGCCAAGCTAATAGCCACACTGGGAGCTGTTGTTTTGGTTTAATAAAGGACATTACATTGGTTTGCTTATAGTAAAAACACTTGCTGCAACAAATGTGCAGGGGCACAGTTATCTTATAAGACCAACCTATGAAAAGGTAAGCATGAATATCCTAGTCTCTACAAGCCCTAAGCTCTAGTCGATGTGCCTCTACCTGGCTTTTGATGATAGCACCTCAGACCAGGCACTGCATTAGAACAGTCTTCCACTGTGAGCCAAAGTGAGGTAATGTTTGTAATGTAATGTAACATGATGCAAACTGATTGGTCAATGCAGACTGCTGTAATGGCTGCAGTCTAAGCCCAGCTCCTCCAGAGATTCCGAGGAACTCCCAGGCCGGCCAAAAGATATTGAGCTATATCGATATATAGGGCCTGCTCCCAACTGGACATGCCCAAAAAACCTGCCCTGGTATCCAAAATAGATACTTCAGTGGCTACTCTGCATGTGGAGGAGCAGCAGCTGTAGTCCGAGTCCTAGTCACCGGTCTCTAAGGGAGCACCCAGTGACTGTGCAGAGAAAACTCATTTTGACTGCTTGTATCCGGGACCTTGTCCTTTCAGTCATGACCAAAAATGATAATGTCAAGACCATTACCTTTTGACTTATTCCCACAAGAATCTGTGTAGGGAAGCTGTCCAGAGTGTCTCTTACTAGACTTAATCAACATCATCACAAACACATTGTTTACACAACTAAACTGAGTATGACAGACATTAAAGCTACACAACCACAAGCACACAGGTACTCAGACACTCTCTTTGAATGAATCCAACCTTTTATACCTGATGAGAACATCCCACAATAAGTAAGATTGGCTGGACCGGTAAGTGTTAACTTCAGCTGGTAAGAGTTCAAAAACAAGAAGCAGTATTTTGTCCCAAAATATGTATAATGCAATATATATCCTCGTGTATGGGCAGGTTTCCCCTACCACTAAAAACATGTACAATAGACCAGGATGAATGGACGAGTGTGTTTGAGAGTGTGAGTGTGGAACACATATGGAAATAAGCCCATGGCTACAATCCGGTGTGTCGTGTTTGCCTTTTGAGAACAGAATGATTCCCCTCTATATTTTGTATACAGTGGAGGACCAGTCCGGGACCCACGCCCACGTTGTTGGCATCAGAAAACTCAAATGAACCCGTGAAATCAGATTTGTCTATTTGCATCACGTGTTGTTCGCGAGCAGCATCACTCACGGGACACGGAAGTCCCTCAATAAGGCGGCGCACGGGAGAGCGAGCTTTTTTCCAATCAGCGATAAATGACCAAAAATACATCGACAGTGGGTGAGTTTTGCGTTTCATAATTCTGTGCGAATATTAACGCAGAACCGCTAATAACACTGCATTAACGGCAGACGCCCGCCCTTTGCTGATTGGTTTACTCCACTTCCTGTTTGCTTGCATATGTACCGCTGTGGAAATGCAGTTGATGCCACGAATACCAGACTCAATCACACAGCAGTACAGCAGTGAGTCTGGTTCCCAGACAAGTGTTTGCATGCAAGAGTCCCATGTATGTTTATTAACATGCACTGTCCCGACCAAATAACAAAACAAACAAAGTTTAAATTAACGATTTCAAAGTGCGCTTAATGGAAATGCAAAAAAAAATCTAATAAACACAATCATATGTTGTAAGTTGCCATTAGCTTTTCATATGGATTTTGAAAAAGTAATGAAATTCATCAACTTAAGAAATGTGTGTCAATGAAATGTGTCAAAGACGTAAGATATAACAACTTCTTTCTGTCAATCTCTATCTCCGTTCATCCCTCATGCCCCATGAACATGGAATGTCTTGATTCAATAAATTCAACAGGACCACATCTTCAACAAACAGCATGAATGTGATCTTGTGATTCTCAAACCAGACGGCCACATGCCCCTTGCGGCACCTAGAATTTCTGCCCATAAACGTCATGAACAGAACCGCTGACAAAGAGAGTGTCCACATGCAACACATCTGACTTCATTTGGAGAACGCTATGTTCGGATAACTTAAACCTTAAGTGAATTAAGTTCCCTCACTGTTGATATTATACATTTTTATTACTATCTATATTGACTGATTAATATGTTGGATGGATCTCAAAAGGACTTTGTGATATTTGAGAAAAACAACTTTATAATGACAAACCCAGTTTTCGATTTAAATTCTCTGATGACACTGCTCTTGCTCAGCCAAATAAAATCAGTTCTGCTTCATATCGATGGAAGACTGTTAACTTTGATCTCCCAATTAAGCCTCCGTGAACAGCTAATAAAGCATAATCTGCTGTGTATCTGCGTGTTTGTGCCAGCGGCTCCAGAAGCCTTTTAGCATGTAAGTATTCACTGTGTGAACTGACTGACAGGCAGCTGCTCTCAGGCTGGAAACACGTTTCTTTTTATCACGCTCCAAATAAAACAAGTCTAAGGTTTTCAAATAAGACAAGATCTGTGGGATGTGTGACAGTTGCCCGAGGGGTTTGGGTTATCTTTCAAATCTACCCAATTTCCGAATTTAATAAAAATAATTAACTTTGTTATTGCTGTACATGTAAATGTATATATTTACACACACACACGCACACGCACACGCACGCACACACACACACACTGTGCAGTATTTTTTTCTGTTCCTTGAACTGCGCTTTTCTGGAATGAGATGTCTAATGTTTTTCCTGTAGCCAGTCATTAATATGTACTGTACCTATTTGATAAATAAAATCAATAAAACTTGTCCTGACCATTAATCTGTGGCTCAGGATAAAGAATACAATAAATCAAAATCAGAAGACAAATTTATCTGTGGGACCGATAAAGCACAACCCAAGGGGGAAAGTTGTTGACCAACACCTGACTGAGAGCTTCAACATTTCAAGTGTATAGCTCTCTGTCATAGAGGAGTTTGCGTCAGTGAAGGTTACAAATACCCCTGTATGGGAGGAGGTTCTTCCTCTTCCATAAAACTGTTGACCGTCTGAATTAAATAATTGTCCAACTCAGTGGACTTTATTTATCATCCAGGATGTTTAAGCTTTCTGTCTAATGTCTTCTCTTGTGAAGTTACGACGATAATGACCATAACAATACGGTTATAATCAGGCTAATGGGCAGCTAATGAGCAGATACCAGTTCAGGGTAAGCAAGAGCGTATTAACCAACAATTGGGGCATTTACCAAAGTGAGAGCAAAAGGTACAAAAGAGACTTAGCACAAAGTTAGGGGCTGTACAATCTTGATATAGCTGAACTCACTCCTTTCAATATGTCTTTATTTTACCAACAAAACGAATACTGTTATTTTTTATGTTTTTGCACGCTCTTGATTTGACCACTATTGAGCATGTTTTCTACAATTTATACTGTTATAGCACCAAACCTTTTAGTTGTGGGCCGCTCTTTAACCTGACTTTGAACTTTACAAAGTAACCATTACAGCCTCTTTGTAATGGGGACGCTGGAAATTTTGCCTCTTATCAGCGGGGACCTTCTCTCGTTGTTTTGAAAGGGTTAAAAGTTAAAACCTTGCCCGACACTTTATTGTTTTCACAGATTTCAGCCTACACCTGTTGTTATTGCTGAAAGAAATACGTTCAGGTCACAGAGATATGACAGCCTTATCTGTTTTCAGAGACAACAGTTTTTAGTGTTATGTTAACTTACAGCATCTTTTTCTGCTGAGGTTTAAATGTTTACTCTTTTATGTTGTCAGTAGTCTAGTACTTTTATTGTCAAGTAATATGAAAGTGCCATTATTACTCAAACAAAACACATCTTTTTTTTTTTTTACAATATTAGAAAGAGAAGAGAGAGAGAGATTCTTATTTCCAATCAATCCAATCCACTTTGTCTATACAAAACCATCCCAAAGTGCTGGACATAAAACAACATGTATTAATATAAAATAGATAAAAACAATAGATAAATAAGAACAATGAAAGACATTTTTAAAAAAGCCAGAGAATAAGAGTGACAAGACTTAAAGCGCTCCACTGAGGGAGCTGTTTGGATGTGGAGGGGCAGAGAGTTCTCCGTTGTCGGGCCCAAACTGTGTCCCCCCTGGTTGTGTAAATTTGGATGAGGTCTATGATAATGTATATTATGGGCCAAGTCCATTCAAAGCTTTAAGAAAAACACAATTTTTTTATTTTATACTCAATTTAAGGGAACAGGCCATCGTTTTTTCATACTGAGATATGTTCTTACCTGAGCTTAGACGAGTTGATGCGTACCTGTCTGGTGTTTACTAGTGCGCTCAGTAACGCAAAAACACCGAACATGTTGTTAGCATTTAGCCTCTCCTCCTCTCCTCTATGGGGCCAAACGGGAGTGAAGTTAGCAGCGAGCTTGGTCCGAGTATAGTATATATACTATATATTTTGTGTATATGTATATATATATATATATATATATATATATATATATATATATATATATATATATATATATACACACAAAATTAAACTATTCTCAATTTTCTAACCGGATAAAAAGCAGTAATAAATTGTAATAACACTTTAGGAGCACAGTATTATCTTCACTTTACTGAACCTAAACAGTGGCCTGTTCCAGGGATCCAGTGCAAAGACGCAAGGATTGTGGACTAACTGCAAACAAGAACGTATTTTATGGCTGATGCCTGAGGAAAGTTAAGTGTATTAGCGCATTTCACCTGACACAAGTCACCCAAAGCACTTCACATGCTGACCTTGCATTTTGCTCCCACCATGAGTAGAGTACTGGTCAAAAGTTTGGAAACACTTTTTTTTATTATATGTAGAGGCTTTTATTTTATTTCAAGACTAAGGACATTGTAGATTCTCATTGAATGGGCTTCACGGCGTCGTCACCAGTAACGGTTTACACTTCACATACTGTTGGAAACCATTTCAGATGACTACCTTATGAAGCTCATTGAGAGAATGCCAAGAATAAAGGGTGACAATTCTGAAGAATTTAAAATACAAAACATATATTGAGTTATTTTGAAAATAAATCCAAAACATAAAATAACAGGTACTGTAAATCCCACAATATCCCGAATCGCATTCCCCTGATGTTAAAGTTCTTAAACACTATAAAACTTTAAAACTATAAGATGAAACACATGCATGTTTGTCTTATTTTCTCAATGCACTTGCTCATGAAACATCAAGTGAATCTTTCATCAGATGGTATTTGGAGGCGTCTCACTGTTCACGCCGCCACATTATCTTAGTCGCCTCTAGATTTTTCTATTCCTTTATCAGTCTTTATTTTCTCGCATTTTCAAAAGTGGCTTGGGGTTTGCTGAGAACGGAAGCCAGGTCGAACACACTGAAAGCCTTTTGAGGCCTTAAGCTCAAGTTGCAATTATACCACTCATTGTCAAAAGTGTTTGCATATTGAAGCCTGCTGGATGTGGTTTAATTTAAGCAGCCTCATAGGCAGTATGCACACTCTCAACAATGTGTTGGAGACAGATACATTATTAGCTCTACTATCATTACAGCTTCTGATCGCTTCTCCACCAGATTGTTGTCCTTCACCAAACTTGCGCGTTTATCGTATAGACACAGGCCACACAAACTCTGAAGATGCCAGTAGCCCTCTTTGGCAAAAACTTGTGAAAAATAAAATAATTACAATGAAGATGCCAAGACTGAGTGAGGGGTGGGCTATGTTCTCACAGGTGTGCTATCATATTGACTGAAAGGCAAAGACGTGAGAATTAATGAGGACAGGTAATGGGGTAGGAGGCAGTCAACTTTTGCACTTTTGTTGGTTGGCATTGCTTCCGACTTAAATAACTGGCCTTGATCATACCGCCTTTGCGCTGCCTGATCCCGTCAGCTCTCGGAAGCTAAGCAGCAGCCTGTACTCGGATGGGAGACCGTTTTAGGGACGCCAAGAGGCCTGGGTGAATGTCGTGTGTGAGTGAGTGGTTGGTGATGGCGCAGATTGGCAGCCTCACTTAAGTAGTACTTTACCACCACCAAGTATGGAGTGCCCAGAGAAGCACTGGCGTATTTTCCGGACTATAAATCGCTCCAGAGTATAAGTTGCACCAGCCAAAAGATGCATAATGGAAAAAAATAATAAAAAACGTATTTAAGTCGCTCCAGAGTATAAGTCGCACCAACCTTGGAGGTGTAACTGCACCATTGACAAGCCTTTCCCAGCAGCACGTTGTCCAACCCCCCCCCCCCCCCCCCCCCCGTTCCTCGAGATAAAGCCATCTAGCTTTGAGCCCTTTTTTGAGTATCCTCCGCTTTTCGCCAGTCCCTCAAAAGTTTCTCGCTCACGCCAAACTTTACTGTTTCAAATTTTTCAGTGGCACGGTAAGTGAAAATAACAAACATGAAATTATATATTTTGATATATAAGTTGCACCTGAGTTTAAGTCGCACCGCAGCGAAACTATGAAGAAAGTTTGACTTATAGTTCCAAAAATACGGTATATAAAATCAATGCATTATCATTATAGTATTATTATTATTAAGAGGGCACAGATGCAGGTGTGAAAATACCAATTCAAAATTCCTAACTTATGATTATAAGTCGGTGCAGCGTGAATGAATTTAGGTGTTAGGTGCACAGAGACAACGCGAAATCAAGGACACACTCAGAGAGAGACCATGAGCTGCCGGAAATTCATCACTACCCTGCGATCACGCCTCACTTCTAGAGGCTGTCCCTGAAATATACTGTATTTCATTTAAACGGTTTAATTTACAATTAACCATGTCCTGTTTGGTTTTGATTATAACGGAAACATTTGTAATTCCATGGTCAAAATAATGTGTGACATTCATAATTCCGGCACACAAAGTTAGAGGCCTATAGTTGCATTAGTTATTCCTTCGCTATAGCAGGAGCACTCTGATAATGATGATGATAATGATGATGATGATGATGCCACCAGCCTTCCTGGCCACATGGACTCTTCGAGCATGGGCGGCCCAATGATACCCAATGATACAGACACGTTGGGCCATAAAGCACACTATAGCCTACCATGCAGGCCTATGTTATATCTCAGAACATGAGTCCTTAAATGTTTCATCTCAATACAATCCGAATATGCTAAGGTAACGAGCACCCGTATCCTCCCACTGCATCGGGCTCTTGTGAATGACTTTGTGACGACCTCTGTTGCAAATGTTTCTCTCCCTCGTTCGGAGAAAATGGAAATGGCTTAGCACTATCGCCGTTACCCGGGCAACCATCTGAGTCCCCATCTCGCGGTGGAGAAATGAGTTCTGAACAGGCTCGAGAGAGGCACGGATTAAACATGATCCCGCGGACTGACTGTCAATCACAGCCCCGAGTCTCCGCCTCGTTCCAGTCACATATAGTCACATAAAACAACCCCTTTCATGCATCCCGTGAATGTAAAGGCCACTTTAATGTTGCAGAAATACTGACAAAACAAGTCGGGAGCAGATCCGTGTTTGCATCAGATTTAACGCACAAAGTTTTGTATATATATATATTTTTTTTTTTTCCAAAAACAAATGACTCCTGCTGCAGCAGATTTAAAAAAATGGTCGCTGCTGTGGTGCCAAGAGGCGATGGATTAATTTAATTAGCCTGCTGAAGATTAATGACAATGCAAAGGCCTTATAGATAACACTGCTAAAGGACGCTCATGCCCGTCTTTCATTTAGAAAACTTTGAGATGCTAAAGTAAAGTAGGCTAATAATCGTATAGCCTATTTGTGTAACCTACAGCGATTATAATAATAATAATAATTATTATTAGGCTATTATCATTATTATTATTATTATTATTATTATTATTATTATTATTATTATTATTATTATTATTATTATTATAGGCCTATTGTGTTCCTAGTCACTTTATGCATTTGTTTTGGATATATTCTTCTAAAATGTGAGGTTTCATCATAATTTGAACGGGTGGTGAGCCTACGATTGCTGCCTTTTTCACCAATGTGTTACTGTATAGGTTTACTTTTAATGACATGGCTTAGACATATCGGCTCCAATTTTAGCTACTACTATTCCATTTAAATACAAACGACATGCATGGTGCCAGGTTGGTAGACTAGCGAGAGAGCGAGAGAGGGCGGAGAGACTCACACCCCATGCATGCGCAATTTGATAGTGACCTCCTATCCAGCCATTTAAAGGGGATCTGGAGAACCCGATAGGGCATACCCCTCTGAAGGCTTTGCAGGGCAGGCGAACCGACTCGGCTCGGACAGCGCCAGAAAGTCGCCAAAATGACCTGCTTCTTGATTGATAGGAAAATCAAGCCGCTCTGGAAAATACAAACTAACACACAAAAAAGAACACGTAGGTATACCACATCGGATTGAGTATTGTCTTAACGTCTAATCAATTTACACACAAACTGCAGGAAAACAGCCTCGACTCAGTAGTGGAATATGAGCCATCTAATATATTTCTAATCGGCGAATAAATAGCCTATACTATGGTCATTGAAGGATGTATAAGAGCCTAATGATCGCTGCACTAGTGATTTACATAACGCTCCCTCTGTAACCGATACCTATGCAGCCTTTTTGGGCCAGTGGAAGAGCCACATTGGCGCTTACAAAGAACCAAGCCAGTTTAGAAAAAATAATCATAAAAATAAGCAGGACAATGAGCTCAGCAAATGGCAGCTAATGAACGTTTATTTTCAGTTTCGCCTCTCATCTCTGTTCTGGTAGGACTTCAGGTGCGCGCGCACGCATCACTGTTCCGCCACCACCCCCTTGTGATTAATGATGCAGCAACACACCAAGATTAATCACAGTAAATTAAAGAGTCTTGGTGGAAGTGCAACACTGGCTAATTCAGGTGGGGATGTGGAGAGCCAAGGAAAGAAATAGCTTAAATCTTTTTAGATGCAAATATGTGGTTATCTACATTCTTTACCCTGTTTCAATGTTTATGATTAATTATCTTCTCTTGGTGAAAAATAAATCATGCAAAATTAGAAACTTGCTGAATCCACTGGCGTAAGCAGAGATGGCAGGTCGATGCTGTTAATTTTAGGTTGAAATTGACACACTAATTATAGTGTAAGCAGAGTGCTGCTGGAACACAGCAGCCAAGATTATACCTCAATGCCTCTTTTTTTTATCAGATTCCCTTTATATTTTACCAATTAAAAATCGTAAAGGCATTTCATTGCCCCAGGATAAAAACGCAGCCTCTGCTAACATGGCCATCACTTCCCCCCATCAGATTCATTGTAATGTATTAGATGCAATAAATTATCCCATGTAACAAAACATGGCGAGCTGAAAGGCTGATAATCTGCAGAGGAGAGATAAGGATTCATTATTCCAAATCATTATGAATCCAGCGTTGGCTGTGACTTCTTTCTTAATCAGCTTCTGTGATCCTGGATACGTGAACGGAACAGATAAGAGCGCACTCGTTTATAAATCTCCCCACCTCGGCCTAATATTTTAAAATAAAATCGAAAGGAGAATTGCAAACGCGCATCGTCTTTGGCGAGTGCACATGACGTGGATAACAAAGCACATTAAGGAATAAGGCAATAAATAATACGCAGCCATACATTTGGAGGCGTTTTGTCTGAAATTATGATCATCTTAAATAACATTTACAGTGAATAGTGTTTGTGTAGGCAGCGAAGCGGGTTTTTAGTGCAGCACTTATTTCACATTTTGAGTGGGAGGGTCTGATGAACTTCACTTTATTTTTTAACGCATAAACATTTAGGCTATACCTTCATTTACGTGCCAACGATGCATACCGACATTTGGGTAGACATTAAACAACAACAACAACAACAACAACAACAACAACAAAACCCCACCAAAAAAACAAAACAAAAAGAAGAAAAAAAAGGCCAATAAGCTAAGTGGTTCTAACATCCGCAGGCTGCGTAGTGCATGCGCACAAGCCCTGCCTCCCCTGCCTCATTTTGGTTTTGCTCGCATCAACTTCTTCAATATTCATGCAGTTGTACAAGGGACATGCACAGACGGATAGGGCATTTCCGGTTCTGTTCTGAGATGCACTATGGTCATGGTAAATGGTAAATGGTAAATTCACTATGGTCATCACCCTTCCACAAACAAAGTGTGTATTACTAGACATTTAATAACAGGCAACACAGATGATCCAAGAACTTTATTAATAGCCTAATTAGTTGCTTTTACCCAAGTGTGTCATTGTCTATGCCCAACCCACGGGTGGTCTCCATCAAAATGATCAATGCGCATTTGACATACTATACCATTTGAATCAAATTAATTGATCATTTTTAGCAACTTTCATTTATTACCTAAACGCTTTTCATTTTCATGCGACAAAGGATTAAGCCTAGATTAGGGCTGTTGTATTAGGGTTAGGGTTCTTTAATTTATAACTATAATTGACACCCCCACCTTCCAAAAAATAGCCTAATTTTGGGTGCTATCAGTTTACATTCTCCTTGATAAACCGCTCAGCATCCTGCTCTTCCCCCATGGTCCACGGGGCAAACGATCGGATTTGCTGGATTTTAATCAAGGTAACCATGGTGCAAGTTAACAGGCTATAGGCCCACCATGCGCCGGGTTTATACTGTAAAGCTTTGGCAGTCCAGTACTGAACGCACCAGTCCTTAGTGGATCTAATATTCTCATAGGCTATATCATACACGCCGACTCATCATCGTGTTTACATGTTTTGATTCACACGAAGTTTGGCCCGCATCTGAAAAGAAGAACATGATGGCTTCGTGTATATTTCAGTATGGGCTAAAAGGCAGACAATATTAAAACGCGCCATGCTGTTAAGACATGAGCCATTTAAAGAAAAATAGGCACTGGGCATCTTGGCCTATGTAAACTGATTAGCCAAAAATCAGCTTCGAAAGCCATGAAACTATAGTCTCCTTCAAATGTGCAGCTGAAACAGGCTGCAGTATTTAATTGGGCTACTGTTTATCGTGACTTTATGACGCCTCATTTCAAGTCCAGAAGCTAACGCGTGGATCAGTACAGTATACGGGTAAAGAGGTCGTCTTTGTTTGGCCCGTGCGCGTGCGTGCATCCTGCCCGGTCGCCTGTGCGCGCGTGTGCGGCCGTCTTTTTCTCACAGTGCGACTCCTCCAGTTTGCAGCAGGGTGTTCCCTCCCCTCCGTGGCTCTCTCTTCCTCTCTGCCAGTCCGCCTTCAGTGTATTTCTGTAAATGCTAACGGCGCATCAATTTCTATGCCACTCTCTTCTTTTCATCTGTGGGGGAAAAGCCCGGTACCTGTCGTGCATCCTTCACAGGTCAGTAAATATTTAGATTTCCTCTGAAGCGCGGTACAGCCCTCTGATCGCTCTTTCCAGTATGGGTAGCATCTTTACGCAATACCAAGCCGGGTTTGATAAACGCATCGCCCAAAACGTAAACGAACCATGTGCCACCTTGCCACTTTTAATGAATGAACTGCCATCGACGGCTTTTTCTTTCTTTCTTTTTCTTTTTTTTTTTAGATCAAGAAGTTACAAAATAATACCCGTTTATTATTCTGCAGGGCGCAGAACTCTTGGCACGAGAGAGGACTCCATGTGCAATGTATCTTTTTTGTGTGTGATCTGGCTGCGTTAATATTTAGCCCCAAATTACAAACGGCACTTTTTTTTTCCTCTTTCAAAAAAAAGAAGAACAAAAAAGAAGAAGATTTCTCTGTCTTTAGCACCTGTAAAATGGCTATAGTTTAGAGATCTCAACGACCCATTATCACTCAGGTTAGTGGTATAGGCAGAGTCTCATACGTGGCGTGAAATTGATGTGATTACCTTGCCGGCGGCTTGTGGGAAAGGAGTCAGGCTTTCTTCATCTTCAACTCTGTCGATAAAAGAAGGATATGTCTCGATAGGACACAGCAGGGACGGAGCTCTTTCAGTCCACAGTAGCACATATAGCCTCTGCACCATCGTGGCAAACAGGTTTTTACATCGGCCTGTCTTTTTTGGGAATTTTAAATAATTAACCTAACCAAAAAAATAAAAATAAAAAATCACCCATGTGCCTAGTGCTACTGTACATTTAGATGTAATCTGCCTTTTGATTGTTGCGTTATTATTAGCCTCTCATCAGGCTGTCAGACATCCGACTGACAGGCTTCGATTGTAGCCTCAGAAAGCTTGAGCAATGAAGCATATTCATTCATTTGTTTTTATAAACCATTTGGCTATAATTGTAAGCCTGTATATTTTTTCTGAATGATTATTTCCACACCAGTTTTAGGCAGGTGGATGCTTTGTTCGTGTTAAGAAAGGTGAAAGGCCCTGCACGTTCTCTCAAAGATTACATCAGTGTGTGGTGGGTGGTGATAGACGCAGATAAGCATCACAATAGGCCTAAAGCATTTTGTTTAACATTATTTAAAAACAAACCAATACATAGATTTGAATTACTGAATATAAAGTAAAATAACAATTTGTTTTTTTACTGGTAACATTTCATTCTTGGAAATACAGGCTAAGTTTCATATTCAGCCAACACAATTTAACGCCCTCGTAAGTTCTAAGAAGCCGCGTAGGTTCACATGGCTCGGAGATAGAATATGCTTTTTCTTGAAAAGACCAGAGAGGGGACTAATGACTAACAAAGAGTGTAGGCTAACCGTGGACTTGCAAAATGATACATTTAACAATCAGATTTCACGTGCGCGCAAAGGACATATTTATGGTGATCCCTTGTGTGTCGCTATTTATTTTTGTTATGTTATTTTTTTTTTTGCGCTTTTCTTCAACCGAGATGTCGAACGGAGACAATACACATAAATAAACGGGCACTGTACACGTTTCCATTTAAGAAAAAAAAAAAAAAACTTTCGACACTTTCAGTACTTAAACGAGTAACATATTACAAAAACATGTCTCAAAAGCGTGCATGAGCTTGATTTCAGTCAGAGCTGATAAGATCATGACTTGTAAACGCCACTCTGACTTTTGTGAACCAACATCTTTATGATCAACTGCTGTTAGACAGTGGTGGAGCCCAGGGGGACTTAATGTAGTGAGAAGATTAATTCTCATCTGCAGTTTCCCAGGCGTCAATAGGCCTATGCATTAAATAAAATACATTTAAAAAATGTAGAATCACATTTGGTGTTATGTGTCACACACACACACACACACACACACACACACACACACACACACACACACACACACACACACACACACACACACACACACACACACACACACACACACACACACACACACACTATACGCAGATATACAAGCAACTTTTGAAGTGAATAATTGTTAAATTGACAAGGCACGAGCACGAGTAAACAAATTCGGTAGGTTAATTAAAATATATTTTAGAAACATACAGAAGTCATACGGAATATGTGTTTTTGCTTCTGTGCTTTACCAAGTGCATCTGAACTCGATTGATATAGCCATAACTGATAGGACCTACATAAGACAGAAAGGTGAAATAAATAAATATGACCAGTCCCTTTGAGAGAGATCAAGTTGCATTTAATGCACTGGTTTGAATTAATAATGACACGAGCCGTTTTTGGCTGTCCATTTTTATGTTACTCCGGAGGAACGGTTATAGAAAATAACAGTCGTTGATTGACATACTGAAATAGGCTATACGACTGAATTGACAGTAGTTTAGCTCACAGAAAGACTCGGGCACCCTGTTATTTCCTTTCTTTCTTCAGATCGAGGAACATCCGTAATTTGGATGTGCTATAGTGTGGCTGTCACCACGAGAGGACGCACTGCCGCAATTTTAGGAAATGAAACGGCCTGTGTCTGGCCCAGCGCAACAGGCTCGCCTGCCTGTACAGCTCTGCTCTCCACAACAGTTCAGCAGAACTGTGCGTGCGTGTCACACACACACGCGCACACACACGCACACACACACGCACGCGCGCGCACAAACCATTATTGAAATGTGATTGAGGTTCCTTATGCTAAAACTATTCCTAATTTTCCCACAAATATTGTCAAGCCTATATAATATAACACCTTAAGAGTAGGCCAAATGTAAGAATTAAGACTTATTATTTTGCGGACCAAATCTCATTTAAGGAAAGTTAGTCCTAATACAAAGGCTGGTTAAAGATGAAACAAAAAAAGGAAATCTTGCATAAGCTGTGAACCTCTCTTGGCTCGGCTCTATTCAATTAGGGCAGGCCCCTCCCCTTAACTGATGACACTGACAGACCCTCCTTAAGTTGCGTCGCGCCACAGCTGTCTGCGAGCATTGAGCTGCCTGGCGCCATCCTGAAAGAATGCCTTCACTGTAAAAAAAAAAAGAAAAAAAAAAAAAAAGAAAAAAAAAAAGGTAGAAGTGAGAGAGTGTGGGGCGAGAGAGCCAGAGCTTTAGTGAGGACTGAGAACAGCGGCTAATGGACTCAAGCACTCCAGCGCACCAACACGCGTAGGACCATTGATTTGAACCCGCTGGGTCAGTGCGCTCGAGCCGTCCACTGCGCAAACCGCGCGTTCTACTTGTTGCGCTCAGCTTAAACATTTGCTTTTCAAGAGGAACAAGTTCAGCGACTGTGCTTCTTCCGTTTGGGACGTATTTCACTGAGAGCGCACCAAGAGTTTGTTATGCTGGGTATGTGTCCTGTTTAGATATAGCCTAATGTGGTAGCTTTTTCCTCAATGGTGTTTGAGTCTGATCTGCATGTTTAACCTGTTAAAAGGAGAATCCAGACTTACCGCACTATTTCTGTGTCCAGGTGGCTGTTAAGTGCGCACGGATCCTGTGGATTTAACCAAACGGATTTGGGACGTTCTTTCTTCTTGTACCTGGTCTTGCATACATGAACAGAGACTGAGTTCACTGAAACGCAATGGAAGTTAGCGCAGACCAGCCCCGGTGGATGAGCCATCATCCCGCTGTCTTAAACGAGCAGCATCCCGGCTCACATCACCCGGGCCTCGGCCACTCATACATGGACCCTTCGCAGTACCCGCTGGCTGACGATGTGGATGTACTCTTTAATATTGACGGACAGGGCAACCACGTCTCTCCATACTATGGGAACTCAGTCCGTGCCGTACAGAGGTACCCCCCACCTCCACACAGTAAGTAAAAGGTCTCAGGCCTTTATTTAATCAAGGCCTCATTATCTGCGTCTGGTCAGACGCGCTCACAGAAATTCTCTAACTTATTGCCATTAAGCGACAAAAAGTATTTACCTTATAATGGCCTAAATAAAATCAGGCCGGGTTTGCTTCCAAACAATGCTACATGTTTGGCTGCTAGTTTATAATTCTCTGCTATATTTAGGCCAGATCTATGTGTGTGTGCGCGTATATATATATATATATATATATATATATATATATATATATATATATATATATATATATATATAGACTATATATGTAGACTATATATTTTGTGTGTGTGTTTTTTATTCTATTAGTTTTTCGGCATTGTCGGCATTGCGTATAGTCAACTGATGGGCCTTGCTCAAATGTCCTATTGATATTACTGATATTGGGGATATGCTTACATGTTGCTTAATATTTTGTCTGAACAATATGCTTTACAGAAGGCCTCCTTTGAGCAGACCTATTATTATCCGGTGCTAATGGTTTTTGTGTATATTTGTGTTGTAGGTAGCCAAGTGTGCCGTCCCTCATTACTACACGGCTCCCTCCCGTGGCTTGAGGGGAGCAAAGGCATTGCCCCACATCACAGTACTTCACCCTGGAACCTAAGCCCCTTTCCGAAGAATCCACTACACCACGGTTCCCCTGCCAGCCTGTCCGTCTATCCCCCGGCCTCCTCCTCTTCTCTGTCCAATGGCCACTCTAGTCCGCACCTCTTTACGTTTCCTCCGACCCCTCCCAAAGACGTTTCTCCGGACCCTGGCCTATCTACTCCGGGCTCGAACAGCACTCGACAGGAGGACAAGGAGTGCATAAAGTACCAGGTTTCCCTTGCAGAGAGCATGAAGCTGGAGTCAGCTCACAGTCGGAGTATGGCATCTATTGGAGGGTCAGCCTCTGCCCATCACCCCATCGCCACATACCCACCCTATGTCCCCGAATACGGGCCAGGCCTCTTCCCACCAAGTAGCCTGATAGGTGGGTCATCTTCTAGTTATGGTTCCAAAACAAGACCAAAAACAAGGTCCTGTTCAGGTAGGCGTGCGCTTTATTACATTCACTTTTGACCCATTATTATTCCCCATAGCCTACTCGCAGCTCCAACACTGACCTATTCAATTAGGATGAAGACCATTTACGAGAACAAGCGTCGATAATAATAATAATAATATTAATATTAATAATAATAATAATAATAATAATAATAATAATATTAATAATAATAATAATAATAATAATAATAATAATAATAATAAATGTATATGAAATAAAGATATTGAACTGCCTTTCTGATTTAAAACAGAGACAAATTGGAGAGGCCAGCTTTCTGGGCTGTGTCGCCTCGTTTATATGTTTAACATAATCCCATTACTGTCAGACCAGTGCACGCCACAGTTGCTTTGTTTACTCAGCGCCGGATGCTATCATTCACGCCAGGGGAAAACGCAAGCGAGTCCCGGGCCTGGCAGAGTGCACAGCCTTTGAGGGAAAGAATATTATCAAATTGCCCCGATAATGTTAAATGTTTCATAGTGAAAGGGCTGGGCTATTCCTTAATGAGATAAATACCAGGTTTTGATGAAAGCAAAAGCCCCGATTAGTTGATGCGTTATAAATCAGCATCATCATATGTGTAGCCTATATTAACATAATATTGTTAAATGGGAAATAGAGCAAGTGTTTCTAAATATCAAAGATTGAAGACCTTTCGTTATCAAGCAGTACCAAACTCCTAGCTTGATTTAATTCAACGCTATTTCCTACTAAAGTTGTCTCACATCATATCTGTGATGAAGTCGGTCTGTGCCTTTGCAGCTCGCAGAAAGGGGAAGTGTGGCTGCTTAAAATGCAAACGTACATTCATATCTGCACAAAAACCCATTGTGAATGTTTGCTTTCAAATAATGTTAGTGCGACTCCGGCTCCCATGTTTCACTTTCAGCAGGCCCACGCAGTGTGAGCGCATGTTTCACCTGTCGATGTCACTAAAGGTGTCAAAGATGCGCCTTTTTAAATGCACCACATGTCATTATTATTATTGTTATTATTGTTATTATTATTATTATTATTATTATTATTATTAGTATGCTGTTGAACTTTAAATAATGTCGAATTATATGTTGTTCATATTTATGTTTATGGCCACATATTGCAACATGTTTGACAAATAACAACATTTATTATAAGACCGCACAGATTTGTTATTGTACCGCATTTCACAGTCCACTAATCTGCACACCCACTGTTTGTGTCTTTGCGCGTTCGCAGAAGGCAGAGAGTGCGTGAACTGCGGAGCCACATCGACTCCGCTGTGGAGGCGGGACGGTACTGGGCACTACCTCTGTAACGCCTGTGGTCTCTACCACAAAATGAACGGACAAAACCGTCCCCTGATAAAACCCAAGCGGCGACTGGTACGTTCTCCTTCTCCCCAACTATTCCACTTCCCACACTGGTGCCTCGATCTTTTCTTCCTGGATTATCATCTTTGTCTTTCTTTGGCGTTCTTTTTCTTATAGCCTACTCCTCTCCTCATACAGGCATATGTCGTGTATAAAACACGATCTAATAAAAGCTATGTTTAGTTTGAGAAGACGCAAACGTTGCCTATTGAAAAGGTGACATTTAGCCCACATTTACGCGAGAAATTATTCATCGTAGAATTAACGGAATAGAAAACCACGACACACGATCTCCTTGTCCTTGTGCGTGTGTGAATATCCACATGCTCACCAGTCCTGCTCCATGCTCGTCTAGGACTAGGCTAATGTGAAAAGCCGACTTTCCCGGAAAGGGCTGCCGGATATCTGAGCAGTGCAGATAAGTCGCTTCTAACAACACCGGCCGCTTCCCCAGTCATAACACAGGCAGAGGGGAGTCTAGCACACCAGCGCGCAGGCACAACTTGAGTTTGTTTACCGCTCGAAACACTCAAAGGCACTGCGCTAATGGTCACGGCACACTTGACCCTGTCCTATCAGAATGGACGAACAGTAGACGGGCGCTTCGCTGGCTGTCCAAAAACCTCAAATACTAATGAGATGTTACTCTAAGACATTATAGGCCTGAGGCGCCATCGGTCTATCAGAGCACGTGTGCGCGCGATCTGTGGATGGGGGGTATTAAGTCATAACGTGTGCACGAGCTATTCTAAAGGACACGTAGTCCTGTATCCTTTATGGTCTGTTGTCTATTGATTGTTTTAGAGATTATAACATCAATGTCAAATCAACAAATAACCAGTAAGGAGTAAATTGCGACAACCACACTGCTCACTATCACTGTATCCCACATAGATGCATTTACAGTTTTAAACTGCCTGTGCGCAATGGAAAATACA
The DNA here is from genome assembly GCA_021464625.1 of Proterorhinus semilunaris. Taxonomy (NCBI): domain Eukaryota; kingdom Metazoa; phylum Chordata; class Actinopteri; order Gobiiformes; family Gobiidae; genus Proterorhinus; species Proterorhinus semilunaris. The sequence goes on from CM038343.1 coordinate 25,536,735, forward strand.
TTTAAAAAAAAAGAAGAAGAAAGCACAACATGATCAAATAAATAAAAACATATTGGCCTATGTGTGAAGACGAACTTTAAACTACCAAATCTTTGCGCGCAAATGTCCAGGGGTTTGCTGACTTTAATCAGTGTCTAAATAGACAAGAAACCGCGTGATACAAAAAATAATAATGTCGGTTGGAGGATAAACCGGATGAAATTCAAAGATTGCTTGTTGGTCCGGTAATGTGACGACTCTGTTGGTTTTCTTCTGTGCGCAGTCCGCTGCCAGGCGAGCTGGAACCTCCTGCGCAAATTGTCAGACAACCACCACGACACTTTGGCGGAGGAACGCCAATGGCGACCCGGTGTGTAATGCCTGCGGCCTCTACTACAAGCTGCACAATGTAAGTAATACTGCTATTGATGTATCATTTCGCCATAAGCTTTCTATTTTTTTCCCGTATTGCCACGTCCCATTTAGCAAGTCCTTCTGATTCTTTTGATCCGTCTTCTGTCCCTTCAGAGATATTGCGAGACACTGAGATAGGCTTTTATTATTATTACTATTATTATTATTATGATGTTGATGATGATTATTATTTGTATTTTTTATTATTTGTATTAATTTTATTTTATTTAAATATTAAGATCTTCTGGCTGTGCAGTCAAATCTAATATGAAAAAAGGGAGGGGGAAAATACACTATACACCCATTTGAATATTTAATAGGGTTCTCAATTAGTTATATTTAATTCGAGTCAACCATGTAATTCAGTTTAGGTTGGTGAGCCCCAGCCGTCATTTCACTTGCTCGATCAATCAAGGAATAATTGTACAATGGTTCTGAAGTGTTGGGCCAGGACACAACAGTGTGCTGTGGTGTGAAGATCTTTGTTTTTATATGTTTTTGATCAAACTGCATATTGCTTTGCATTAGTTGGATTCAATATTCTTATTTGGGACGTGGCTCATCATGATGTGATGAAGTTGGGTCCTGATGCAACAGTTGATAACCACCGCTCGCAGCTACATTTTTAAAGTATCCCAAGGAGTTTGAAATGCATGTTTGAATATGAGTTATAGCAACAGTATTGTTGTCGCCTCCCAAACTGATGAGCCTGCTTTCCTTTTCACCATTTTTCCAAAAACAAACAGCTACAACAAATGTACTTAATTATTGTAATGTGTCTTAGTTGTCTTTGTGAGAGGCATAATGACGTTAAGGTGGAGAGAATGTAATATATATATATTTTTCTCTTTAAGTGGTAAAATGTAAATCCAAAATCACAACTCTTTTATGAAACATACATATTGACATGGACTCATGAAGCACGTCTAAAAGCTGTGAGAGAATCAGTCGCCTACAAAAGGCACACAAAGAGGATGAAACCAGATTGGAACCTTCACCTTCACCATAATCTTTTGTCACATGGATTTTTACAAGTTAGCACAGATGAAAAAGGAGCTGTCTCAAAATAGACAAAATAGTCTCATTGTCTTTGGTTTAAGAAAATATGTTTAACCTTAAAAATCATAAATTAGCGCACCATCAACATTCACCGCTGCACAGGATGTACGACATAGACCATATCCACTGCAGTGCGGTTACCTTGATTTGCCCCTTAATGGAGTAAACCAGCACAATCTTTGCATTTCTTTTTCCGTTTTGAAAATAACAGACATCATTTCATGTTTTGCCGCATTAGAATGAAACCCAAATTGAAAGTATTTAATAATCAGGTTGCATCCTCAAAGTGTTCACTATCTTGATTGTGCTTTGAACACGTTGTGATAAAAATACTAATCTGCCATTTGTCTATCTTCTTTTGAGAGCAGATCAACAGACCTCTGACCATGAAGAAGGAAGGCATCCAGACCAGAAACAGAAAGATGTCCAGCAAGTCAAAGAAGAGCAAAAAGTCCCATGACAACATGGACGACTTTTCCAAAAGCCTGATGGACAAGAGCAGCTCCTTCAGCCCAGCAGCGCTGTCCCGCCACATGTCGTCATTCCCTCCCTTCTCACACTCCAGTCACATGTTGACCACGCCCACACCCATGCACCCCTCATCGAGTCTCCCTTTCCCACATCACTCCAGTATGGTCACAGCTATGGGCTAGCCCAGTACTGAACTTCAGCGCACTCAACGGTACCTCTGCTCCCACACAAAAAGACGCAAAGACAGCTTGCTGACCCAACCTAAGCTCCCAGTCTCACTGCTCCGAAGGTGGGATGATAACAGGCTTTAGACTCTTTTTCTGAGTTGTATTTTATTTTTGTATGACTGTGTACATCTGCAATGTCAATGCTTTGCAGACTGTACTCTGGCTCACTGACCTCTGGGGACCTTCTGCCAGGAGAGAGACTTTTTTTTCCTCTGCAACACTGAAGCTACCCTTTTCATTTATGTACAAAAAGCCATTTTTCATCCACAGACATTACAGTTATAATTTTTAATTCACATTCACCTGTGTAACAGGATTCCCTGCTCATTTCCTTCTTCCTCTGATGAGAAGGAGACATTAAATATATTTGTACAAATTGTATGAAATACAGTACATCTAAGAAAGACTTTTTAATTAATTAAGGGAATTGTTGTTGAGCATCTAATTACCAGGAAGGTACGAGGCAGCAGGCTGGTGCAGTGGTAGAGGCGCTGCGAGGACTAAGAGAGGACTCAGAGGTAAACAGATCAGGTCAGGTTTGGCCTACGTCTTCGCATTAGTTTAACTGACAACAGTCACCTCTGGGTGCAGTGTCCCTCTACTTTGTTTCTGGATGTGCTATAGGTCTTGGGCGGGTGCTTTGTGTTGCTGCGTACATGTACACACACAGATACACACACAGACTTAGACAAACACATCACTTGAAAGATTTTCTTCCTGCCCACAGATTATATGCATTGTGAAAAGGTTAATGTATTTGTTACTTGTATGTATAAATCAGAGTACCAAAAATATGAAAGAAACAAAGATGTAGAATTATTTCTTTATGTTAAGCAGACTGAATGGTTGTAAAAATTTAATAATAATAATCACTAGTGTAAAATATGACTGCATTTTGTTTTGTAATTTCGTTTCCTCTTTGAAAATAAATAAACTAGTTTAATCTCTGTTGATATGTCAGTACTGTGGCTGAGTTTCCTTTGTATGACTCAGCGTCATTTCACATGACACTTTGCAAGCTATACGACTCAAAGCCACAGAAACGTATACGGTCAGTTAAGCGCCAGCAGGAAGAGGGGAAATAAACAGGGGGAATGGTGGAATAAATCACATGGTTAGGTCACCGAGTTCAAGGATCAAGAGACCAACAGCCCGTTGTCCATCTGACCAATAATACACGGACTGACGAGTATCACACTCCACACTGTCACATTCTTCAGAAATATAAGGCAAAGACAAATTATCAACCCAACATTAGCTTCCAGGGTAGGGCAAGGCAGAAGGCACGTAATAGTGTTTCAAGTAATACACGTTTGTACAAATCTAATCAAAATGACTGTGAAAGAGGAAAGAAAGAGGAAATGCAATGGTTTCAACCACGGACTTTCTCATTTACATACAGTGACATTTAATGACAGATAAAGAAATACAACTGCACACAGTCCTTTTGTTGTGCCTACCACTGAATATCACCCACAGTGTAGTTTCCTTTACAAATACTCACACACACACCAAAAAATACATATTTTTGAGAAGGTACATTGTGGTTTACAGTAAAAACTAAGGACCTGACCTCATCATTTCAGTATCACAGCCTGCATGAATGAAATTCAAATTAAATAAAAAACTAATAATATTTGAATTTATAGGCATTGAAAGCTTTATGTCCAGGAAAGAAGTCAATAAACCTCAAAGACACAAATGTAAATACAATAATACAAATGCAATACAATAATAACAGTTGTGTAATTTGACTGATGTAATTATATATATATGTATGTATATATATATATTCCTTATTTCTGCGACCTATGGAGCTCATCAGTCCTACACCCCACGATACCCGAAGACTCCAAAAGTTGAGATCTTGAAGTTGGTGGGATGATTGAGCTCCATTCCTTTTACCTACATAACTTTACATTAATTATAATTATGTATTAATTTAATTTTCCAGATATTCTTAATGGTGATGGCAGTATACCAATTCAATATTTGCAACACAATGTAACATGTATTAATACAACATTAAATTAATGAATTTTAAACATTTCCAAATATAACCTTAAGTATCTGTATACTGTGACCGTAAAGTTCACTGTTTCTTCAACCTCAAACGCCATCTCTAATATGAGAATGTTTTTGCTCAAGTCAAAAGGCAGTGTAGTCGTCTGAGAGCTTCCTGAAGAAAGGCCACAGCGAAGTCAGGTATTTGGCATCATTTGTTTCTGAGCCTGCGACCAATCAGGAGATTTGCTTCTGTGTTTTAATAATGAGGTCATGGGGGCATATGGAAAAGAATGGCAGCGGCGCACGGCTCTGTGTGTGTATATAAAGGGATTGAGGGAAGCTTTGCCCTGTTCTAGGACCCTATGGCCCTTGGCTGACCTTTCCCCAGTGTTTGCTGTGGATGTGTGCCAGGGGTGAGCGCATGTGCTGTGGCTAGCTCAGGTGAGGAGGGCTACACGGTCACTGACGTACTGTCATCTATCCTCTTCTCCCCTTTTTACTTAGTCACAGACACTTTTGTCTCTCAACCTCTGGCTTCATCTTCAGGTTAGTGTGGGGAAAGATTTGTGGCTGTAATTGGCTTGAAGCAACCGTCCATCTTTGCCAAGTCATCAGCAGTGGTGAGGTCAAACCAGGGGTCACTTCAGACTTTGGACGCTGCGGCCTTTAAAAGAGCTTTGGAGACACACATTCTGACAATCCTAACTTAAATACTTTGTCAACATATCATTAACAATCCTTATGGGATCAATGTGTCATGTTGGCAAGCTGACAGAAAAGTCAATTTTTTGTACTATTTCTGTCTGGTTAGAATAGAATAGAAAATACTTTTTATCTACCATGTGTGATGTTGGTAGAAATTTACCTTTGGCTTGGTTATACATTCACAATACATTTGCCCAACTATTATAACTTCAGAACAAAAAATAACAGTTGTGATGTTTGGGTAACTTACCATATTAGGTGTTTTTAAAGAGTGAAAACAATGCAAAATATATTTTTTTCAGATGCATAATTTCATGGTTTGATGTTTTGTCTTCCAATTCCAACTCCTCGGCAGGTGTGGCAAAGTATGATCATGTTATTATAGACATTGAAAACCATGGGCCAATTACTGGACGGAGTACAATCTAACATTAAATGTAAACAAACAAACAAACAAGAACAACTATAACTTGAATCTTAAAGTCAGGGCTTCATTACCTTCCTGTTTGTAATAGTTAGATAGTACAGGAAGTCTCTGCTCTAAAATAAAAACTGGTGATAAGTCAACCACAGCTTCCCCTTAAACCGCAATTTGTTGATTTTACACATAACAACAACACAGAATGTTAATGCATCCAACCGAGCAAAGCTGGGGTTGTTTCCATAGTTAAACACAGCCAAGTAACTAGTAACGCATCTATACCCTGTGCTACTGAGTGGCTCCTATTGCCATATATATATATATATATATATATAACCCTAACCCGGGACGTATCGCGCTGCAACAGTTGGCGGCAGTGACTGACTTGATTGACAAGTGCTGCATCTTGGCAACTGTTCAGAAAAGGAAGGTGGAGCTTAAATGCATGTATGTATTCCAGGAAAAATATACAAATTACTTCTTCTTTGTTGAAGTGAAAGGCAAGCCAGTGTGCCTAGTATTTGGCGAGGCACTGTCAGTGATGCAGAAAGAAAATCTTGAGCGCCATTACACCTTGTAACATGCTAACATGCTCAAAGAACACATGCGTTTAGATAAAGTTAATGCTCTTCATCGGAGTTTGGGTGCCCAAGCAGCTTTCACGAGACCACAGAGTGTCGCTAAAATGTAAGGCCCTTGTTGTACTTTATAAAGATTGATTTGGCCCTTGATGTGAAAAAGGTTCCCCACCCCTGTTCAAGAGCATAGAGGATGAGCTGCTCCTGCGTTGTGGGAGTTCTCACACGTGTTTGAGATCCCCTCGATACTTTTGAAAAGAGCAAGCCTTGTGCTTCATTGTCTCCTAAACAATCGTAAATTTGAACCATAATCTCCCGTCACAACATTGCAGATAAAAGATAATTATCTCTTTTACTGAGGTGCCCTGGGGCTTGTTGGACTGCGCTGCAGACAACATGCCTAAACCATCGCATCCCACACACACTTAGGCTGCATACTGTCTGCACAAAACTCTCAATTACTCATTCACTGTAAATAGGAAGGCAAATTACTTTTTGGTTTTACATAAATCTGTAAATTTCATATCAAGATGTATGGTAGTTCAGAATTTCATAAGAGCACATTAGTACAATGTGTATTGCCAGAGACAGAAAATGTCACCAAGATTGATTAATGAAGCATTGAAATGTGGTGCGCTTCAGGGAAAACGTTGAGGCCAGAAAAAACACACTGGGGCGGGAATGCCCCTGTTGAGCAAGAGTAGCATGTGCAGTAGTACAGCAAAGTAGTATATGCAATTGTTAAAAGAAAAAAACAAACAGGTTTTACCCTCAAATAAGTGCAATATACTGTACATTCACAGATAACTTGCAAAATTCCCACTGGAATATAAACACGCCTCACCTGTAATACACAATCAGATGGGCAACGTATGTTGCAGGGAATATGCTTCTGCAATTTAATAATATAAAACCAAATGTTTTCTCCTCCTTAAATAAATGAATGTTCTTCAAACTGGCACCATTTTTGTAAAAGCAACACACTGAACTTAGAGAATCTGTCAGGGCCATGTATATAATATTAAACATTACATATGAGTTTTTTGTTATGTGCTATAAGACATCTCCCACATCAGCTGCTTTTGCCAAGCGTCACAGCAGTTAACGGACCTCAAGTCTTAATAGCAATTTCCTTGTAGACTTGTAGCGTTGTTTTTATGCTAAAAAACAGTGCAGTTTTGCCTCCTTAGCAAGCTTAAAATTAGTTTTCATTTGGCGTGTCAGTAAATATTATCTCTCCCGATCTTGTGTTGTCCAGTTGGCCCGGCGTAACGGAAAGTCAATCTCTTGCCCCTAAGCCAAACGGTCACATCACCTGTCACAAAGACGAAATTTGCATTGGCATGTATCCACAGATTGATTGTGGGGTTTACCCGACACTGTATGACAGAAACAATAATAAAACCACCTGACAGATATATAACTAGCTACTTCATAAAAAGCCCAGAGTGAAGTGAAGTTGACAAGCTAATCCATCCCGAGTGCGATGGACTAACACAGTTTGATGACATGATTTTTTTAACCGAGGTGTGAGTCATCCCCGGACCATGTCACTGCTTAATCACCGTGATGAATGAAGATGATTTCTGAACACATACTGGATTATTCTTAGATCATCTTCTTAGACTTGATGTTTCCCCCCCTTCGTCCTTTATAGCCTAACTGAGGACGCAGTCTATTTGATCTCAAGAACTAGTTTTACTTTTGAATCGTTTTGAGTTATCCACAACTATCACTAATTCTTACTAAGCTAAAAGAACAATTATATCTTAATTTGTGACATTTCCATGATGAGAATATTGACTTTAAATTGAAGACATGAGTCCCATATGGTTTATATGTCCCCTCTGTGAAAAGAAGGGTTTCCCCATGAACCCAAAAACATTCACAGTTTGCTCCCGCCGGCCGGTCGCCCTCTGCACCTGACATTTTGCCCCAGTGGTTTTGAAGGATTGATCCAGATAACTTTCCAGGAACAATCAAATTTTACTTTACCATTTAACTTTTCTTTTTGGACATAACCACAGCTACGGAAACACCAGCAGCCAATGGGACAAGGCTCATAACGTAAACACACCAGCCAAAGGTGAAACAAAACAAAAAAACACTGGGTTTTAAGTTGATTATCTGTAACATCTGAGGAAGTGTGATATTAGGAAAGTGATATGATATCACCAGCTCTAAGTATCTACCCCTTATCTCATTACAGAATATGATATCAAGGCTATCATGGTGGATTTTCTACAGAGCTTAAATTATTTTCATGTACAAACAAAAAGTGGATTGTCTACATTTGACACTCACTGATAATCAATCTGACTGTGATACACCACTTTAATTTTGAGATTACAGAAATACATTCAGGAAAAAAATACAATTCATTGACATTTATCATAAGTGCTACTGTCACTGGTGTTACAGCCCCATTGAGTTTATTTTAATCTGCTTTATTTGTTATACAACAACTGTACTGCACGGAGGAGTGGGCACAGTGGGCAGCACCTAAACTACAGCTAAAAAAGTAAAAACTAAAGCAATTCAATATTCAGTTTTAAAAAATGTTACCCGTTCCTAAGTCTGAAGCAGCTCATGTTTTTCTGTTGTCACTGTGCAATTGTATTATTAATATTGTCTGCCCTTTTTTTTTTAACAGCAAATAGCTACCGCCACAGGACTGGTCCGAAACAAGAGGGCATTTGAGTGAAATGTTGGAGATTGGAGTCTTTCGAGATGTTTTTTTATTTTATTTCTTTTTTGAGTTTGTGAAATCACAAAATTTGCGGTAATTAATCAGTTACCAGAAATGACCCACAAGATAAAGTTTAAAATCATTTAAAGTTGAGTTTTAAATTAAGCTGATAATGGCAATGCAAGTGGCACATATTAATATCATAGGTGTGGTTTACAGTTGATTGGCAGATTGTTGGAAATGTGCCAGGAATTAAGATTTCCAGTCCTGGTGAATGAAGTAGATTGATAAAGGAATACACATGTAGGTATCAATCCAAGATTGTTCTTCTACCTTATGTCTACGTTCTGAGCATCAGCTTTAAGATGATAGCACCTTTAGCATCAGCATTGTACCTCTTTGCAACACTGGGTCATTTTACATCACAAATAGGTTACTGTCATTTCATCACAGTATCTTACAAGAAGGTTACACATCTAGTTGTTTGAGCAATGCTCTAAGTACAGAATACATGAATAACATTCATGTTATTTACAGTCTAGTTTTACCACATACTCACACAGGCATAAGTGAACTTTGCTCTTTAATTTACTTAAGTACAGTTTCAACGCCGTGAAGGAGATAAGAATGTTCCTAATAGACCTTGACATCTAGTGACAATTACACAAAGCACACAGACACAGCACAATTCTTCCAGTTGGATTGGGGCTATAGGAGAGATTATTGCGGCTCTTTAATAAAGTTTGTATGGTCTAGGTTTGAAACTAAAGTACAGAAAAGTTGGCACCAGAAATTTATAAAGAGTCCTTGGTTTTAACCAGCTTTTTGCATCTGCCCATGTGCAAAGCTGATAGTACCCATGCAAACAAAGTGTAGCTGCAGAATAAGCAAAGTAAAGTTCTACACACATGCCACAAAGAGACAATAATGCTTAGCAATGGAGAGGAAAACCAATCTGTCAGAAAGCATTGTAGGCATCCAGTGCAGTGTGGGGTTGCGTAAGAGGAGCAGATGAAAAGCAGGAATGTACCTCCGTCAACGCACGAACCAAACGAGACAGAGTTTGTTTGTCAGAACACCTCCCGATCACCAGCCGTGAACCAGGAAGCTGCAGGTGCCTCGCTCCAACGGCAGCCCTGAATTGTTAACGGTGGATAAACTGGTTCTGGGTCTGGATTGGGGGAAAGAGAGAATGCAAAAAGGGTCAGACGCTGTGTCTTCTTTAACATTAGTGAAGGAATTAGCCTTGACTAGTTCAGTGTAAAATTTGAAAGTGTAAGCTGTTTGTTGTTTTTCCCCAAAGTTGGCTTATATTAGTGTTGTCTTATTGCGGCTCGGATGAATGTGGCTGGCTTTCGTGGGTGCTTGGCACTGGCAACAGTGGGAGAGATATCCAGCGGAGAGCGGGCAGGCTTGGGGAACTAGACTCTCTATTGTGTTCCTATTGTAGCATGGTCACTCTCCACTGCTCTGGCTCACTGCCCTCTTTGAGCCCGTCCATGTCAGCAGAAATTAGTTTTTTCCTCTGCTTTCATCCCTTTTCATTCAATGTTAGTCACTCACGTGTTTCTTCCAATGTCTTAAAAGGCTTGACGTTATGGTTCAGTGTTATTGAACCATAAATTGAACCATATTAAAGCGACATGCAACTTGTGAACTCTACTGCTGTTCCTGATTATATATACAGAAAAAGGACTAATTCATTTGAGAGAATAGTGGACGTAAATCTTGTGGAAAACTCACCTCATACACAAAACTCTCTCTCAACAGTGGGGGCATTGTCTTATGTGATGTTTCAAGAGTGCTATTTCTCCTGTTCTTACACACAGTGCCTATACCAGAGAGGGGGAGGGTGGCCCTGGGGCAGGTGAGCTGAAGGGGAGCTGGAGGTGGGGAACATGCAGAGGAGGATTCGGGTGACCAGTTTTACCTGGGACCAGCCCGAGCCCGTCCGGACATGCTGAGGAGTAGGTAGCCTCCAGGGAACTGAAACCCAGAGTGGAGAGGGCCAAGTCAGTGTTAGGACAGAAAACAGTCATCATCACTCATTAATCACATGTGTTAACCATATACTTCACAACGCAAAGTCCCAATGTTCACAATTACTGACGTTGCTATTCCAATACCACTCAAAGGAAACAGTTGGTCCATATCTCAAGGTATTTTGATTTGGGTGGACTTAGTTTTTGTTTTTGCAAGCTTTTTCCACCCAAAAATAAGCAACGGTGAATGCAATGCTTACATAAAATGAAACAGAACAACATACTGTAAACATCACACACAGCAATGATTTTGAAATAATCCACATTACACAATAAAGTTAACATACAAATCAATTTGTCAACACCCCCAAAACAAAACAGAAAACCCAAACAACACATGAAGTTGTCTGTATAAACCATCCTACTTTTGCTAAAGTATACTTTTTCCAATGATTGCTTGAAAAAAGTAAAAAAAAAAAAAAATGTTTGTATGGCTATCTGTACCTATAAAAGATGCTACTAAAGCTATGCTGGAGCTACTGCAGAAGAGTCATAACAGCCATAACAGAATATGAGTTTATATATACTTAACAATAATGTGCAGTTTGTAATATTTTTTTAGGTTTTACTTCACATGAAACAAACTTCAAATTGACCTTTTAAACCAAAGTTCACAGCCTGCTTTCTATATTTATAAACTCTGCACGCTCTTCACCTAGGTTTGAAATAATCTGAAGAGTCATGGAATATATACATAATTATAACACAGGCTTAACATTAGTAGAATTTTCATACCACACATGAACTTGTTTCCTAAGTGAGAGAAAACAAGCTGCTCTGAACTCTGCTTCACCCGGACGTTGATGCCCTGCAGCAATTTCCCCAGTAAAGGGTGCGAAGGGGCGGGCTAATATTTAAGACATATTAACACATGTCATACAGATACTTGCCTTTATGGTTCACTTGTGGATCTTCACGTTTATCGCTCCATGCCATATTCTTGAAATTCAGCTTCAACAGGTTGTGTTACTTTACCACCTGGTCACAGTTAAACTGAATGTTGTCTTAAAGGGTCTATGTGGAGTTTTACAGTTTTGTGCTCGCAATTGCCCCCTCAGGCCAAACGCGTAACTGCAGCCTCAATGATAAGCTCGTGCATGAGGCGCTCAGGCTTTACGAGCACCAGAAATAACAGTCCCGTCCTGGTCAATTTACAGATTTGCAGGCATGTCTTCAACTGAGGTAAGAAACGTTACTGTTACTGTAAGATATTAAGACCAAATCAGTTTGAGTGTATAAGATGCGATACTTGAGCAAATGCAGCAAAGTGAATCGAGTGAAGAAGCCAAGTAATACAGCTAAACAAATAATTGACGTTTGAAGGAGAAAAAAAACTAAAAAAAACTCGAATACTTTGTATGCATAAACGCAGGCCTAATTGTAATAATAAAATAATTCCACTGGTAGAAATGCTACTAGGAAAAGCCTAGAAAGTTAGCGTAGCTAGCGTAAACTATATTGTAAATGGCACATGTTCCCTTTTGTACTCGTTTCACTACTTATAAATCCGGGAACAGTCATGCTTTTTCTGCGGCCAAGAAAAGCTAACATTAGCAGCATTATTTTTGGCATTCTAAATACAGCACCATTACAACTTCTGTTGGTATAAAACTATTAGATCAACTATTTTGGTAACTTCCAAATATGATTATTTTATGGCTTGTTTCAGTGAAGTCTGTACAACATGTACGGACAGTCGGACACCGTTGTTTTGAAGCATCAACACTTTTCCCCCACGTATTTAGTAATAATTTCTTACCTTTCAAGCAAAAATAAGCTGCGGGTCTTTTGAGAGATTCTCTCAACATTTTACGATGTTTACTCTGGTTCTTTGCCTACGCCGATCAGACTCGACTTTCGCCTTTTTGTCACACTCGAATAGACTCTTTGTTTCTTTTCGTTGGGGTCTGGGCTGGAGTTTCAATGGTGCTTGAAGCCGGTCTCCTTTTATTCTCCGCTAAATCCATCCTTCCAAAGTTACCTCTCGGTCGGCGGCTTCAGTATGGAAGAGATATAGCTAACGCTACAGCTGAGCGTGAACGCGCATGACGTCATTACGCATTACGCTGTTTGCTTGTTCGACCCGAACATAGACTATTTAAGTGACTTTACAGGAATATAGAGGCAATCAAGGTGAAAAGGCCAGGGCTCATTTTACTCACAAGGACATTGCTGGAGCATGTATGAGGAAGACATTTTTAATTTGTATACATTTATTTGTGGTTAAACTCATGTATAGTCCCTTTAAAAATAACAGCAGTGACAATTCAAACCGAAACAATATGTACTGCAGTTCTGTTTCTTAGTTATATCTCCCACCTCCACAAAACATGGGATTATTACATCAAAATGTGTTCAGTGGTTAGGCAGCAAACACAATTCACGATGGGTGACATAACAAATTGTGGGGAAATTTTTTTTATATAACAAATAGCCTACATGAGCCTGAGCCAAGAGCCTGTATGTAATACTTAAGTGAAGGACAGATCAGAATTCCCTGCTCTCAATCTGAATCTAGAATGTGAATGCAGCCTACATCATAATAATGCATTTATTTTTGGTTGGTTCTTAATTTTCTTTTTTCATATTATATTACTATAGTATTACCGTATCTGGACATATTCGTATTATTCAGAACATTGTATGATACTTGTGTAATTACTTGCGTAATTACCCAACCTCAGACAGACTGTACGTGAGAGCATGACAAGGCTGCAGGTTAGAATTTGAGCTAAAGTGCAGGTGGAGGTGAACGCTGATGGATTGACGACACACCTGACAGGAGATGATCAGTAATAAAGCATTTAGCTTTATTGCTACAGCACATTTCTAACTTTATTTTGAACTGGATTTCCTTTTTACTTTACCCATGATGCATTGGTCACAAGTGAAGTCACACTTGTTAACAATCGTCTGTGGCCACGTGGGTGAAGGTCTCCCCAATCAATGTCAGTGGTTGTTTAGATTTAATTAGTGGGATCAGAACACACTCTTTGTGTGAGTGCATCCATTTAGAGTCCCGCACATTGGACATTCACATTCACAATGGAAAGACTGAAGGGTCAATTTTGGTAATCCTATATGTGCACTTTGTGGCCTGTCCCCTAAGGGCAAGCAATGTAGGGCTCTATGAGTGCATGCTGCTCTCCCTTCATTTGTCATGAACACAGATATGTTGTGTGTTCATGTAATACTATGCGTGAGAGTGTGTTTGGGATTGCACAGAGTTAAGATTGATTGAGCGCTGAACTGCGGGTCTCGTGGGTGTTTAACCATAATGTGTTGTATTATGTGGCTTTCAATATGACTATGTTAACTGTAAATGGTCAGGGTGCAGATTTTTTGAAAAATATCAAAAATACTATTTACCAGGATAACTTTCATGTCAGGCAACACATTGTTCATGTTTCATTGATTGAGAAACTCACATAGGCCTGAGAATCTGCTGGTTTATAACCCACAGACCATTCTGCTTGACTGGTCTGTTGTATCTGTCTGTCTACACAAAATCACCATCTAACAGGACGGAACAATCTGGCAGAGTCTTGCTGGAGAACATGGTCTTTGTCTCTTGATTGCAGATCTGTTGCAGGTGCTCCCAAAAACGTCCGCCCATGCACACACACTCAGAGGGAGGAAAACAGCCACAGAGGGAGGCGTGACAGTACCCCCCCGTCCACATGAAACGATGGGTGAACCTTCATGGCAGCAGGAAGTTTCAAACGAACTACGGAAGGATTGAGTATTTTTGAGCCAATTTCCGTGACTCAACTTGGAGAGGAAGATCTTGACAACCAAACCTTTTGTCCAGGCTGGTAAGGCGAAGGTCTTCGGTGTCTATCCGCCACTGCCTTGTTCCGAGCTACCATACGGGTCAGAGCGGTACGAGCTGCCTTCCAGACCTGACAGCGATTCAGGTGAGCTTGAACTGAGTGATCCACCACCTCCTGTTCTTGGTCTGGAAAGAGGAGGCTGGAAACCAAGACAAACCATGAAGAGAGACATGCCCATAGTGGAGGAGACAAGGGAGTTATGGGCATATTCTTCCCAGGGTAGGAAAGAACAACAAGTCGAAGGATTCTGGGCAGTGACACATCGTAAGGCAGCTCCAAGGTTCTGATTAGCTCGCTCCGTTTGCCCATTAGACTGGGGATGATAACCAGAGGAGTGGGAGACGGTGGTACCCAGGTACTGACAGAACGCCTTCCAGACTTGCGAAGTCAATTGTGGGCCGCGGTCAGAAACAATGTCACTCTGAATTCCATGCAGCCGGTACACATGTTGGATCTGGAGTTTTGCCGTTTCTGTAGATGTAGGCAATTTGGGGAGGGGAACAAAGTGCACAGCCTGTGAGAATCTGTCCACAAGAGTAAGAATTGTGTCATTAACTTCTGATATTGGAAGTCCGGTGACAAAATCTACTGCGATGTGGGACCATGGCCTCCTGGGGATCGACAGAGGATGGAGTAGTCCAGCAGGGGGCTGGTGACCGGCCTTGCTACAGGCACAAATATAAAAGGAAGTGACGAAAATCACGAGTGTCTTGGCGCATGAGGGGCCACCAGAACCTTTGCTTAACAAAAGAGAAAGTTCTGTAGAAACTAGGATGACATGAAAGCTTTGAGGAGTGCCCCCATTGTAGCACCTGAGATCTAACAGAATCAGGGACAAACAAAGGACCGTTGTTGATGGACCGTTACCTGGATCCTGTGCGTCGAGCTCTTGAACAATCTTTTAAATTTTCCACTGAACTGCCCCCAATAAATGTGAGGTTGAGGAACAGTTGACGTCAAGACTTTGATTCTCTACAACACAGGTGGGTGGAAGAATAAAGACCTGGCTTATGTTCTGGCTCATCAGAAGACGTTTGGCGGTACAGGGCATCAGGCTTGGTGTTCCGGGATCCCGGATGGTAAGTAAGAGTAAAGTTGAATCTCCCGAAGAAAAGAGCCCACCTGGATTGTCGTGAATTTAACCTTTTGGCTGAACGCAGGCAAGACAGGTTTTTGTGGTCCATCCAAACTATGAAAGGGTGCTCTGCTCCCTCCAGCCAGTGCCTCCATTCAAGCAATGCAGAAACCACGGTTTCCGACATCGTAGTCAATGTCTGCTGGTGTAAGTCGTCGAGAATAAAGGCACATAGATGTAACTTTTGGTCTTCAGGGGACCGCTGGTAAAAGACAGCACCTATACTGGAATCTGAGGCATCCACTTCAACTATAAATTGCCTGGAATGATCTGGATGCATCAAAACGAAGGCAGAGATAAAACATTATTTCAAAGTGGAAAATGCAGCCTCTGCTTCACAGGACCACTTAAAGGGGATGGCAGTTGAAGTCAGATGTGTGAGAGGTGCAGCCTTACGGCTGTAGTCCTTAATAAACCTCCAATAAACGTTTGGAAAACAGCCAGAGCGTTTGTTAATCACAAGGGCATCACCTTATATTCAAAATGGCCTAAGGGTGTGTTGAAGGCCGTCCATTCATCCCCTTGACGAATGCGAATGAGGTGATAAGCGTTCCTAAGGTCCAGTTTTGTGAAAATAGTGGCTTGCTGGAGGGGGTACCCCGGTAATCAATACAAGGGTGCAAGGTTCGATCTTTCTTGTCAAAGAAAAACCCTGCCCCTACTGGAGAAGAAGAGGGCCTAATCAACCCTGCTGCTAGAGATTCTTTGATATACAGTTCCATGGCCTCTCTTTCGGGACGAGACAGTTTGTACAGTCGAGTGGTGGGTAAGGGAGCACCAGGGAGTAATTCAATAGCACAGTCATAAGGGTGATGCGGAGGAAGGGATAGAGCTTTCTCTTTGCTGAACACTTCGGTAAGGTCGTGGTAATTTAAGGGAACTGAAGTTAGATCAGGAAGACTGGGAGGTGAAGGAACAGGACTTTTACTGTGGCCAATGGCAGACTGAAGACAATGTGAATGACAGAAAACACGCCAGCTGACAATCTTATTTTCCTCCCAGTCAATGTGAGGATTATGAAGCTTCAACAAAGGAAGCCCCAAAACAACCGGAGCATGGGGAGAAGTAATGACAAGAAACTGAACCTCCTTTCTATGGTTACTAGAAAGAACCAGCATGATTGGAATGGTGCGATGGGTAATCTTAGTTAGACGTTCTCCATTCAAAGAGTTCACGTCTATGGTTCAATGGGAATCTTGGAAGAGGAGAGACACGCACATCCAACGCTCTAAACCAGTGTGCTGGATCCAAAATAGTACATGATAAGAAAAGGAAAAGATCCGCACAACTGAGGTTCGCTCACCGATTTATTGTACACCGAAGGTGGTGGTCGGTGTACAATAAATCGGTGAGCGAACCTCAGTTGTGCGGATCTTTTCCTTTTCTTATCAATGGGAATCTTGGCCTGTGCGACCACAGTGGGGTCTATAAAATTGTCATCTACCCCCGAGTCTATGAAGGTAAGAAGTGGATGGGACTCACGTGACCACAACAGGGAGGTCTGGAGCTGAAGCCGATACGGTGTAGGGGGCTGGGGAGAGGAGGTTCGGCTCACCAGGACCTCTCCTTTCACTGGTGAGCCGCTTCTTTTGGCCAGCGAGAACAGGAGTCAACGGAGTGGCCACCTTTTCCACAATACATGCATAGACCAAACCTCTGACGTCATAGCCGTTCGGCTGATGAGAGGCCGGCTTGGCCTAGCTGCATTGGCTCCTCAGCAGCGAGTTCTGGTTTAGACGGATTGGAAAACACAGGCGGAAAGCGGGTTTGTTCAGAAATATTAGTGAACGACAACGCCAGATGCATGTGGTTCACGAGGTGCATATTGACGTGCAGACATCTCCCTGCGTCTCTCTCCGAGTCCGTTATCCAGTCGAATTGAGATATTAACTCCTCCAAGCAATTAGTCTCATCCCGAGCAGCAAGTTCATCTTTGACATTCTCTGCTAATCCCCTAGTGAAAGCAGTTTGCAACGCCTCGTCATCCCAGCCACTCTCAGCAGCAAGTATACAAACGTCTATAGCGTACCGAGAGCCCTGGTTCAGTGCTAGTAGTCTCTTTGCAGCCTCCTTCCCCTTAACTGGATGATCAAAAATTTTCACATTTCTTCAGTAAAAGCTGAGTAGGACCGGAAAATGCGTGAGTTAGCCTCCCATTCAGCTGTGGCCCATTGAGAAGCCTTGCCAGAGAGTAGACTAAGAACGAATGAAATGCGTGACTTATCTGAGACGTAGGTATGAGGCTGCTGGTCAAAAACAAGTGCACATTGCAAAAGGAATCTGCCACAGGAGCCCAGGTCACCGGAGAATCGTTCAGGCGTGGGGATGAAGGGTTCCCGGGAAGGCATTGCCGGAGGAGGAGCAGAGGTCTCAGGCTGTTCAGTGGAAGAGGATGGTGGAACCGCGTGAGCAGTGAGCCGCGTGGAGAGGTGACTCACATCCTGGCTAAGCTTAGCCACATTGGTGGACAATTCCAAAAGCTTAGCAGTGATCTCCGGGAGAATCTTATCATGTCGTCCAACAAGAGCACTCTGAGAAGCAAGGGCTTGTTTGAGACTAGAATCTTGGTCTGCTGGGTTCTTTTTGTGGCCAGATTGTTCTGCGATGGTTCAAAATGGAGGACCCAAAAAATAGACACAAGATTAAAGATGCAACTGGTTTATTGAAAGCACGTCTGGAGTCTTCGGAAAGGAGCAGGTGGTGAACTGAACTAAAAAAAAAAAAACAGGAAGGTAATGTATTCAAGCAGGTAAGTATTTAGAAAATCTTAAAGTAGCCAATTGGCAAAATCACCATCTATAACCATCTGCAATCTGGCAGAGTCTTGCCGGAGAGCATGGTCTTTGTCTCAGCTTGATTGCAGATCTGGCGCAGGTGCTCCCAGAAAACTCCGCCCATGCACACACACTCAGAGGGAGGAACACTCAGCCACAGAGGCAGGCGTGACACAGAGGTAACTTCAGGATGAAAGCTGAGATTAGGATAGGGGATCTGGGGTAGTAGCAGGTTCCTCTGTTTGCACCTGGCCATCTGGAGATTACATAGCAGTAATAGAGACCCCCCTGATCTTTAACTTCTGGCAGAAGACCCCAAATGCACACCCATAGCAGTGTCAAAGCTGGAGCACTAATGGGGCTTCAGAAGAAGATCTTTTCATCTGCAGAACTATTGAAAAGTCAAAA
This sequence comes from Proterorhinus semilunaris, assembly GCA_021464625.1. NCBI lineage: Eukaryota > Metazoa > Chordata > Actinopteri > Gobiiformes > Gobiidae > Proterorhinus > Proterorhinus semilunaris. The sequence goes on from CM038343.1 coordinate 25,555,477, forward strand.
CAGCAGTGATCAACAGCTTAATCAAAAGTGGAAACCCATACAAATACCAGCTTTCTCCTGGGGATTAAGGCGACAAGCCATAGGATTAGAGTGCAGTAGTGTATAATACCCACTTTTAACAGCTGAGGTTTTGTTTGTGTGCCTTTTTCTACAAACTGCATTTGTTATTTCTGTGTATCAGTTTACTGGATGCTTTCGCACATATTTACCGTGTTTTTGTGGGGTTCTGTGGATTTTTTATTTTTTACTGCAGAGAGCCCATAATGGTCCTGGGTGCTACGGTTTCCCCGACCTCCAAACACATCCTGGTCAGGTTGACCCACAGTGGTGCAGTGCTCAGTTGCAGCGGCACAGGACTAACACCTGAATACTATTTTGTTGTATGGTTGTACAATGACAAATAAAGCACTTACTTACATAAAGGTTCTCAAACCTTTACTCCAAGTGCAATCTTAAACATATTTAAATTTCCAAGTAGCACCTGGCCTGGATCAAGATCAAATTAGACAAAATTAAGACTAAACTGGGTTCAAACCATATATAAACCAGTAAAAGACCTACCTAACTTCAACGCTTTACAGACGTATACATGAAATTATTCTAGATACAATTAGTCAAATTGAAAATTGTGAGACATGTACCACACATTTAAGCACATTAAAACCTGAATTAACTCGAAGCAGCTAGTTGCATGGCCTTTTTGGTGACTGGGGCAGACCACAAAATGAATGAACGCATCGGCATCTATGGTGGAAAAAAAAAGGTGTGTTATAAAAAAACATATTCAGAGAGGGGAGCTGTAGGGTAGCCATCATTAACATTATTTCATTTAATACTTAAGTCCCAATCTTGACAGGCACCTGCACACACACGCAACTATACGAAATTAATTAAAATTCTCTGGGTAGAGGTCAGATAACGAGTAACATACACTGTACATTTGTGTAATTGTGTCAAACCTATATTAAAATGTCATGCACCATACTTAAACAATAAGTATTGTAGATGTGTATATCTTTGTAAATGCAGAATTCAGACACTCCTCACATTCCTGAAGTGGTGTCAACGTTGAAGCAAGATTTGACATGAAAAATACAAGTGCCAATAGACAGAGGCTCATTCGGAATGAGTTGAACCTTTTTGTACCCTTCAGACTGCTCCATTCAAGGCCGTTACAGTTGTTCTTTATTAGGCTTTTAATCATATGCCTCAGCGTAGGGAAGGAGGTAAAGGGGGGTAAATAGCTCTGCCCCACAGGCCTTTTTGCTCATCACCTCTCAATAATGTCAGCTGTGATTGGCCAATACAGACACACATTCCAATCAACACTCAGTGCTCATTTGCAGTTCTTGAGACAGTGAAGATTATATTAGTAAAACGTTTTCCAGTTTCTATTGGCATATTGTGGGTTCATAGGTGAGCTTAGACTTTTTTGTGAGGCAAACATTACAATCAAGCACTGTCCAAGCCACACACACACACGCACGCACGCATGCACACACACACTTCCAAACAAACTCTAATACTCCACATAAAGGAAGTTTATGATGAAGTAACAGTCAGAGCGCATGGATTGTTGTTAAGCACAAGAGCTACTTGTTATCACTTACTACTGCAACACCAGTGTGACACCGACAAACAGGATTCATTGCTGCTATTCTCGAACCCCCTATCCCGACAGCTGATCCATCCATCAATCTATTTCACCAGTCTTTACAACAAGCGCCTGCACTCAACTCCATACAGTTCTACAACATGAGTATGAAGGCTTTTTTTTACAATTGATAGAAACTTATAGTCATATTTGGTTCACGTTTTTATGATAATCCAGTCTGAAAGGGTCTTTTTATAAATAAATAAAAAGTTTAACCTGAGACAAAGGTCATGTTTAAAATAACCAGGCTGCACGTGCATTAATGACTTTTCCCTAATACTTTTTGCCGACCTTTTCTGGGGCAAGGTGACGCTATCAGCACAGGATCTTATCAGCTATGTAATGTGTCAAAAGTGGTAATGTAAGTGAGGTGTGTGTGTGGAGTGATGGTTAGGCCGATACTGTTAGTGTGATAAATGTGTCGATGTGCCAGTCATTTTTGATCTGCCCAGTGGCCCCAGGGAAGAACATGGAAAAGGAGATGTGTTTGATAAATATGGAGCAGATTTCATCTGCCATCACAGTGATAGGTTTCTTTCTGGACCAGCGTGCCAAGTGGTGCAGATAATTGTAATTTAGTATTTAAATAAAAGTACTGCTTTAAAATGAGAAATACTCAGACAAAGTATTATGAAAAATACCTGTAGTTTAAAAAATGAAATGGATTAAAATTACATCTTTTGATTTTCTTCAGTTTTAATCATAAAAATTACACTAAAGGCTAAAAATTACTTTTATTTTTTATTACTTTTAATTATTTACCAAAACAAAACACATATGTATTTTCACACGAGTTGCTGTTTTTGCACCAACCTCTCTGGTCAACCGGTAAACTTCTATTGATTGTTGTATATTTGACTTGGGTCAGCTTTGCCTGTTTTGTGTTTGTGTGAGGTTTATGCTTCTCTACTTGTGGCGACAGTTTGCTTGGCTCTCAGGGCCAGGTCACAACACAACTAAATTTGCATGATGTGAAATTTGAATGTGAACCACTTCGTTCCCAAATGTTCACAGGTCTAACAAAGAACATTTTTTTTTTTTTCGTGATGTATGATTGAGGTTTGTTTCCATAACAAACAAGGCATTAAATATAATGAAACAATTTATATGGAAATTATGAGGCACTATCAGAAGCAACAGGCTATAGACCAGTCACCTTGACCTCCCTCCTGATGAAGACCATGGAGCAGCTCCTCCTCACTCACCTCCACTCTGTGGTGAGCACCACCCTGGACCCGCTGTTTACCTACAGGCCCAACATCGGAGTAGAGGATGCTGTCATCTACCTCACCTGGAGACCGATGGGAGCGCTCTGAGGGTCGCGTTCTTTAACTTCTCCACCACCATCCGTGGCTTGTCATGGCGTCATGAAAACAAGACGCAGCCTCCCTCCAGGTCTAGAAGAAAGCAGCTTTTTAAAGGTAAACAAAATGCTAGCTTATCAGCTAAACCCATTTGAGACCTACACATTTCTTTTTCTGAGACACCAAGAGGCCCCACACCTGCAGCACAGTGGAGGCGTCACAAGATGAGCTACAGTAAACAAAAAAGGGACTGATGGGAAGCTGGTAGTTTGAGTAGTCAAAATGTAGTGAAAATTAGCAGGCAGACTTGACAAACATAACGCTTACCAGGCAAATTTTATTCTCCATACAAAATAAACTTCTCCATGACTCATGTTCCCCATGGCTTCCTCTTTTATACCTCTCCTCATGGGAAAGGCCCTGCCACAGGTAAGTACAATTAACTCGATAGGTAGGTTCAAACAATAAGTTTAGCTGGTAAGTTTGAAACATTTTACATAAAAAAAGGGTGCTGTGTCCCAAAATTATAACTGTTCAAATTAAACTAAGACAAACTAGAAACAAACCATATACAAACGGAAACTCTAAGCAAAGTTTAAACCAGTTTTCGCCCCTCTGCTACATGGTTCAGCCTGAGATTTTAAAATGGCCGACAAGGACCACGCCTTCCCTTTGTTCCAGCCATGTGGTACAGGTAAGTCTGTATACACATAAACAAAGTTTTAAACTGACAATCTGAAGTATAATCATCAACTTAAACAAATGAATAAATCCGGTGGGTTATTGTTAGCTGATGGATATGGCAAATGAAACAAAGTGTCAAATAAATACTGGGACAAACACACTTTGTCACATCACCCTCCCTTAAAAAAACGTTACTCGACAGTCACGGAACAATACAACAATTGGAAGTTCTTTTGTTTGTACTGAACATTACACTGGAGAAAAATGTCTAAAGCACTTCTAGTAACAGCGCTCATCTTCAAATGAGCGCTCATCTTCAAATCCCCGTTCAAATCTCACACTCGGAGTCCTTTACACCGGTTCGCACTGAACCTGAAGTTAGTTCCACAGACCACTCCGCGACTCAAACCAGTCCGACAGCAGTATTGCAGAACCTTGTACCGCAGACACACTGTCCAACGGCAATTTCCTAGGTCATAGACCCATATGGTTCCTCAGATCCTTAACCCGACAAACGAACCATTTTCTGAACTCCTCCGACCACACCTGTTCCCATTGCACACAGCTACAACGGTACAGCACCGACGTCGACTGCCCCAACTGCACACAGCTACAGAGTTCCATCTCTCGGTTCCTTCACTCTTCTTCACGGGTCCCAATGATCGCTCCTCCATGGACATGGACTCCTTACGCACTGCAAGGGCCTTCACCACACAGCATTGCCATACTTCACGTGCCTCCTGTTTGGAATATAGATCTTCTCAGGATTCAGTACAAATTTCCTTATGCCTGGTTTCCGTCTTCACTGCCTCCCACTGGCCTGGATCCCACCACTACTGCCACCATATGTGGGGAAGCTGGATCCCACCACTACAGAGCGGTCAAAATGAGCAGGCAGACTTGACAAACATAACACTTACCAGGCAAATTTATTCTCTGTACTAAAGAAACTTCTCCATGACTCATGTTCTTCCGAGTGCTACAGTTTCCCTGACCTCCAAAGTCGCTCAGTTACCCGGGAGGAGCTCGGACTCGACATGTTTTTGTTACTTTTTACAAAACCAAAAGTTTTCATATCCTTTCATAAGCTTAACAATAGTTGGCAGGAGTTTTGGTCCATTCCTTGAAACAAAACTGGTGAAACTGAGCCAATTTTGTAGGCCACCTTGCGTGCACATGCCTTTTCAGCTCTGCCCATACAGCTTTAACTTCCTGGCTGATGTCTTGAGATGTTGCTCCAATTTTTACACATAGTGTTCTGTCTTCATGATGTCATCTATTTTGTAAAGTGCACCAGTCCCCACAGCATGATGCTGCCACCCCCGTATTTTAAAGTTGGGATGGTGTTATCAGGCTGCAAGATTCACCCTTTTTCCTCCAAACGTGATGATGGTCATTATGGCCAAAAATGTTTTTTCGCCCCCCGTCAGACCACAGGAAATGTGTCCAAAAAAGTCTTGATCCTTTTTTTTATTTTTTATTTGTGACCCGAAAAGTCACTTTCGTGGTGTGCGAAATAAAAATTGATTGGGAGCATTCAAGCTGTGCTTTTTGCCTTCTTTTAGAGCCGTATGAACCATCTCGGGCCCTGAGAACTTCAGGGAGGGGTCTCCTGGTGGTTCCCAGAGTCAATAATAAACACGGTGAGGCTGCGTTTCAGTTTCATGCAGCTAAAATCTGGAACAGTCTTCATGAGGATGTGAGACAGGCCTCAACTCTGACAATGTTCAAATCTAGGCTGAAAACAGCTCTTTTTACCCGAGCATATGAAAACTGAAAGTATTTTATCTGCACTCTTGCCTTTTACTGTAATTGATTAATTTGTATGTTTTAATGATTGATTTGATCTGTTTTCTTGTAATTTTATGCAACTGTGAAGCACTTTGAATTGCCTTGTGTATGAATTGTGCTCTACAAATAAACTTGCCTTGCCTTGCCTTGCCTTCTTTTGGAGTACGAGCCACTTCCTGGCAGAGTACCCTCTCAGGCCTTGTCAGTACAGTACTTGTTTCACTCTGGATAATGACAAGCTCTTACCAGTTTCAGCCAGCATCTTCACCCTCCCTTTTGCATTTGGTCTTGGGTTGATATTCACATTTTAGACCACAGCACGTTCATCTCTGGGACACAGAACCCGCCCTCTTTCTGATATGTATGATGGCTGGTCATCTCCATCAATGTTTTAACCAATGAAACTGGCACCTCAAGTGTCTTGAAATTTCCTTCAAGGATGAACCAGACTAGTGGACGCTTCCAAGGACGTGACATCGTCATCTAGGCTTTCCCAAATTGTTTAAAGATATAGTAATCTTAGTGTATGTAAACTTCTGACTTTGTAAAAAGTAACAAAAACATGAAAAAAATAAATATTCTCTCATTTTTTTGGCATTTAAAAAATAGAAATATTTTTTACAATTCTACTTGACCTAAAACAAATAAAAGTTAATTCTGGTTTAATGTCAAACAGTGAGGAAAAATGCAAATGTATTGTTTTATAATGTGTTTGTAAACATATGGTTCCCGCTATGTGTGTGTATGTATATATATATATATATATATATATATATATATAATATAGTGCCATCCATCCATCCATTTTCTCCCACTTGTCCATTGCCGGGTCGTGGGGGCAGCTGTTGGAGCTGCCCAAATCACATTGCACCAGCCCCTATGGCTCCTCCTGCAGGTGGTGGGTCCACAGAAGGACGGCCTCACGATTCTAACCGGGCCTGTTGGTCTCTCATAAGGGGCTTCTGAACCGCTGTTTGTCTGACCCGTCACCTAGGACCTGTTTGCCATGGGAGACCCTACCAAGGGCACGAAGCCCCCGACAACAGAGCTCCCAGGATCATTCGGGCGCTCAAACCCCTCCAACACGTTAAGGTGGTGGTTCCAGGAGGGGATAGTGCCTCTCGGAAGTACTAGTACACCTTGAACAGTTGCACATTTTGTGATGTTTACATCCATAAACATAAAGATTTTATTTTGATTTTTTACTGAAAGTTCACACACAAGTAACAGACAACTGTGAAGTGTGAAGTCATAGCACTCAGCACGCTGTATTAGAATTGTAATTGAATAGGGAATAAATCTCCGGTCTGATTTATGTAATTGTTTATTGTCCTCTTTTCCAACAAACGAGCACGTCAACAATATATATATATATGTATTTATTAATATATTTTCTATTTTTCTTGCTCTTTAAAATTCTATTCATTGTACATAAGATGCCCCATCTGTTATTCCATGTTTGCACATTAATATTATTATTTGAAATGAATCGAATTTATTTATAAAGCGCTTTTCATACAAAATGTAACACAAAGTGCTTTACAGTGCTTAAAAATTATTAAAATCGTCCCCACCAGCAAATATACATAAATAACAACAACCCCCACCTCCCCCCACCCCACCGGCACGCACAGACACACAGACACATATACGTACAGACAGCCCAGCAGTTAAAAGTCTTAAATAAAAATGGACATAGAGTTGGGTACGTAAGGCTGAGTACAGATTTGATTTGATTGCACATTCTCCTTTATATGTGCACCCCCTGATAGTTCTTGAGAGCTGATCTAACAAGTGAATTTTGTGAGATCGAAAAAAAGCTTATCTATGTCTCATATTAACAAGCACATTGCTGACATCTAGTTCCTTATCTGCATACATTCTGTGAAGATAAATGTGGGGACTTAGTATGTCACAAACAAAATTTAAGAGTGAATAAAGACTAGTGATGTCACAATACCAGGTTAAATGAATCAATTCATCCTGAGAGCAACACTTTGTTCTGGTAGATACATATGCTTGTGAAAGGAGTAACAGGTAGCTGCTGTTAGAAAGGCACAAAAATTAACTTAAGGTTTTCCCTACATTTTAGAGTATTTCTCTTTCAGGGATAGGATGTCGCTAACTGTATAGAGGGCCTTGTTCCTGGGCCTGTATTGTTTTACTGGATCACCCATTGTGCTCTCAGACATGGGGAGAGGAGGAGAGCTGGGGTGGCCAAGTGCCAACTGTGGCTACACTGCCATCCGCCTGCCAGAACAGACATGCACTTACACACACACCCACACGCACGCACGCACGCACGCACGCACACACACACACACACACACATACACATACACACACACAAATTCACACACACGTGCGTGGATAAGAATGTGGGCCATGGATGGATCCAAACCACTCAAGCCAAACTATGGCTCTACAACATAGGCACACACCAGACCGACAGGCAACGTCTCAGCACTTTTGTAATGAGAATAATGATTAGAGTATAACTCTCTATAAAATCAAATGTTTTTGTTTCATTCGTCATTACAGCTTTTTTTGGAAAAAGGCCACAAGCAAGTAAAATTATGTCATGTTATTCTTCATAAATGTCATTGAATCATTTGTGGCAAAATTGTTAATGATGGTTTTATGGGGTTATGATTGTCAAATATTAGACTTGGCTAGAATTTAGAAGGAACTAGTCCACAAAAAATATTTTCCCTCAGATTCATTATCCAGTTGGTACAAGAGTATATAAGGGGGAAAAAGATTATAATAATGACAATGAAGTTATTCATAAGTCAGAGGCATTGCATATTTTATGTAGATTGCTTGAAGTGATGGACTGTATCAAATATTGTGTTTTATACATGGATCTCAGTGAGAATAGCTATTGTGCAATGACTAATGACAAACAAACCAATCAGAAGACATTGGTATCAATACGCAAGTAATCAATATGCAAGTAATCCCAACTATCTAGAGATGACATTTTAATAATAATAATAATGCATCAGTTTTATATAGCGCTTTTCTGGACACTCAAAGACACTTTACATTGCACTATTTATTCACTCCATACTTGGTGGTGGTAAGCTACTATTGTAGCCACAGCTGCCCTGAGTTAGACTGACAGAAGCGAGGCAGCCAGTTTGCGCCATCGGCCCCTCCGACCACCACCAACCACTCACTCACTCACTACATCCGCTAGGCTTCCTAATGTTACTAAACGGTCTCCCATCCAAGTACCGACCAGGCCCTTCCCTGCTTAGCTTCCAAGGTCTGACGGGATTGGGGATAGCAAAGGCGGTATTTTTTTCTGCTACATGTTTATATCTTAAGAACACGTTTGTGTATGTCTCAAGTGCTTTATTATCCATCAATCATTTATGCTACAATTACATGCACTTGCCATTAATATGCTGTACTTTGCCGATGAAGTGATATGGATGTACTGAATGTTTTTAAAAAGAACTGCAGTTTTAGTGCCAAAACCTACCATGAACCTATCACGAGCCATAATTTGTAATCTAGTTTTCTGAACTGTATGCAGCACAGGGCAAGAGATGTCTGACACTTTCTCTGAGTGCCCCGTTTGTGGCACATTTTGTGTTACATTTTTGTTATTGTTTTGTGTTTTTGTTGTATATGTTGCACTAAGTGTTTTTCTTAGATTTCTTCCTGTTTCTAAATGTGTTTTTTGATTGGCGTATCAATAGGCCACTCTTTGAGGTGGGTAGAGTAGCAAAAATATTTACTCGAGTAACATACTTTAAAATCATTTTACTCAAATACAAGTAAAAGTTATTGACCAAAACAATTACTTGAAAAAAAAAAAAACTACTTGGAGTTACTTGAGTACTGTGAATAACTGAGTAACTGTATGAGCCTCCCAGGGAACTGCCACCTTAATGTTGTGGGGTTGTTTGAGTGCCCGAATGATCCTAGGGGCTATGTTGTCTGGGGCATTATGCCCCTGGTAGGGTCTCCCATGGCAAACAGGTCCTAGGTGACGGGTCAGACAAAGAGCAGTTCAAAAACCCATATGGATAGAAGATATCAAGGACAATAACATCGCCAGGTATGGCGCAGCCGGGGCCCCACCCTGGAGCCAGGCCTGGGGTTGGGGCTCGAATGCGAGCGTCTGGTGGTCGGGCCTTTGCCCACGGTGCCCGGCCGGGCTCAGCCTGAAAGGACGACCTGGGCCCGCCCTCCTGTGGACCCACCACCCACAGAGGGATCCATAGGGGTCGGGTGCAGAGGACTGGGTGGCAGTCGTAGACGACCCGGTCTGCACACACAGCTTCTGGCTGTTGGGACTTGGAACGTCACCTCGCTGGGGGGGAAGGAGCCTAAGCTTGTGCGGGAGGTTGAGAGGTACCGGCTAGAAATAGTCGGGCTCACCTCTATGCACAGCTTGGGTTCCGGATCCCAACTCCTGTAGAGAGGCTGGACGTGCCACTTCTGGTGTTACTACGGTGGGAGGCGCCGAGCAGGGGTGGGCTTGCTTATTGCCCCCCAGCTCAGCCGACAAGTGTTGGAGTTCATCCCGGTGAACGAGAGGGTACGCCTTTGGGTCAAGGACAGGTCTTTCACCGTTGTCACGGCCTACGGGCTCAACATTAGTGCAGAGTACACACCCACACGGGTAAGGACAGTAAGACCTGGGAAGAACGGCCTCCCCGATTGTGTGGTGTTCTGTTACTTCTGTGCCAGTCACAGTTTGTCCATAATGAACACCATATTCAAGCACAAGGGTGTCCATAAGTGCACGTGGCACCAGGACACCCTAGGCCGGAGGTCGATGATCGACTTTGTAATTGTGTTTCGGACCTCCGGCCGCGTGTCTTGGACACTCGGGTGAAGAGAGGGGCTGCGCTGTCAACCGATCACCACCTGGTGGTGAGCTGGATCCGCTGGCAGGGGAGGAAGCCGGTCAGATCTGGCAGGCCCAAACGTGTTGTATGGGTCTGTTTGGAACGTCTGGTTGATCCTTCTGTCAGCAGGGTCTTCAACTCCCACCTCCGGAGAAGCTTTTTCCAGATTCCGAAGGAGGTTGGAGACATGGAGTCCGAGTGGACCATGTTTTCCCCCTCCATTGTCGATGCGGCCGCTCGCAGCTGTAGCCGTAAGGTCTCTGCCTGTCGCGGTGGCATCCCCCGAACCCGGTGGTAGCACCTGGAAGTAAGGGATGTCGTCAAGCTGATGAAGGAGGCCTACTTGGCTTTGTTGGCTTGTGGGTCTCCAGAGGCAGCTGAGAGGTACCGGCAGGCCAAGCATGCTGCAGCTCGTGCATTCACAGAAGCAAAAACTCAGGTCTGGGAGGAGTTTGGAGAAGCCGTGGACACTGTTTACAGTGAGAGTGGGGAAGAGGAAGAAGGGGGATCGGAGAGTGTGCTTCAATTACAGAGGGATCACACTCCTCAGCCTCCCCGATAAGGTCTACTCCAGGGTGCTGGAGAAGAAGATCCAGCCGATAGTCGAACCTCAGATTCAGGAAGAACAGTGTGGTTTTCGTCCCGGTTGCGGCACACTGGACCAGCTCTATACCCTTCATCGGGTACTTGAGGGTTTGTGGGAATTTGCCCAACCAGTCTACATGTGATTTGTGGATCTGGAGAAAGCGTTTGACCCTATCCCTTGTGGTGCCCCTTGGGGGGTGCTCCGGGATAATGGTGTCCGGGGCCCTCTGCTAAGAGCTGTCCGTTCCCTGTATGACCGTAGCAGAAGCTTGGTTCACATTGCCAGCGGTAAGTCAGACCTGTTCCCAGTGCATGTTGGTCTCCGCAAGGGCTACCCTTTGTCACCAGTTCTGTTTATTACTTTTATGGACATAATTTCTAAGCGCAGCGAGGGACCAGAGGGTGTATGGTTTAGGAACCTCTGCTGTTTCCAGATGATGTTGTTCTATTGGCTTCATGGAATCAGGACCTTCAGTGTGCACTGGGGCGGTGTACAGCGAGTGTGATCAGCACCTCCAAATCCGAGGCCATGGTTCTCCACCAGAAATATTTGGCTTCCCCTCTTCAGGTTGGTGGAGAGTCCTTGCCCCAAGTGGAGGAGTTCAAGTATCTTGGGGTCGTGTTCACGAATAAGGGGTGGATGGAGCACGAGATCGATAGACGGATCGGTGCGGCATCAGCAGTGATCTGGTCGCTGTATCGGACTGTTGTGGTGAAGAGGGAGCTAAGTCGGGGGCAAAGCTCTCGATTTACTGATCAATCTACGTTCCGACTCTAACTTATATGCCTGTATCATGGATACAGGCAGCCCAAAATGAGTTTCCTTCACAGGGTGGCTGCGCGCACCCTTCGAAATAGAGTGAGGAACTCAGCCACCCGGGAGGAGTTCGGAGTAGATTCATTTCGAGAGGAGCCAGCTAAGGTGGCTCGGACATCTGTTTCAGATGCCTCCTGGACATCTGTTTCAGATGTGGGGCGACGGTGGCACAGATGGTAGAGCGGGTCGTCTCATGATCGGAAGGTCAGGGGTTCGAATCCAGCCTCCTGAAGGTGCACGCTGTCGTTGTGTCCTTGGGCAAGACACTTCACCCACCTTGCCTCCAGTGTCTGCGTACATTGGTGTATGAATGGGTGAGAGGATCCTTGCTGTAAAGCGCTTTGAGTGCCTAATATAGGTGGAAAAGCGCTATATAAGTTGAGACCATTTACCATGCCTCCTGGTCATCTCCCTCGGAGAGGTGTTCCAGGCATGTCCTATTGGGAGGAGGCGTCATGGAAGACCCAGGACAGGCTGGAGAGACTATGTGTCTGAGCTGGCCTCGGGGTCCCCCCGGAACAGCTGGAGGAAGTCTGGACATCTCTTCTCAGACTTCTGCCTCTGTGCCCCAGCCCTGAATAAAGCGAAAGAAAATGGATGGACAGATGGAACTGTTTCATGGGGGTGGGGGCTCATAAGCTTTTTGCTTCAGCCCACTCCTTTTGAGCACAATGTGTATTGCTCAAATAAACAAATAAACTAAACTAAACTAAACTAATGGAAAGTCTGATTTATTTTGAATGACACCATAACTTGTATGAAACAAAACATAAAATCATTTGGAAATTGTGATATTTACACAGAATATTCAAAGAAAATGGCATGGAAATACAGAAACATAATAATTCTAAAGAGCAAGGAGCACCAGGTGATTTACATAAATTTTTGAGTTCAAAGTGAAGCATTTGCCGCTGAAATACTGTATTTACTGACTTTGTCCGGACGGTCTCGACACGCGGCGCTGACGTCCTCGTCCTGTCGGCCCTTTCGTTTCCATTCCCCTTAATAATCAAGTCATGTCGCGCTGGTTCGTATCTAAAAGTTATCGAATTTACTCCCGCGTGTTAGATGGGCTGTACCATCTTCTCACACGGGGGAAACACGGGGACAGTGCAGTTGCCCTTCTGTGATCAGGTGCACATTAGCGCTGCTGCGGCTCGAGAGGCAGAGGGGGAATAAAGCGCGATTTGAAGTTGTTGAGCATTAAAACTGTGTGACATGACGAGTGGGATTGGCATATTAAATAAATAAAAGCCAGACAACGCCATCTAGTATGACTGGAAAATAGGGTGCTTTAAGGTACACAGGTTCGACACATAAGGACAGAGGCAGCATGTTCCTTGTACATATCATTTTAGTTTATTTCTATGTTTTACGTTTGTTCTTTCTGTTTGTACTTTAGTTGACAAACATTTCAGTTGGTTCACAGTTCACGTTGTTTGTTTTTACATTTGCAATTTCAGTTTTTACAAAACAAAGTAAGGAGGAAGCAAGACAGCAGCGCGGTTCCACCTAAATGTAAATGAAGAGGTTAGCTACGGAGCAGCTCTGGTAAAACCACGAGGCAAGGCCAATCCTACCGTCGTACGCCCTCATCTAGCCCTACTTGGCCGGCACGGTGCTTCGATAGCCCCGGTTACGCAGCGGCTCCAGCAGACCCCGAACCCAAACCAAGAGACCAAGGGACGCCATGGAGTGGTGCACTTTAGGCTCCCAACCACCCACGACGCTAAAATAAAACTTGCGTTAGCAGCTAAACCAAATTAAAGATTGAACGTGTGTACCATAGCTACCTGGACCCGTGGGACAGCACGCACAACCCTGGGCCCAGTCCAACCAGGCTGGAAGACGCCAGTGAGGAGACAGGAAGTGCGTGTGAACCAGGGTGGCTTTTATACTAGTGCTAGCGCCATCTGCTGTTCGTTTTGATATTTAAAATACACAAGTTTAATAAAATGGCATTTAATAAAACTGGTAATGCCACAACTGTATTTTCAACACATATTGGCTTAGTAGGGCAAATAACTAAGAACATCAAAATAAATGAGAGTTATTTTTGGTAGAAAAAAACTGGTTGTGAGAAGGGCACTGAAAGAGTTCATGGCAAAGGGGCAGGTGTTTGAGCACCACCTGGGCTTTATCTGTGCACATGCCTGTCAGCCTGTACTAACTCTAAAAATATTGGTCCTTGGATATATAATTCATCAACAGGTGTCTTAAGTTTGAATAGGGAAGCTAAAGATCTCCTCTCAGATAACCAAGTTTGTTTTTGGTAGCTCATCTTAAAGATGGGTTTACAATTGTATCAACCGTGTATTTAATGGCTAAAAATGCAAATAAGCAAGACAACCAGTTTAGCTCCCAGGGAGCGTATGTGAATCTATTTCAGTCATCTTAATCCATCACCCAGACTCTTGGCTCCTTGGCTCATCAAAGCAGGAGGCCAACAGTAGCCAGCTCAGATGTAATCTCTCCATGTTTGTTTGAATGAGTTTGTGTGTGTTGTGGGGGAGGGACTTTTTGACCGCTTCATATGCTCAAGGGCTTAACAGTATGATAGCCGAGCTGAACTAACATGAACATCGTTACCTCAATCTGTTGGTCAGCAGCAGACCGCCGGGGCCCATTGTTACATTCACACCCTTGCAGCTATTGGGTGACGAATGCATGATTGCTGTCAGCAGCACATGCTTCAGCAAGTAAAATCAAGCAATCTTGTACTAAATGTGATTTAAGATTTTTTATTATGGTGTAAAATTAATTAACACACAGTAATCCTCTACCTAATGCTGTTAGTCATTGTCAACAAGGCCTATTATAGGCACAAACTCAAACGCACACACTTGTGCTGCATTTCTATAAATTGTAAGTAGTACACTGAGGTAGTTTGTCTATCATAATGCACCTTATGCAAAGATTCACATGCTATTGCAGTGCAGAGTTGTAAATAAATGTGGCATGTGACTTTGTGGGATGATATATGATTGGAAATTTACCTCTGCTCAGGTTTGCAGCCACAGACGCTGTTGCCAAGACACATAGATCACTTTATATTAAATTCTTCTGACTAACATGCACACAGCCATAAATCACGCCACAGAACGAAATGAATCTACTGCATTAGTTTGTTTACGTGTATCTGTTTGGCCCATTATCTCAAATCTACATAATTTTAGGTCCATCAGTGATGAGGTCAACAAAGGCCGAAAGTTTATAATTTTTTTCTGACACACTTAATGTTCTTGTTTAAAGGTATATTGCGTGTGGTACTGTCTGTGACAAATCATAATTATGACTCGAGCTGAAAAATGCTTTGTTAATTTGTGCACATTCCCTCAGGTGTTATTTACCCTTGCATCTAGGGTTTGATCTGCAAAGCAGTTTGCCTCATGCATATACTAATTAAACTGAAGACTTAATCGGCACATTTTCCAAGGTTGGTACCTCTCAGCTTTCAGATAATTATGTCGTTAACACTTGCTGGAAAAGATGCAGTAAATAAGCAAATTGCTATTTTTTGATTGTTCAATGAAAAAAATAAAATAATTCAGCCCTTGCCCTCACCAACAAATACTTAATGTCCTAAGTTATATGGACGAAACAAATAGTGTTTTAGTACTCTTTTTAAACCGAGATCAGTCAATGTGTAAAATCAATTTTAATAAGTTAATAAATTACTAAAACGACTAAAACGGTAAAAAGTGAAAGCGCTAAGATCAAAGCCGTGAATAATACTATAATAATATTTTAAAACATATAACGTTATCATGATAGAGTTCATCTTAATTCACAGATTTAAAAAAAATCAAAACATCATTGCACAAGGATCAGCATGTTCAGATCTCCCCACTATCATCGGAGTTGTTTGGCATCTATCTGTCTGGATCTGCCTGCTCATCAATAGCACCACATCTCCATCTCCTGAGTGAGACTTGTGTCAAACAGAATAGTCCATGTGGTTCCCTATGGGCGGGGTGCTACATTTGTCTACATTCCCATTCACTTTTTATGGTTTGTCCCATATTTCCCACACCAATGGTCTTTGCATTCGCACACATTTTCTGGGCTAATGACAGCTTTCCGCCCTTATCACCCTTGCCCAGCTTGTTTAAGTTTTAATTAGGAGTGGCTTCAACACAATACTATCTAGTATGCATCCAGATATTTTCAGAGGGTTGTTCTCTCTGTCATTCTAACCTGTTGTGTCCTTATTGGTGGAACTGTTTGGGAGTTGTGGTTCCCAGCCTCCGACAGCAGCCTCTGGAGACCAATATGATGGGCAGATAGGATCATGGGGGGGGGGGGGGGGGGGATCAGCGTCAGAATGTGTGTTGGGCCATGAGACAGAAGACTCGCGAAGCTGCTAACGCTGATAGATCATATGAAACAAGAAATAAGCACCAACAACGTCACTAAAACCATTGGCTACATTTTAAGCGGCTTTTAAAGTTGTGCTGCGTGTATTGAATGTATAGTTTATTACACAATTCTCATCAACAGAGAGCCGTAGCACATCGTATCATAGCATCATATTATGTTCGCTTTTAGCTAGCCGCTAACTGCAAACCACGGGTGGTAATCAGTATCTGTTGACGAGTTTCGGTGGATTTGAGCTTAAACACTGGGGGAGACCATGACGTAGACCATGGGTGTATAGTTCAAGATGTGTAAGACATCTCAGTTAATCCCATCTGAAAGCACCTTGGGCAAATTGGGGCTAACTGATTGCTAGCAACAACATAGCAGCCTAAGATTTGCAGATGACACCACCGTCATTGGGCTCATCTCGGACAGTGATGAGTCTTCCTTCAGGAGGGAGGTGTCCTGGTGCAGCCACACCAACCTGGACCTGAACGTCCAGATGGCAGTGGAGATGATTGTGGACTTCAGGAAAGTCATATAGCCCCACTGTCCCTCCTCGTCCTGACTGTTGTGTTCGTCTGTTGGAAGGAAAACCAAGATTCAATGAGTTAAATTCAAGAAAGATTTATTCCCTGTCGTTCACAATTCTAATACAGAGCTCTGGGTGCTTATCTAATTCTCCCTGCAGCCGACATCTAAGCGGGGCTTACGGCAGGCGCTCTGCACGGCCTATGTCCCTGCACCCAGCACATAAAAACACAATCATTAATATTCAATGAGACATGTGGTCTTCTTCTCCACGTATGATGTTTTGGCGGGTGGCGCCTCCTCATTGATAAGGTTCAGCTCCACTGTGTGACTATGCCCCGTCCTTGAGACTCATACATGCCTGTGATTTGGGTTAACATTTATAGAAGAGCAATAGAGCAAGAGTGAGGTTTTGAACAGCGTGAGCGTGTAACTCCCGAACCTTCCCCTTATTATTATTCACTGTAAATAAGAGCACAAACATGTTACACATATTCAAACATATTATTAAACGTATTACTCTCTGACTCCGTGTCTCACAAACTGCCAGCTTGTCCAACGTCCTTGATGCTTAGATGTTTTTGCAACCGTTATCAGGAAATGGGCCTAGAGCAAGAATGTCAGTGTACGTGCAGGTTTAAAAACGCTCTCATGTCTGCCACGTCAACTGTAACATAAGCCCAAACATTTTAAACATATCTAATTATTAAAGTAATCATAACATAAATGAATGAATCCCTTCATGACTCACCCATCTCCATTATGGGCTTCTTTTGCTTCTTGGGCACCTCCATCAACCAGGATCTCAAGTGGGAGCCAGCCACCAGTTCCCTCATCAAAAAGTCCCAGCGGAGGATGTTCTTCTGGCGGCAGCTGAGGAAACTCAAGACCAGACCAGAGCCTCCCGTCACATGAACAGCTTTTCCCCTTTCTGCCATCAGACTCTGGTACATTATAACCTTTTATTACCTACCATGTGCACTGCTGTTTATTACTGTAAATCCACAGTAGTAGTCATGTGCTTGATTGTTAGGACATGTATATTTTTGTACATTGAGACATTTTTTAAAGATTAAAAGCAACAGTGGCAGTATCAGTGTAATAAAGATAGGATCATGGGGGGGGGGGGGGGGGGGGGACAAATGAGACAAAATTAGGAACAGAATGGGAGTGTCTGGACTGTGAAAAGGGTTTTAAAGACAGATAGTAACATGGTATTGGCAGGGGGTGAGCAGCACCGTCTCTCATATCAGTGTTTACCCACACAGGGTGTGAACTTTGACCTCATAAGGGATCTTGACTTAGAAGCAGCAGCTATAAAGCAGTAATGGTCAGGAAGCATACGCTGCACAGAGAGTGTGTGCAACCTCTGACATATATAAGGAAAGTTGTTGCATCCAGCTGAGCTTATTATAAATTAAATAAAACAAAACACAACATAGTATATTCATTCATAACGTCTCAGAAAATTGCTGATTGCTGGTGCCTTTATGTCTCTCTACTGTACTTTTGCTGCTTCTCATGAGACTACCATGCTTCTTAGTCTTATTTATTAGGACACTAACTATGCTCCCACCGATCTGTTTGAATCCCGAATGGGCTAATCACACAGCAGTATTGTTGTGAGACACTTTTATTGATATGGAAGAGGAGAGACACGCACATCCAACGCTCTAAACCAGTGTGCTGGATCCAAAATAGTACATGATAAGAAAAGGAAAAGATCCGCACAACTGAGGTTCGCTCACCGATTTATTGTACACCGAAGGTGGTGGTTGACGTTTCGGGTCTAGCCCTTCATCAGACATGAAAGTTAGCTCTGACACACCTGTTATATATACACATACTAATTTGTATCACGTGATACAGATGGGTCACATGATAGGTGTGTACAGGCACAGTTGAAAACAATAACCAAACAGTGGACCAATAAAACCACAACATAGTGCCATAAACCATACATATATATATATATATATATATATATATATATATATATATATATATATATATACACACACACACACACACACACATATATTTGAATAATACAGAAATATTTACAAATATTAACTTTCATGTCTGATGAAGGGCTAGACCCGAAACGTCAACCACCACCTTCGGTGTACAATAAATCGGTGAGCGAACCTCAGTTGTGCGGATCTTACACTTTTATTGATACTAATTAACAATGCGGTGAAGATGGGAAAAATTCAAGATATGCGAAAACTAAATAATTAATGGATTTGCAGTTTGTTGTATTGAGACTTAGCTGTGATCGGGGCCTTTCTGTAAACAGTTATTAAAATAGGTGCAACATGCCCACAAATTGCTGTATACTATTTTCCAGCTTACATGTTGCTATTTAGCACCAAACATTTGCCAGATTGATATTCAGTACTATTTGGTCCTTGCCATGTCATTAAGACACAGGTCTCACTCTGAAATAATGAAAAGCCACAGCAAAAGTCCTTATCCTCTTTGCCTCTGCGTAAATAAATGGGTTACCTCTACAAGTCATTAGCCTTGTCAGTTTTCATTACATATTTATAGAGAATTTACTTTGCATCTGTGTGGCTCCCTATCCCCTTCATCCCCTGTACACATGAAAAAGTGGGCCTAACCGGGCATTCTCTAATTGTGCATCTCCCCTGTGGTCTCTCCTGGTTTGTATCAGAGAGCCTTCAGAGCTCCCAGAGGACTTCCTCCTTTGTCAGCACTGTGAGGAGTTAAATCGTATATAAAACAAATTAATTGCCCCTGTTAGATCACTCAAGCACTCACCCGGGGGAACATGTGCTTATCACACACAGTGCTCTGAGTAGTCCTGGGACAGGAGGGGGGAAGTGGGGGATACTCCTCCCCATCTGTTGGTCCTGTACAATTCATGACTCCTGCCTTAATTACAACCACTCTTGGATACTTTCTACTGTGCACCTATGTTGGCACCCCATCTGTCCACCTACACCCAAAATACTAGATAAGGACCACTCATGTTGTTTATGGGGCCTGTTGATGTTCAACCACTTTAGGAGACAGTACAGTGCTGTTGAGGAGCCTTTACAGCACCAGGAGGCCTTCTCTCTACAGTAGAGGTCACACTGATGGCAACCTTTATGGCATGCACTATTGGCAGTCATGATTCACAACACAAGCTATTTATGGCTTTAAGTGTGTGTTTGTATTTGGGGAGTGTGTGTGAGTAGCACTTGAGGCATTTATTGGCTAGTAAGAGCCATTCTTAACACGATTGAAGCGATGCATCAGTTGGCCGACACAATGGAGCGTATTCTTGATTTTAACGAGATAATTTATTAGGCTATTTAGAAATAAAATAAATAATACAAATACATAATTTTAAATAAATAGTGAGTCAAATAGAGGGTTTAACAGTGATGTATCCATTGCATTTGAGCCTTTCTTAATTTTTACTAATGTGCTCCACGTGGCATGGTTTTCTCTATTGTTATTATTGGGATTTTGGTGTTAATATGAATTTAGAGGAACATTTGTAACTTTTTAGCTTTTTGAGATGTAAAGATTGCTTGACGTATTCCTCCCACTAATTTGAACACCTGATAACAATAATGTCAAGTCACAGTGTCAAGTCACAGTGCCCCCACAGTGCCCCCACTGTGACTGTAAAAAGAAATTAAACAACCAACAGACGGCCAGTTTTGGACTTCAGCTCCGCCGTCAGTTCCATCCCTCCAGGACAAGCTTTCTGCTCAATGTGCTTGACTCCCGCTGCAGTCGGATCAGTGAGTACGGCAACATGAGAAAGGGAAAGTCGAATCTCTCGCCTATTCGGACTTGAACGCGATTGCCTAAACCCATGTAAACCCGGGAATTCTATTGGGGGGTCACGATACGACTTTTTCCCTGAGCCGATCTGCGCATTGGATTAGCACAAAGTATCTGTGCATGCTGTCCCTGCCGTGTAAATAACTAACAGGTTGCCAAACACACACACAATAAAAAACACATTGTCAAATAACATTGTGTTAGTTACTTCTATGGACTACTGCCGTTGTTCAGCAAAGCTACTATACTGCTCGAACAGCAGTAGTACAAATGACAGAAGAGCTAAGTTTAGTGGCTGGATCAGCGTCAGAATGTGTGTTGGGCCATGAGACAGAAGACTCGCGAAGCTGCTAACGCTGATAGATCATATGAAACAAGAAATAAGCACCAACAACGTCACTAAAACCATTGGCTACATTTTAAGCGGCTTTTAAAGTTGTGCTGCGTGTATTGAATGTATAGTTTATTACACAATTCTCATCAACAGAGAGCCGTAGCACATCGTATCATAGCATCATATTATGTTCGCTTTTAGCTAGCCGCTAACTGCAAACCACGGGTGGTAATCAGTATCTGTTGACGAGTTTCGGTGGATTTGAGCTTAAACACTGGGGGAGACCATGACGTAGACCATGGGTGTATAGTTCAAGATGTGTAAGACATCTCAGTTAATCCCATCTGAAAGCACCTTGGGCAAATTGGGGCTAACTGATTGCTAGCAACAACATAGCAGCCTAAGATTTGCAGATGACACCACCGTCATTGGGCTCATCTCGGACAGTGATGAGTCTTCCTTCAGGAGGGAGGTGTCCTGGTGCAGCCACACCAACCTGGACCTGAACGTCCAGATGGCAGTGGAGATGATTGTGGACTTCAGGAAAGTCATATAGCCCCACTGTCCCTCCTCGTCCTGACTGTTGTGTTCGTCTGTTGGAAGGAAAACCAAGATTCAATGAGTTAAATTCAAGAAAGATTTATTCCCTGTCGTTCACAATTCTAATACAGAGCTCTGGGTGCTTATCTAATTCTCCCTGCAGCCGACATCTAAGCGGGGCTTACGGCAGGCGCTCTGCACGGCCTATGTCCCTGCACCCAGCACATAAAAACACAATCATTAATATTCAATGAGACATGTGGTCTTCTTCTCCACGTATGATGTTTTGGCGGGTGGCGCCTCCTCATTGATAAGGTTCAGCTCCACTGTGTGACTATGCCCCGTCCTTGAGACTCATACATGCCTGTGATTTGGGTTAACATTTATAGAAGAGCAATAGAGCAAGAGTGAGGTTTTGAACAGCGTGAGCGTGTAACTCCCGAACCTTCCCCTTATTATTATTCACTGTAAATAAGAGCACAAACATGTTACACATATTCAAACATATTATTAAACGTATTACTCTCTGACTCCGTGTCTCACAAACTGCCAGCTTGTCCAACGTCCTTGATGCTTAGATGTTTTTGCAACCGTTATCAGGAAATGGGCCTAGAGCAAGAATGTCAGTGTACGTGCAGGTTTAAAAACGCTCTCATGTCTGCCACGTCAACTGTAACATAAGCCCAAACATTTTAAACATATCTAATTATTAAAGTAATCATAACATAAATGAATGAATCCCTTCATGACTCACCCATCTCCATTATGGGCTTCTTTCGCTTCTTGGGCACCTCCATCAACCAGGATCTCAAGTGGGAGCCAGCCACCAGTTCCCTCATCAAAAAGTCCCAGCGGAGGATGTTCTTCTGGCGGCAGCTGAGGAAACTCAAGACCAGACCAGAGCCTCCCGTCACATGAACAGCTTTTCCCCTTTCTGCCATCAGACTCTGGTACATTATAACCTTTTATTACCTACCATGTGCACTGCTGTTTATTACTGTAAATCCACAGTAGTAGTCATGCGCTTGATTGTTAGGACATGTATATTTTTGTACATTGAGACATTTTTTAAAGATTAAAAGCAACAGTGGCAGTATCAGTGTAATAAATTAATGTTTGCTCAACTACAAAACAGCAACAGAGACATGAGTGATATTGTACTCGTGATCTTCATTAAACCGTAAAATAATTTGAAGTATTGAGAGAACTAACTCAACAGTGGGACACCCCAGAACTGAATAGATCAGTGTGGTGAGCCATGCAGCGCCAAGAGGAATGGCCGGACTAGTCCCCAGCAGGACTAAAGAAACAGCACTCAAAGCCTTTAGTATGCAAATTTAGTATGCTATACCTGTTTGGTGAATGTCATGCCCCCAGGGGTCCAACGTAATTCTGTAATCAGTCACCCTCACTGTGTGTCAGTGCTCATGCCCTCCTTATATACTCACTCACCCCTGCAGGGGCAATTAGGGCTTTCATCAAAGACATTCTTCTCACATCTCAAAAACACAAAACACAATGGAAATTACTCAGCAACAAAAATTAACTATCACTATTCTATTTAGTTGTAGTCTTAAAACAAGCTATTGAGAATGAGGAGTTGTCGTCACGGCACAGAGCCGTTACAACACACTAAAACACATGTGAAGAAAGTTAGTTTTGCCAGTACAACGCTGTTTTCACCAGCTGGGGGCTTGTAGAGCCAAGTCCTGGACCCAGCCACAGCAGAAAGTCTCGTCACTTTCCAAAGACTTGTGGCTATTAAACTCCTGCATCGTGTAGTAACTTACACCAAATACAAGGTAATTTACTTTGCCCATGGAAGTAAATGGTCCAGGTCTCTGTGCCATTTCGATGCAGGGAGCTCGTATGGGTCGATGCTTTGGATGTCAAGCTTCTCCAAATACCGCTGTTTTGCGCTTGGTATGAGCTTGTTCCTGTGAGGTCCCTTTTCTTTCTTTTTTCAAGAAGTTGATAAAATCAATCATTAAAACATCAACATCAAAATTAATCAATTACAGTAAAAGGCAAGAGTGCAGATAAAATACTTTCAGTTTTCATATGCTCGGGTAAAAAGAGCTGTTTTCAGCCTGGATTTGAACATTGTCAGAGTTGAGGCCTGTCTCACATCCTCATGAAGACTGTTCCAGATTTTTGCTGCATGAAACTAAAACACAGCTTCGCCGTGTTTATTATTAACTTTGGGAACCACCAGGAGACCCCTCCCTGAAGTTCTCAGGGCCCGAGATGGTTCATACGACTCTAACATGTCAGAGATGTACTTTGGTGCTAAACCATGAAAAGACTTGTACACAAGCAGAGCTGTTTAAATTCTATTCTCTGAGTGACAGCTTCATCTTCAGGTCTGTTTGGGTTTACAATGTCTTACTTTCTCCATTCTGCCCATAATTTCCTTTGATTTCTGCTTTGTGCTAGCCTGGTGGGACCAGAATGATTCCCCTCTGTATTTTTTTATCCAGCGGGGGATCAGTCTGGTCACCCAGTCAACGCTCGCGCCTTCCGCAAAATTAATCCGTTCACGTCCAATCTGAATCGTTTATTTGCCGTGACGTGTTGTTAGCGAGCAACGTCACTCACGGGACGCGGAAGTCCCCTCAATAACAATCTACGAACGATGCACGAAAGAGAGAAAGCGTGTCTCCAGTCGGCGGTAAATGACCAAAAAACACATCGACAGTAGGTGAGTTTTGTTATTCATAATCCTGCGCAAATATTAACGCAAAACCGCTAATAACACCACATCAACAGCAGACGCCCGCCCTTCGCTGATTGGTTTACTCCGCTTCCTGTTTGCTGGCGTATCTACCGCTGTGGAAAATGGATTCGACGCAACGGTGACCAGACTCACCGGCTGGTACAGCGGTGAGTCTGGATTTTTCCAGGCTAGCTTTGTGCACCATTTATTCATCAGGCCATGTATCAATGAACAGCAAGTCAAAAAGTATCATTCTAATGGTCACAAATAGGGAAGTATTGGGTGTGATCCTAAAAAAAAAAAAACTTGAAGCTTAACAAGCTTCAACAGTTCGTGTCAAAGCAATTAGAGATAAAGAAACGATTATTGCAGCATGGCAGCTTCTAATTGATTCTCAAAGAGTTGTACATTTTTGCGTCCTACTTACCTGTATGTTTTTGCTGAAATGCACGCGCACACACACACACACACACACACACACACACACACACACACACACGCACAAAATGACAAAGCTGAGGAAGTGAAGCACTAGGGTTAAAGTTTGAGCATAATTCTGAGATTGTTTCTTGTCCAGTTTTGTCAGAAGGCCATGTTTATGGCTGAACATAAAGCATTTGTTCTTTTCAGATTTTCTCATACTGGCCTGGGATTGGCACAAATAGCATAGTGACCTGCAACCCATAGCAGCTACTATTGTCAATTGCACAGAAATTAAACAGCAGTCTGGATGTTGTGGAATCTTATGGATCAAAGCAGCTTGCCGAAGTTGAAGTGTAAGTCTTCCTTCAACTAAAAGACAATTACCCTGAGATAGGCATATCAAATAAAACACTTTTGGGCAAACAAGCTTTCCGATGTGGCATGCAACCCAGCTCTGAGACTCCGCACATCTGTCAGCTCCTCAGAGAACAAACTCAAAGCAGCTTAAAGAGCAACCAACTTCCTTCCCTTTCCTCCCCTTCTTCGCATAATGAGCATGATTACCAATCCAAACAATAGTTACAATAATTGCAGCATTAAAAGGTAGCCATCTCCCAGGATTTTCCTGTCTGGAAATGAGTGACACCAACTTCCTGCTTCCTCTTGTGAGTGAGTTGGTGTCGAGGAAAGGGAGGGGTTTTCCATGACTAATCATCCTGGCAGCTAGAGCTAATGGGCTAACGAGGTTTTAGTAATGTAGCATGACTTAATAAGATTAAGTCTTTCTATAATTATACAGTCAGAAGGTTATAAAGGTTTGAAGAGTTTGACATTAGAAAAGACACAGCACTGGAGTGAGTCCTATCAGTTAGTATTACTTTCAGGGACTTGTTTTCACTTTTTGGTTTCAGCGTCTTCTATATTTTTAAAACCAAGCATTAAAAGGCTCCCCCCTCCTAATTATGTGATTCTTATCTCATAGCTACCAGTGCATACAATTAGCTTGATAGATGCAGATGGAAAATGTGAAGGAAAAAACATTAAACTTTTAGTTTCAAAGCATTATTGTCAGCATATTCTTAAGCACCTCTTTGGCCTTTGTCCAACCAGTTCAGTAGCTTTTTAAGCTGCCACAACTACTGTATGAACCACCTGCATGCCAGCAAAAGTGCTAAAGTTAACCTGGGCTATCATCAGCTATTATTACCCTGAGAA
Organism: Proterorhinus semilunaris; assembly: GCA_021464625.1. Lineage (NCBI taxonomy): Eukaryota > Metazoa > Chordata > Actinopteri > Gobiiformes > Gobiidae > Proterorhinus > Proterorhinus semilunaris. The sequence continues at coordinate 25,581,102 of CM038343.1, forward strand.
CCAAAACAAAGGCTAGCGTGGCTGTAGTGGCCAAAGAGGCTTTCTCACACGTTTTGACATGTTTACACTCCAAACAGTGCGGACTCAGAGCTGCTGAGAAAGATCCTTGTCAACTGCCCGCCCTCATGGCTGAGTACGCTCCAACAGTCAAAGCGAACAGTGTTACCCGTGCGTGTGAACCTGTTGTATATGTGACATAGTTTCTGTCTCTAACTGTCTGTAAAGTCGTCATGCGTCGCACTATGCTACGTGACTGCCTCGAGGTCAGCTATGCACTAGGCACTATACTGTCATGACGTCACAGTGGCAGGGCCGGTCTGACCTGATAAGAGGTCAGGCCTGTATGGCACCATACTGGCCCACAATAGATACTCCTTATTCTATTGACGCGCTCCAGTGGGATCATTGGATTGGTTTTGTGAAGCTTAATTGTGTCATAGTCGCGAGAGGAACTTACTTAACGGAACGCGCATTTTAAGATTGTTTAGATGTTTTTTACAAATGTTGCAGCAAGTTGTAAACGACAAGATTAAAGCAGTGAGAGCTATGATGCGTTAGCTCAAATGGGGCTGAAACAACATGCAGCTATTGTCGTCGGTTCTATTTCATCCCTTCTGACCGCCAGAGGTGGTGCATAAAGCACTGAATGATCAATTAATGACAACAAAGTCACATGTGACCTCCCAGTGGCTCACGTGAGTCTACATAGCCACGTGACACCGGAAGCTCAGTCCCTTTTCACCTTCTCACATGCTGGATGTGTGTGGTTGTAGGCGTTTTTTTCGTGCGTACACCACTAACTTGCTGGTATGGTCGGAGCTGCGAGTCTTCTTTCCCTCCAAGCGTCCATTCACGAATTTTCGGTCATCGCCGTTGTTCGAACTGTTTACTACTGGTGAGTTACTTGTTATTTTGCTGTTGCTTTGGCCAGCGGTAGTTTTGGATTAATGAAGCCCACGTTTGTGGTGTACTGCTTTACTTTGTTTATTGCCTATACGGCTTATATATTTACTTACAGGTGTTCCGCCGCCATATACCGCAGTCTGTCATTATTGTTTGTTTATTACAGCTGTTTTCAGCTTGCTATCAGTTTGCTATTTAATTCGCTTTTTACAGATTCACGTGGTCTCCCTTATTTCAAAGATAAGATGTTTATTGAATATCGGCTGCTATCTGTGGGCCTGTCACAAACCGCTAGTGGCGTTCTCTGCTCGACCCGGGTTGTGCTCAGGCATTATAGAGTCACTAGTGGCGTTCTCGGCTCAACCTCTCTAGCGCGCACACACATGTGTGTTTCGGCACCATGCTGGAACAGCTGTGCTACTGGAGGATGGCCATGACTTGTTCCCCTCCTGCCTTGGGGTGGACCATCTGCGGGAGACCCTCGCCGGCCCTACATGCCCTAACTGCATGATAATGCCACATTCAGTGAAGATCGCTCGCCTGGCTGCAAACGAGGATCTCCCATATTTGCACACTCCGTCTTCTGGGCTACCTGATGAACAGCTGCCTACACGCAGACGCTCTTCCCCGGAGACCCAGCCTCGTCCAAAGAAGAAGCAGAGGAAGGAGGATTCCGGAGGCAGGTTGTCCTGACTTGGTCGGCCAAAACAACTGATGGCCCATTGGGTTGTGGACGTTGTTAAACGGGCCTATATCTCACAGTCGTTCTCTACCGGAGGGTGTGAGGTGCCACTCCACTCGGGGTTTGACCCATGGGCGTCGGAACCATTCATTGTGAGGGGGACGTGTCCCCCCCACTTTTGAAAAGTGGTTGTTTGGTCCCCCCCACTTTCACAACGTGAATTTTCATTGACTTTACATTTACTAGTTTAGACTGGACCTTTTCAATAGGCTCCCCGAGGCCAAACAATTAAATATGACCCGCGCCTTATTTTCCATACATTTAAAAACATATGTATTGGCATTATCCCATTATCCGCGCCAGTATCGCGTCGCTCCGCGGCGCATACGCTCCGCTTTGCGTAGCTGTGTTCATGCGGCTCCTCACCTCAGAGCGGCTGAAATGTAAACATGTCTCTGTAAACCGCTGAAAAACGGCTAAAGTGAGAATACTGAGGATTATTGTTGGACGGACGGACAGATTTGACCAAACCGAAGCATAAGGACACTCGTGCATCGTGTTTTCGGAGTTTTTTACGGATTCTCACATGGAGGAGCAGGACTTTTGGCGTCCTCGGCAGGTGGACAGCGTGTCTTCATCGGTACAAAGGGCCTGACAGTAACTTTAAGGTGAGGAACATCAGTTTTGATGTGTTTGTAAAGCGAGTGATGAAACTGATGTAGCGTGAGTTTGGGGAAACTGCACCGTGCGAGCACGAGTGTTCAACCGTTATACGCCCGTTAAACCTGGACTCTAACTTAACCAAATAACATCTGAATTATTCATTTGACGGATAAATGTTTGCTTCCTTTACCCCTTGACTCAAGTTTATCTGCGTTTGTGGGAAATGTGAAGATACAAGCGTTGAGATGTTTGTTTGCGATGGCAGGAGTTAACGGTGGGGTTGAAGCTAAATGTGGATGCAAACACGAGCGCGCGCGCGCCATCTCATAAGAGCTTCATTCACTGAGTTTTTAAACAAAGCGTCATGAAGCCAGGGCTGGACAGGAGAACAGCGGCTCCACAGGTGTTTGGTTATCCGCCCTATATGTCCATCCAGCTGCGAGGAGGAGGCGCTGCTGAGCTGATCGAGTCTCTCGCATGTTCTTGAAGTAGCGCTCGATTTGGATGTAGTCCCGCTAAAGCAATAACATTGCTCTGTTATTGTCCTGACCTTGTCCCACTGTAGTTCTTAATGTTAAGAAGTCGACCCCCCCATTTTTTAAATGTGTCCCCCCCACTTTCCAAACGCTTCCGACGCCGCTGGTTTGACCACGTCATGGGCTGCCTTGACCAGTGTTCCCCTGGACGTGATTTGTGGAGCGGCTTCGTGGACGTTGGTGTCGACATTTTCCAGATTTTACCGGATGAACGTGGCGGTGTTCCACCCACTGGACGGAATCCTTCGGCAACATTCGGTTACCTCGTAAGGTGGGTATGGTTGTCTACTGTTATTGTTCTTGGATTCCTCGGGACTTTGTTGTTATGTGTCATTCAGTGCTTTATGCACCGCCTCTGGCAGTCAGACGAGATGAAAAAGAACGAAAGTTACGTAATTGTTAGAGAAATAACAATGGTGCTTGAGAGGATTGATGAAGAATAGGCAGCAGTCAGGATGTCTTATACAGCAGAAGTGTATTTACCATCGTTACAGGACCCGGAGACATGAACTTGAGACATTGCGCTAGTCTGTCTATGCTTCCACAGAAGAGGGATAAATGCCGTCTAAGAGCGTCATACTGATACGCAAGCTAAACATTCAGTGGCGCCTGAGCACCACAGTCAAGGCTATAACAGAGATAGTACGACTGCACAGCTTGACCCACGGATAGTGCGACTTTACAGCTTGTCCCAGTATGATAAATAGCGATTTAATGTTATCCTTTAACAGTATGTAACTACGGTTCTATGAATCCCTGATGACCGCCAGAGCATACGGACTCTCCTGCATGCGAGAAGTTTTGAGGGACTGAGCTTCCGGTGTCACGTGGCTATGTAGACTTGCGTGAGCCACTGGGAGGTCATATGTGACTTTGTTTTAATTAATTCTCGACCTGCATATGCGTAAGGATGATCATTCAGTGCTTTATGCACCGCCTCGGGCAGTCATCAGGGATTCATAGAACCGTAGTTACACATTACTTTCGTTTTGTAGCTTATACTGGTTTAGTTTAGGGGTTATTCTATTGCTAATGGCCTCGACAATTGCATTACGCTAGTGTTTTCGTGGAGGTTCATAACATTAACGTATAAAATCAGTGATGTTATAGAGGGCCGGTCTTGACCCAAAAGTCCCGGGACGATTTTTTTCTGCCAGTCCAGCCCTGCACAGTGGGGACATTAATCACACTGGCATTCTTTCTCTGTCACTCTTGGACCTGCTTCAAGGAAGTGCTTTGAACTTTTCAAAGAACAGAGAAGTTACTGTACACTCGGATATGACCAGGGAGTTCACATAGATTAAAAAAAATAAACAATCCAAATAACAAATGAATTTGCCTTGTATAGTCTTGTTTTTTACACAGTTAAGCAACCTCTGTCTCAAGAGGAGGTCTTATAGGTTTTTAGTACACTCAAAAACACATAGACAGAGTTGTAAAAATGTAAAAAGTAAGCAATACTCAAAACTGGAAATAGTCCACGCACTAATGTAATGATAACCAGGCCTTCACTCAGATTGTATTTCATTATTTCTATGAGTCATTATCGTCATTGTCGTCATCATCATCATCATGATCATGCACAAGGGCAACCTTTCCCCACCAATATCTAAAGATAATTGTAACAGTAACATCATCGGACTACCTGCTCCAACAGTCATGTCTCTGCTGAAACAACTGCATTCTGGGTCCCCGTCATAGTGTACAGTGTATCACATCACTCTGATTACTCACTAATCTTGTTCTTGGTTGGGCTTCCCTTATGCGATCTGAATAGAGATAGAGTGAGAGCTGATACTACATCATGCTACTGTTACACTAGCCTGCGCATGTCATACAGTAGGCACAGCCATAGCCTCTATGACCTTTTACTCCTCACATTGCATTCTGCAATTCAGAATTCAGAAGCCCCTTATGAGAGACTAACAGGCCCGGTTAGAACCATGAGGCCGTCCTTCTGCGGACCCACCACCTGCAGGAGGAGCCATAGGGGCTGGTGCAATGTGATTTGGGCAGCTCCAACAGCTACCCCCACGACCCGGCAACGAACAAGTGGAAGAAGATGGATGGATGGATGGATTGCATTCTGCATTTTTTATCATTATTATTTTTTTTTACATAGTGTGTGGCTAATTCTTCATTGGTTCATTGTTAATGCGTCAACACATTCTGAATAATACGTTGGAGACAGGTTGACAAATAGCTTTCCCGAGAAACAATGCACTTTTCAGTTGACTGAAAATTATTTGTTCTCAAATTGTATTTATTAATTCATTTGATGCCGGGATAATGCACACTATACAGTTACCTTAAAGGAATAGGCCACCGTTTTTCCATACTGACATATGTTCTTACCTGAGCTTAGACGAGTTGATACGTACCTGTCTGGTCTTTGTGCGTGCCAGTGGAAGAGCTTGGTCGCTTCTAACTTCACCCCATTTGGAGCTATACGAATATACTGGGAGAGGCCAAATGCTAACAACATCTTTGGTCATTTTGCGTGACAGAGCGCACGCACAAAGACCAGACAGGTACGTACCAACTCGTCTAAGCTCAGGTAAGAACATGTCTCAGTATGAAAAAACGGTGGCCTGTTCCTTTAAATGGGAGAGAAATATTACGATAAGGTACTGTACAGCATGTCGAGAAATTTACAAAAGAGTTACATATGATCAGCTCCTTTGGTGTTACATATGATAAAAACCTTCCATTCCTTCCACTTTTACTACACCATTATTTTAATTTAAACTTAATTGACCAGGCTGTGTGTTCTTAATAAAGTTTGAATGAATAAATGTGCAAGCAAAGGGAGTATTCACACCTTTTGAGTTTACCACTTCCTCTCAAACTGACAGAAAACATGTTTTGCTGTTTAAAGATGTTTTACGCGAAGCACATTTTCATCCAAAATGGACTGTGAAACTGATATTTTAGGTGTCTAGAACATTTTCTTTTTCAAGCAGTATAGAGTGTGTACAGAGTATTTTTTTTCCCTGTGGCACATCTGTTTGTGTAGCGTGGGTTGTAAGTAACAGTTGAATAATGCTATATTTGAGTTTGCGAGAGGAGTTTGAGTGGGTGAGACCTCAAATTCTCAACTATGCCTATTTTTAGAGCTATGTCACTAAAACAGACATATAAGAAAGATTAACAAAAATATACAGCCATCAATTCAAAATGTAACTTCTGTCACTCACTCATCCAACAAGGACTAGATTAAGATAAAATCAGGACTGAATTTAAAGTTAAAAAATAAATATATATATTAAAAAATAAAAATATATAAATAAATAAATGTATATATATAAAATAACATAAATAAAACATCTTAAATTAAAATGAATAAAATCCAAATATCAGATCACCCCTGAAGAAGCTGTACACCAGTGGTCCATATTCCACAGTTTGAGAACCACTGCTCTTGTACAGGAGCAGATGGTGAGCCACTTCAAAGAGTAAAAGCCTCTGCTTCTGACAAGCTGTTCGTGTCTGTTCATCCCGACAGGATGTTGTGGCTGTGGAGTAGTCAGCATTGTCACATGCCTTTTCATTATAACACCTCTGTTCTTATGTGCACTGGGTTGAGAGAACTTCTTTAGTCTATTTTATCCTTATACCATCTATCTATCTATCTATCATATTTACTTGAGTAGTATTTTTGTTGAGAACTCCACTATTCGAAACATAAATATAACACTTTCACTACTACATTTCAATACAGGATTTGTTTTGCCCCTTTCAAAACCCTTATGAGAACAGTAAATGGTGTTTTCAGATGTACTGTCAATGTAACCAACTCACGACAAGGAAGGAGGTTCGGTGGTGAATTTGGGCATATATACTTTTACTTAGGCAATACATTTGATTGAGCAACTTTAACTTTTTTTTTTTTCAAGTAACCAAATAATCAAGTAATCAAATTTGACCACCTCTGCAAAGGAGACCATGTCTTAATGTGTACAGGTGAGCTGAAGGGACAGAGGCACGAGGCAGTTAAAATGAGCCTCAGAATTACCTAATATTGCTCTGGGTCTGCATCGCTGAGGATTATATTTTATTTACCGTAGGGACAGAGGGCAACCCCCCTCCTTCCTCTCACTGCCGCCATCATCACGACCTCCACTGCTCAACTCTCAGTCACTGACTCCCTTGCAGGTGATAACAGATTAAACCTATTCCATTTCATGCCTCAAGCTTTCAAATACTATCCACGTGGGGCTGGTCCAGGCCCTCTGGCTCTCGTACCAGCCCTCCCCCCGCCCCCGTGGGCACCCCTGCCCTGGGTAAAAACCAAGCAACAGCCTCCCCAGTCCACTGGGCTAAGCCCTTGAGATGGAGGCCTACGAGATTACAGACCATCTGAGGAAATGACTGTGTGTGTGTCCAAGAAATGCAGGGCAGTTAGAGGATGTGTGTATAATAGGGTTATGTCAGCTTAAATGCTCCATGTGCTGTATTTAACACAATATTGCTTTCTCTTTTTCACTTAATAAAGTTTAGAAAGTACCTCAGAAGTGTAATTATGACAGACTACACATGATGACTCTGCGCCATTGCCCATATTTTTGCAGTACAGCTTTGCATTGGTCACACTTTAGAGTTAAGAAATATCCATATGATGAATCAGAAGGGCTTCTCTGGCTGCGTGTCAGCTACATTCTTGCTTTCCAACCAGGAATCATGTCAAAAGAGGAAATGAGAGAACCCAATCCCACCATGCTTCCTAAAAAGTGGGCTTCCTGGACTCAGGAAATGGAATGCCCCCCTGATGTTTGAGCGTAGCCTTAAGTGACCAGAAAGCTCAGTTTCCCCAAGGCCTCTGTGGCCTGGAGTACACACTGAAGTCACATCAAAGTGCAAACGTGTTAAGGGAAAACATGCTGCACAAAAGATCAATTCAAGGTGGCACAGAACATCTTGTTCAATCATTTCTCTGTTAATCCTGCGGCTCGGCAAGCATTTTAATTTCTTTCTTGTTTTAATGCAGGGCAAGATATAAGAGCAATTTGCTTGAACTATGGGCCGATGCTGGGTACAGATAACAGTATGAATGCCCCTTAGGGTACACCAAACCCCCCATGATTTTCAAAATGTTATTGTATCAACTCTACCTTTTTTGTGGTGGTGAGGTTAATTGAAAACAAAATTTCTGTGAAATTTGGGCCTGATTACACTAATTTTAGGTCTCCCACATGACATGTGCATATTGCGAGAATGCAAAGTGTTATAATTTTAAGGGGTTTGGGGAACTAGAGGCGTGAAATCATCCAGAATAAAAAAAAAACTCTTCCTTTCACAATGAGTTAGCATGGTTTTCAAAAGCTTGAATGTATGAAAAAAGAGCATAGTTGCTTGAAAATTGTGAAAGATATAATATTTTAAGTCCTCAAATTAGTGCGAATGTTAAATTTTTAGAGCATCCATCCATCCCTCCATCTTCTTCCACTTTTCCGTTGTTAAGTCCAAGCTGCCCATATAACACTGCACCAGTCTCTTATGTCTCCTCCTGCAGGTGGTGGGTCCACAAGAGGAAGGCCCCACGACACTCCTTCATCTCTGGGTGATGTAACAGTCCTTGATGGTCTCTGATCATAAAGAGCTTCTGAACCGCTCTTGGTCTGACCCGTCCCCTAGGACCTGTTTGCCATGGGAGACCCTACCAGGAGCATAATGACCCAGAAAACAGATATTTCAGGGACACCTAAGAGTTTTATGCCTTCGTTTTCTGAGAGAAGGACAGGCAACCTCTCTATTTTGCTCATCCCATTCAACGTGTTCATCAGTTTACCATCCCAGTGCACATTGGCAACATCTGGTGGAGACCAGTTTTCCACCATTTGTTCATCGATACGTAGCTTTGACAGTTTCAACTCTGTAGCGTACTACACTGCTGTAACTGAGACTGAGTCTACATGGTTCCTTATTGACAGCTTCTATGATTTCATGCATGACTGAGGACATGGCAGACAAAGAAATGTTTCTCCTCAACATAGACTGAAAAACCTTTGGAGCCTTTAAAATGTTATGAGGAATGAATACGTTCACACCTGTTTATGAGATTTCTTGTTTTCATGTGACAATCTTGGCTCCATATCCTTGACATCAACTCCACTAAAATCACTCTCTGTTTCATCAACCTCGACAGGAATCGTCTCAGATGACACAGAAGCCTGCATCTTTTCTTTCTGTGCTTTCTCAATTCTTTTAAACTCCGATACTTTTCTTTCTATGACTTTTGCCTTGGTTTTTGCAGACAACACCAGCCATGGACGCCTTTATCACTCATCATTGACTCTAGGAACCTCTTGTCCTCATCATTTGGAATAAGCTGGATCACATCTGTAGGCCAGAGTTTGAACGTGCACTTAAGTTGTCTTTTGAAGTCATAGTAGATGACATAGTGGATGAAAGATAGAGTGGCTATCTTTCGACTTCCCAGGACCGTCCCAACGTTCTGTTGGCATCTTGAGAATGCCATTCATAGTGGCATGCAATTTTTCAATTTCCTCTACCATTTTGTGATCTTGCAAAGAAGGTATACCACCTTCTGCATATATCACTTTGATGGTATCTATCGTTGCCTTAGCTGCTTCATGTTTTGTCATGGATTTGAAATGTGCTAGAAAACAAAGGAGGGTGGGTTACTAGTTGGGAGCCTGCTTGTATTGCTTTGTCTGCATCCATAGGTGTTGTGCCCAGCAACTGATACCGTTGGCTTTTGCCTGGGACACTGGAGGCCTTCTGAATTCTATTGATGTTTTAAGTAAAAGACCAAAAAAGACAGAGAAATGGAACTGGACTAAAGGTCAAGGAAGTAGTAAAGGTGCAGGACAACTACAAGGGAGGTTGTACAAGTTTTGTATAAATATGCCAAAATATACTCATACAATACAAATTGTATTTTTGAGCAAATACAATGAAATTGTGCATACAATATCTTGAAAGCATACAGTAACAAACTATGTAACTTAAAAATAAAACAACACTACAGTTTTTGTATTCAGAATTTTTTTCTCACCCCACCCCATAAAAATGCAGATAAACACTGATCAAGTGTATGGCCCTTTTCATGAGTAGGGCCATTAACCCACTGTGTAAGATTAAAAGTGTTAGGAGTCCAGTGCCTCTCATCTGTGTTTTGCCCCACCCTCTTGTTCCTGTCTGTTTGGAGCTGGGAGGAGTCACCACACCCTGGAGCTTGCAGCCACTCAGCACACCTGCAACTCATCACCACTCACCTCCAGTATTTGAAGCCTCTTCAGTCCTTCACTCTCTGCCAGATCGTCCGTTACCTTATGTGGTACTTTCTTTGGCTCTTGAATTTTTTGCAACCTACGATTTGAAATAACTTCTGTGACAAACCTGTAATTCCACTCTCTTCCGTGCAGTTCTCCGTCCGGCTCCAGACTCACCTCCAGATACCTCCACCGCCCCGTACCTTGCACCTCCGGTCCTGTTTTCTACCCTTGCCTGTTCGTTTGGAATAAATCTGTTAAACCTTTTTTTGGAGTCTGTCTTGGGAGTCACTCTGGTCCTGTCGTTACAACAAAAAGAATCGATGGCACTTAAAAAGTCCTTTACCAGAGGTTTTGAGTTACAGCAAACATGTATGTTAAAATCACCCACTATTAAAAAATTATCATATTTTAGAACAGTTCCTGCTACAAAGTCGGAAAAGTCTGCAATGAATGTCAGTATGGGTCCCATTTGATGCACCCTAAATTGCCCCTAATATACCATCAATCAAGCTAGAAATGTGGAGAAAAGAGGAAATATTTGTACAAGGTGAATTTAATTTTGCTTGTAGCTGTATTTTTGTTTTGGTGGTAACTACCACACATTGGAAAACTGTCCAAAGCAAACTAATGTAATGTTACTCTGGTCCGTGGATGACAGCACTTTATTCATATTTACATAAGATAAGATAAGATAAGATAAGATAGCCTTTCTTGTGCGCGCTGGTATATCGACCTCCAAAGTTTAACAAAGACTTCATTGCAGACTTTTCCGACTTTGTAGCAGGAACTGTTCTAAAATATTATCATTTTTAATAGTGGGTGATTCATGCTTTTATTACGTGTCGCTTAGATTATTGTAACTCTCTGTACTGTGGGCTCGATCAAAAGTCCATCCGTTGTCTGCAGTTGGTTCAAAACGCAGCGGCGCGTTTGCTCACAGGAACGAGGAAACGTGAGCACATAACTCCTGTGTTGGCCTCTCTGCACTGGCTTCCAGTCAGCTTTAGGATTCATTTCAAGATACAGTTAATGTTTTTTAAATGCCTGAATGGGTTGGCTCCATCTTACCTTTCGGAGCTTTTGTTGATCCGTGATCCAGGTCGTACATTGAGATCCTCTAATCAAATGACTCTGGAGGTGCCAATAGCTAAGCGTAAAACCAGAGGAGACCGGGCTTTTGCCGTAGCGGCCCCGAGACTCTGGAACAGCCTTCCGCTGAATGTCAAAATGGCCCAGTCCATTCATGTTTTCAAGTCGTTGTTGAAAACTCATTTATTTGCTTTGGCCTTCAACACAAGCTGAGCAGAACCCATGTATTTTATTATTATTGTTGTATATTTTGTGACTGTTTTTACTCTTCAATTGTATTTTATAATGTTTGTTGTACAGCACTTTGGGCAGTTGTGGCTGTCTTAAGTGTGCTATATAAATAAAGTTGACATTGACATTTATTGATCTTACAGTGGAGAAATTCACTTGTTACATTCAGCGCTCAGAAACCCTCAGGGTGTCCAGGATAGACAGGAGATGTGCAAACAATTAAATAGTAAAGAGTGGTATCTTATATACAATGACTATCAAGAACTTTATGGGGACAAAAAGTATAGACAGTCAAAACTAAATAAACAGACTAGCCTATAACAAAAAAATTAAAATAAACTCAGTATTAGCAGTGCAGGTTTACAGTCATAGTGCAAGTGGTTGATAAATTGACGCAGATAAAGTAACGCAGATACAGACATTATTGCATGTATTTAAAAAAAAAATAATTGCAAAGAGGTTATTGCACATGTTAATTTACAGTAGCCTCTCCTGGAAGCGCAACCTTAACGTGGTGGAGGGGTTTGAGCACCCGAATGATCCTGGGAGCTCCGCTGTCGGGGGCTTTGTGCTCTAGGGTCTCGCATGGCAAACAGGTCCTAGGTGACGGGTCAGACAAAGAGCGGTTCAGAAGCCCCTTATGAGAGACCAAAAGGCCCGGTTAGAATCGTGAGGCCGTCCTTCTGTGGACCAATCACCTGCAGGAGGAGCCATAGGGGCTGGTGCAATGTGATTTGGGCAGCTCCAGTGGCTGCCCCCGCGACCCGGCAGCGGGGACTGCTCATCTCCTCTACAGTCCCATGCAGTAGGTGGGAAGAGTTGTCCATAATGGAGGTGAGCTTGGCTAAAACCCTACATAGCCTGCAGTATACGAGCAGTGTGACTATGTCCACGCTGAGTGAAAAAAACATGAGATTAACACTATCTTCCACCGTTATAAACAGTGTAGATTCACGTTTCTTGTTCTAGGGTAAATAAAAGGCCAATACAATATCAAATCATTGCAGATTCAACTAAATGTGTCGTGATGTCAACTGCCGCTCATATAACATTGTTCGCAAATCAGACTAAATGTGTGATAGTGAGCACTTCTGCTTTGCTGAGATAATCCATCCCACCTCACAGGTGTGCCACATCAAGATGCTGATCTGACATCATGATTAGTGCACAGGTGTACCTTATACTGCCCACAATAAAAGGCCACCCTGAAATGTGCAGTTTTGTCTCACAGAAAAATGCCACAGATGCCACAAGCATTGAGGGAGCGTGCACTTGGCATGCTGACAGCAGGAATGTCAACCAGATCTGTTGCTCGTGCATTGAATGTTCATTTCTCCACCATAAGCCGTGTCCAAAGGCGTTTCAGAGAATATGGCAGTACATCCAACCGGCCTCACAACCGCAGACCACGTGTAACCACACCAGCCCAGGACCTCCACATCCAGCAGGTTCACCTCCAAGATCGTCTGAGACCAGCCACTCAGACAGCTGCTGAAACAATTGCTTTGCATAACCAAACAATTTCTGCACAAACTGTCAGAAACCGTCTCAGGGAAGCTCAACTGCATGCTCGTTGTCCTCATCGGGGTCTTGATCTGACTCCAGCTCGTCGCCGTAACAGACTTGAGTGGGCAAATGCTCACATTCGATGGCGTCTGGCGCGTTGGAGAGGTGTTCTCTTCACGGATGAATCTCGGTTTACATTGTTCAGGGCAGATGGCAGACAGCGTGTGTGGCGTCGTGTGGGTGAGCGCTTTGCTGATGTCAATGTTGTGGATCGAGTGGCCCATGGTGGTGGTGGGGTTATGGTATGGGCAGGCATCTGTTATGGACGAAGAACACAGGTGCATTTTATTGATGGCATTTTGAATGCACAGAGATACCGTGATGAGATCCTGAGGCCCATTGTTGTGCCATACATCCATGAACATCACCTCATGTTTCAGCAAGATAATGCACGGCCCCATGTTGCAAGGATCTGTACCGTATTCTTGGAAGCTGAAAATGTCCTAGTTCTTGCATGGCCAGCATACTCACCGGACATGTCACCCATTGAGCATGTTTGGGATGTGCTTGACCGGCGAATACAACAGCGTGTACCAGTTCCCACTAATATCCAGCAACTTCACACAGCCATTGAAGAGGAGTGGACCAACATTCCACAGGCCACAATTGACAATCTGATCAACTCTATGCAAAGAAGATGTGTTGCACTGCATGAGGCAAATGGTGGTCACACCAGATACTGACTGGTTCTGAGTCCCCAGACCCCCAATAAAGCAAAAAACTGCACATTTCAGGGTGGCCAAAAAAAAAAAAAAAATATATATATATATATATATATATATATATATATATTTACAGGGTTATTGCGTTCTTAGGTACCAAGCTGGGATCATCGTTGATTATGCATGGTATTACTATTTTCACTCCTTATGTAGGATTCTGTCTGAGCATGAGATATCTCACTTAGAGAAGTTACAAACCAATCAGTGGAGGATTTAACCACTTCAGACACACAAGAGACTTGCCATTGGTGTGAGATTGTGATGTGCAATGGCAGAAGTGGTACAGTGGAAAGGGAAATAGCTATACTGAGTGAAGATTTAATACAAAATCAAGAAATAGAGATGTGAGTATTTTTATAGTATCTGGGCACTGCACATTGGAGTGTGTTTGCAAGCGTGATTTTCTCATATATCACTGGCGCTAAGAAGAGCTGGCTGATGATAAACAGGATTAGTGGATTATTAGAGAGGGCTGAGGTATGTGTTTATATACCCATATGCGTTCAGAGTTACCACTATTTGCTCATTTTCCCCCCCAGTCACGCCCACTCACTCCACTTTAGTCAAAGCAACAAAAATAACAGGGAATAGCCACTCAGATTAGGTCTGGTCCGCTCTGCATTGATCTTTCACATTTCTTGACCTCCACACAATAGTTTACAGAGTCTACAGAGTAAAATGGAAAGCAGGCAACAATTCTCCTTCTCATTCCAAACCATGTCAATTGATCAGATTCAACACGGCGGCGTTTGATTCCCAGGCTGTGGGAACATTTTGTGCGGAATTTGAATGCCCTTCCCATACCTGGCTGAGTTTACTCCAGGTGCTTCGATTTCTCTCATTAACCCAAAACATGCACAGGCTAATCTTCCAGCTACTTAGTCCTAGCCAAGTCAGCTAAAATATTTGGAGATCCCCAATGTTGCCTACAGCTAATAACAGGTTGGGTCAAATGCAGAGGATTCAAGGGACGTCAACCAGTAGCTGTGCAGCCTTTTCCTTGTAGCATGCCACAGACTTTCTAAATTTTGCATACATCTGATGATTTACATTTTAGATGCATTTATCTGAAGCTATATTTATCCACCGCAAAAGTCGTTCTTAGCATGTGACTTCAGGGACATTTGCATGAAGTTCAAAGAAGGAGAAAAGTAAAAAGAAGAGTAAATGCATGGCTCTATTTATTATCAGGTAGAAAAAGGCTGGTGAAAACGTTGACCCGCTCAACGTTGCCGAAAACTCACCAAATTTGGCGGAGCCATTCGGGTGCTGTGAAAAATTATGGAAATAGAGGAATTGGCCACGCCCAAAACAAAATGGCTCCACAGCGCCCCCTCAAAGTTGACCCCTATTCGAATGAGAATGTGCGTTTTTGGGCGTAGGCCCAAACCCTTCGGTACAGTGAAAGCGCACATCAGGACTAACCAGAAACTGAATTGGAGTCGGCCATTTTGACTTTCAATTGGCTTGATAAGAGGCCCGCCCATCCACCGTCAAAATAGCCAGAGTTCTTAGCCTGGCAGCAGTCTGGTCTCTGTCAGAGTTTCTCCTGAAATTCATAAATTTCCCCAATTTCCCCCTTTATTCACAAAAGCCACAGTTTTAGACTCGTACGTATTTATACTACCCGTCTGTCACAGAAAGAAGCTTTAATTTGGACGTTTTTGGCTCCATATTCACCTTTTTTGGACTGTACAATCACAGGAAGTTCAGATTGGCTGTTTCCTGTCTGTCTCTCTGTGTGCTCCTCGTACTATATGGGTCTCACCAAAATATTCCTTCATCTATTGAGAGTTCTGCGGGGCTGGAGCACCCTTATAGATCTTTGGGCACCCAGGGAATTAGCCCTAATTACAAAATGTTTCAATAAATATGGCCTAAACTGTAATTCCATTTTCTGTAAATACATGAGTGCAAATGTTTCATAAGATTGATCTAAAATCCGCTGAGTTGTTCCCTAAGCCTGTGTAGCTCCATTGGTAGAGCGCTGGGTTCCCATCCATTAGACTGCTGGTTCAATCCCAACCTTGACTTTTAATTTGTATTTTTATATTTTTTGGTGACTCGGTACCTACTGGGAAGAACCTGAATCGGCGCCTATGACCCCACCCTCATTAAAAACGGGGAAATGACCCACACATTGTCTGAGCCTAGACTACATGAGCGCAAGGCGTTTCATAAGATATTTTTCAGTTCGGCTGTAACATTTGTTGGGCTTGTGTAGCTATAGGTAGAGAGCTGGGTTCCCAACCATGAGACTCCTGGATCAATTTTGACCTTGACTTATTATTATTATTTTTTTAACTCATTACCTACTGGGACGAACATGATCGGTGCCTATGGTCCCACCCTCATGAAAAACGGGGAAAGAACGGTATAAAAATATGCAGAACTAAAGAGAAAGTAATCGGTGGATAGTAGGGAAACAATTGAGGCAACACTGTGGGAAATGTTGAAAACAATAGAGAAAATGTATGGGGAGGGACATGTCCTGAAATGACCTCTCTCCTCCAGTGGCGTGCACGAGTAGGAAGAACATAAATCAGCGCCTATGGTCCCACCCTCATTAAAAACGGGGAAATGACCCTCCAGTGGGGTGCTGGGACTTCATATCGGTCCGGGAATTTTATTTGATTTTTTTTTCATTTTTTACAGGATGATGCAAGCTACAAACATCATGCGCATGTGCACTATGCGGCTATCAGGCTTGGTCTGGGGTTCAGGTTGCTTCAACTTTTTAACTTTTTTATTTGTAACTATTTTACAGGTGTTGCTCGTACCAGAATAGGGGCCATTTACATGGGCCACTGTATATGTATATTAGGTACCTCCGTGTGCTCTTGTATTTGCTGAACACTGAGTAACAGCTTTACAGGTGTGGCAATATTTATTGAACCATTCTGTAATCATGGCAAATTCGCCTGTCAGCCCAAAGATTTGAGTGGGTGCTCCAGCCCTGCAGTAATAGAAGTACGCAACAAGGACTTCTGTGGAATTTGGCACATCTGTCCGGAGGCTGTTTTTCCTCCTGGCTTCTCCCGAGTATTGCAGTTCACTGGCCACAGAAGGTATTTCAACTATAGAACGAGTGAAAAGCAGCCCTGCAGCCCACTCTTGCTTCAGCCCTGAGGCTGAAGCAAGAGCAAGAGTGGGCTGGCACTGGAGATACCTGGGCAAGAGTGAGGCCGGGGTCTGATGAAGGCTAAGGCAAGAGAGGGCCAGCGCAAGAGTTAGCAGGTTGGGTGCGAGGCCGAGGGGAGAGCAGGTTTGGGCGAGAGCGAGCGGGGGCGGTCGCAAGGGGGGCTGCGCCAGGGGCGAGGGCCTTTATCGCCACTTGCGGCTTAAATTTTTTCTTTTTTCTTTTTTACATCTCTTAGACACTCAGAGCACTTAATATACCACTTACGTATTCACACAGACAGACACAGTGAGCAGACACCGCACTGCAGTGTCTAAATGTGCAATGAGAGTGTCTTGTCCTTGGATACAACAACAGCATAAACTGGTGGGAGTTAGGCTTGAATCACAAACCTTTGGAGCCACCAACATGCTGCTGCTCACATTAACTTGGACACATTTGTTTATCTGTACTTTCTTCCTTGATGTCTTTACTATGGAGTTATGCTTTGTTGTTAAAGAAGAATGGTCTAAACCAGCGGTTCCCAAACGTTTTTGTCTTTGAGTCATTAATTTATTGTCTGAGTACCCCCTACATCGAGAATTCTATATTATTACAAAGTGACCAACTAAACTAAGATTATTCAGTATTTAATAGTGTGTTCCAACTAGAGCTGAAATACTCTCAGATTCAAACCTTTTAATGGAAGACATAATTTCATTTGAAAGTAACATTTAAATAAACAGTTCACTTTCTTTTCTTAATCTTAAATAAATCTAAGTACCCCCTACTAAGTGTTCGAGTACCCTCAGGGGTCCCCATACCCCTGGTTGGGTAAAACAGGTCCATTAATTTTCACCACAAATTTTGAAAAGAAACGTAATTAGATATAGATTTAGGAGACGTTTAAAAAAAAAAAAAAAAGATACGACTCAGACACTGTTCATACTGTAGCTGCAAGAGTTCATTTCCATCCAGCAGGCATACAGGCTCATTGGAAACCAGACTTTCAGTTGGTGGTCTTTCCTGTCAGTGCTGCACAGGTGTGTGCAGTGTGTCTCTGTATGCACAAAGCAATGACAGCTTCCATTTTAAAGTAATTAGACCACAAACTGAAAACCTTTTTGTGTGCACATGTGTGGTTACAACCAGATATATAGACATTTAATGTTTTATTGTATAAAGACCCACACTTTCGAATCTTTTTAAGTCCCAACAATGATGCCACTACAATCAAACAGTTACAAGTAGTCTACAGTTTTCTGCAGGGGCCTCCAAACACAGAGTCTCTTGTGCCTCTTAAGAGCATCCTGTTCTCAAACACCTCAGAGCAAGTTATTTTGTGCTTCTCAGTCTCACTCTTACAAAAGGAGAATTAGGGAACTTATTTGCGTTGTAGCACGCACTCACTTGTACAAAGGAGGAATTAGGAAGTTATTTGTGTAGCTCATGTTCACTTTTCAAGAGAGCAAGCCATCAGTGTGGCTGTTTATCTGTGGCTGTACAAAGCCAGGATTAGGGCCCTGTCTTTGAGGCCTGCTCGGTAATCCCTTTATGGATGTCACCTGTCATCTCTCTCTAATCACCCTCCAACTTTCTCTCCTGGCCCACACCTCCACCTTTAGCTCCGCCGCCACCTCGCGCTGTATCACCTCATCACAACAGTCGCCCGCTTGTGTACACATCAAGAAAGGAAGGCAAAATAGCACAAGTGACAGGTGGAAGGCACAAGGTAGATAGCTGGGGTTTAGGTAAATGGGAGTTCATGGTAGAGAGGACAGTACTGGAGCACTTTGGCAGCAAGCCTAATACCACAACAGGCCGTGAATCTTCCGAGGCTCTTTCTGTATCTCCATCTTGCTACTTTACCCCCCGCTCTCACATCACTTTGCCAATCTCAACCCTGATTCTTTCCTTTTGGACTTAAGCTGCATTTCCTCATGTCCTGCCGGTTTCCTGCTTCATGTTGCTCCCAGGCCTATAAAACTAAGTGTCCATCTTCATCCATTCTGTCCTATCTGTGCCATCTATCTGCGCTCATCTCCTCTCAGCTTGCATGTTTAATCAGATATATTTATCCTGCATGTAATGTAAGCCGCAGCTGGCCATTAGTCATTTATGAAATTTAATCGTAACAATTATGAGAATCCATAACAGTTAACGCAGATTAACGTAGCATTTCCTCTTTCATTCACCCTTGATGATTTTACAGCTGGGCCATGAGAGCAAACTCGCTTATCTCTGTCTGTCTATTCTATGCCATCATACTTTTTACTTTGTATCGGGCAACTTTTCATCACTCTTCCCCAAACAACCTGCCTGCACGTCTGCTTCCAGCCAACTAATCGAAACTATAAATGAACAGTGTTAATATAGCTATAGCTCATTAAGTCTTGTCTGGCCTTCATCACATAAGCTCTACCCCTTTCTTTGGGTTTCTGGGCAGTGGAGCGGCACAGTAGCGTGCACGGGGCCAGCGACTGAGGAATCTGATAGGGATAAACCAATTTGCCATCCACACAAACATCCCAGCAGGCGTACGCCCCCGCCCCGGCTCCCATTGCTCATTTAAGATGGCGGTCGGAGAGGCCAGCAATTAAGTTTTAATTAGGTGGGGTAATTATTGCTGGGCAGGAAGTATCAGACGCCAGCCTGATTGTTCTCTGAACCATAGAGGAGGGGCTCTAACCTAATGGGGCAGTGGGAGACCTTAACACCCACTCTACCCACGCCTCCATTGCTTCCCATTGATATTGTTATGGCCTTGACCTTTAAATTAGACTGTGGGAAAGCTGAGGCTTTAAAGGTATAGTCCAGAGCATTTACAGTCAGTGTGAATCAACAATATACATCTTCTTTTTTAATAAATAAATACACAAAGATATTGCCCTATTTATTGATTCTTTAAACAAAGGTAAATTACTAAAACAGCAGCAGCCTAACATCTAAATTAAATTAGAAAACACCTTTGACGTGAACAGGCTTATCACACAACTCTGACAGCATTCTGATCAATACTGTGTGATCGGAATACAGTCTCTGTGTTTTCAGACCAACAAAACATACAGTCAATAGTCAGTGCCTAGGGTTGGTCTCGCCCCTCCACTAGGGGAGCAAGACTTTGCTATAAACCTCTAGTTTCTCAGAGCTCATTCCCTTGAATTTCCTAGTTTGGGTCCTGGCTGGGAGAAATGCTCAGTGCGAAGCTACTTGTTCTAAATATTTATTGAATTAGTCCTGATCAAAGTCATCCATTGTAGTATTGTTTTCAAAACGATACTACAATGGATAGCTTTGATCAGGACCATAACCTTTGGTTCTGGGGGCAGCTGTAGATTAGGCGAGTAGGATCCTGAAGGTCCTGTGCTGTGCATTTGTCCTGCTAACGGACGTATAGGAAGTGCTACGTTGCCAGTGTCGTCTTATTTTAGGTTAACCTGTGTGCAGGCTGTAACAACAGTTCTTTCTGATTTCCATCCCATTTCCAGTGCAGATACACAACAGCTGCCTTGTAGCTGCCGTTCATCTGCCCTCCATGTGCTCACTGTGTGTGTGTTTAGAAGATGTGAAAATGGCAATATCAATCAAGTGAAAACCCATCCATCCATTTTCTTCCACTTGTCCGTTGCCAGGTCGTGAGGGCAGCAGTTGGAGCTGCCCAAATCACATTGCACCAGCCCCTATGGCTCCTCCTGCAGGTGTTGCACTCTCGTCATTATTCATTCACGCTATACTCGGTGGTGGTAAGCTACTGTTGTAGCCACAGCTGCCCTGGGGTAGACTGACGGAAGTGAGGCTTGTGCCATTGGCCCCTCTGACCACCACCTACTAACTCACTACATTCACCCCAGGCTTCCTGGTGTTTTCAAACGGTCTTCCTTCCAAGTACCGACCAGGCCCTTCCCTGCTTAGCTTCTGAGAGTTGACGGGATCGGGCAGAGCAAAGGCGGTACTGAAAACTATGTGACAAACGTTTTAAATTAAACACTATGCACCTTAGGTCTTGGGTCCTATGGCCATGAATGATCAAATGTAATCAAATGTATAAATTATTTTAATAGAAATAAAAGGTACTTTTCTGGTTTTTTTTTTATCACGGAAGGTGCTTTGAAGGATCGTTGTATCCAATCCACCTTATTTATAAAGCACATTTAAACAACAAAAATGTTTCCAAAGTGGAATAAACCAATGTAATACCAATACCACTAAACTATACAACAAAATAAATTATGCAACATTTTAACAGATGATTTTTGATGTTTTGCTTGAGCTCTTTGCATTACCTCTTATCAAAGGCTTTCGTGACTACATGAATATTATGAAAGTTATAACTTATTGCTTTTTTCATCGGTATGATCAACATCAGATTTGCATTAATCCTTTAGGCCCCCTTCACACACACACACATGCACACACACACGGACACAGACACACCCTGACAATATGAACAGAGCTCATGCAAAACAAAAGACACTAAATACTATGTAACTGCATGTCCTTATATATGTACAAATAAAGCAGATTTATTAGAACACAACATCAATGGGGGAAGCCACAAACCCTGTGACACCCCTTCACCACCACCTCTTATCAGCACACACCACCAACCTCTCCCCGCACACACACACACTCCCACACACACAGACCATCAGCCATGTCACAAGGCTAATCTCGTCGCGCCTCGGAACCCAATTAAAAAACAGAGATGTGTGGCTGCCAACATCAGGAATCTAATCACATTCCAGGAAAAAGGCACGTAATTTCCCTGGCTTTCTGTTGGGGTCGAGATAGAGATTGAGAGTACAGGCAGCAGGGGTGGGTGCAGCTCATCATGGCCAGCACCCTAGAGGCAGGCCTAAAGGGAGCTCTCCGATGATGCTGACTTGTGTTTGTGTGTATGTGTTTGGTCACAGCATGGCACAGTCAACGGGGAAATGAAGGAGCTAGAAAATAATGCACGGCAAAGACTGAAAATAACACCCTTCAAACCAATGACAATCTGTAAAAATATTAGGATTGAATTACTCCAATATTATTCCAACCATGGGCACAAGTCATTATAATGATTTAGGTCTTGACAATACCTTAAAAATCCTGACAAAAATTTGTCAAAAATATTACGTTTTTTATCATTCTCTCTCTATTTTTTTTCTCAGCGGCTTCTGTATGGTTGTATACTGTAGTATAGTTTTATTTTACACCTGATGCTTTTCCAGACACTTACCTCTCTTAGAACTCAGTGTAAACTTTACATCTGGAGATTATATTTAAAGTGCATATGACACATCAGACAGAAATTTAGCAAAGACACGATTATATTTAAGATTTAGCTAAAGATTGTAAACAGTTTTCTTTAGTTTGGCAATTTTTGTGATGTTTATAGTTTCACTTCCTTATTGGACACCGACAGGAAGTGACATAGATGAAGGCAAACAATTTTAAACTGTTGCCGTGCCAATCACGTTAAGTCAATGGGAAATGAGTCAAACTGCTTTGTCTATGTCACTTCCTTGTTAGCAAGTTAAAAATTCAAATAAAAATAATTTTCTGCCCAACATTTCTTCAATAAAATTGCTGCTTCACTGAAATAAAATGATAATTATGCAACTGATGAACTAAATGTATATATATATGTGAAAGTTTATGTGAATTGCCATTGAAGTTTGATTCAAGCATTAAAAGCATAGCTCAGGTACACTGGTATGTAAACTAGTTGGGGGTTTTGAGGTAAAGGTGGTCAGTTCATGACCTGGTCAGGAATGCAGTCACCCTTTGGACTGGAGCCAAAGGGACTTTACACCAGGGAGAAACTCAATACTTCAAGTAGAAAGCCCTGTCAATCAGCTCTGGGCCTGCGTAAGGGAGGCCTGTCGCTCTGTATAGCTCACACACAGACCAGTGCAGACCGAGTGGAGTCGGTCTACCACACTCTGTTCACTTATGAATTTGTGCCTTAAGAAATGTTCTACGTGCAGTTGTATTTTCATACCTGTGTGCCGTTCATGGGGAGGGAGAGAGAAGTGGTTTAGATGGGACTGAAGTAAACAAAGTTGACAGCTTCCTTCCTCACAGTAAACATTGCCCCGCCACTTAGCCATGGGTCAGGGACAACAGCAGCCCCACCCACCACCCAGTGACTCAACTAAGGCACCTTTCTGCTAACCTATCCTGCCTTTAGGAGGAAATAGGAATACCCAAATCAGACAGTTGTCATTCCAACCATATTATCTAGTGTAGCATGTAGAGGGTTAAATTTGTGTTGGTGAGACAAGAACTTAATAGCTTTAGATGGACTAGATTTATTTTGTATTATTTTAAGTTCACCATCTGGAATCACCAGCAAGTACATGCACAAGAGTACCCTTTCTTTTCTTTTCTTTTCTTTTCTAAGTAACTCATGCCCCTAGAGGCCATAAGCGCCACTGCAGGTGTTGTAGCATGTTGCGTTTTTTTTTACTCATTAATTGTCCGTGAGAGGAAATGCTACGCTGACAGAAAGAGAGGGATAGTTTACATTGTGCCACAACCCAATTACATAATGGAGATAATTTTTGACACTCAAACTTGGCTGTAAATACTGCTAAAGTGGCACTAGCCCGCAGTTAGCTTTTCCATTTAGCTTGTTAGCTTCTTCTTTGTGATTCTATTAGTGTGTATTGCGCCTCCGACCTGGTGCAGGGAACGTTGCAAGGGTGGTTTTCTGGCCAGAGACACCAGGGGGAGATGAAGACCCCCCAATCATCCCATTAACACTTGCATTAGCCCCAGAGGGACTACGAAAAGGATTGATTAAGGTAAACAAGTTACTCAGTTCTTCTTTAAGTGCACTTTTTATTAGTAGTTTTATCACACAATGCTTTTTACTTCTAGTTGTGTAATATTATTTTGAACCATCAATATCTCTTACTTGACTAAAAACAAGTTACTGTGAAGTAAATCTGTGTGAGTTAAGCTTTCTCTTCACAAAAGTTTACGTTTTGTATGTTACATCATCAATAGTTATTCCTTTAATCTGTTCTAAAGAGGTTTTTTCCCCACATTACTTTATGTTTTGTTTGTCGGATTATGCCATTATTGAAACATAAATTGTATTTTTAGACAGTTAGAAGCCAGTAGCCTAAAGTATTATCATTAATTACTTTTACATAATAGTAAATATTGGACAACTTTATACTTCTCGTCCCTCGTCCCGTCCTCATTCAATAAAGGACTTTTAATTGTCTCAGAGTGCCTGATCAGAATGACATGGCATTCTTCCTGCAACTTTATACTTCTATTCAAGGAACACAATTTAAAATAAAGCTTAACTTAATTTAATTTAACTTAAAAATTGCATTACTCTAACATGATGAATATTTTTGATTGCTCTTCACATCTTTGTACACTATCAATTCCTCTCACTCAATGGTCAATTTAGTGTAATCAATTTACCTAATAACTCATCTGCCATTTACGTATCCTATTTAATACCTATGTAGTTTTAAATATCTGTTCAGCAAATTGCCTCCATTAAAAGCAGTTGTTTAATTTACAACATTATAACTTATTGCAATGATTGATCTATGTTTCTCTCAAAATCTCATCATTTCCTATTCCGGTGCACTGATCAGATACATCACTGACTTTTCTCATTGCAAACTTGCACATCATCCTTTGTGTATGATTCTGGAATAATTCATTATTAGACTTTCATGTCGGTTTTCAGACAATGCTCATATATTTATGCAGAAAATTATGCCTGGCATGTTAATTCATTATCAGCAAATTTGTTGGCGAGATTGGGCCTGTGTGTGGAATAATTGCATGTTTATGAGTATGTGTGTGTAATTGACAGACGTCGCCTCCATAGGGAGTACTGAGGATTGGACTGCCAGTTTTCCAGGCAGTTTTCATATACTAATTGAAGTTGGTCGTTTGAAGTAATTAAGATAAGACTGTGGAGACAAAATAATTGGTATTATGCGGCAGTAATTAAGCCATGGAGTTTCCCCCCCCCCCCCCCCAGCCTTAATTCAAGCTTGCGTTGGCTTTCTTCACAAACTATGTGGTCATCTACTGCTGTTACATTGACATTAGTTTTATGCTGTGTTCTGCTTTACAAAGGTCCACAGATCACCTTACAGACCAGATGAGACAGACAAGGCTTTGGAGTTTCAACAACAGCAACTACAATCATGGTAAATAAAATAAAAACATATTATAAGGCCATTCGTTGTTGTGATGGGGTTTTGTTGAGTGACTTTATCTTTTATATGGATGTCCATACAATCAAAGTTTAAAAAAAACAAAAAACTATGGCCTTGACAATTATTATTATTATTTTTTTCATATAAATTTAACAGAGAATTTGTGGCGCATTTCTTGTGGATCAATGGCTTCAGATTACCTCACGCAAATTGAAAGTCTTGTATCTGATTGAGTCGCATGAACCGTTAAAATTATACCAGACATTAATCACCCATTTGCTGAATAAAATTCCAGTCTATACCTGATGCTGCCTGCCTTATTATTCGCCTTATATTTCTCACAGTCTTGTTTTGTAACCCCAGGCTGTCATTTGGCCACCGTCATAGCCACACAGAAACACTCAGATATCCCACTGATAACTGCACATTACTCCACTATCCACATTTGGCCAACTGCCTTCCAACAATAGTAAACTCAACTGTGCAAACAGGTAGAAACAAAGAAGAAAGGTCCCAGTGCTTGCAGCTGTCTCTCAGTCACGGTTTGGCAAAAACATCAGGATTGTGTAATGAGCAATAAACAGCCCAGATTCCACCCATTATTAATAATGGCACGTCTATCATTTCATTTCAACTAATAAATTAGTCTGACAATTCAGCTGAATTGTGTTAGCTGCATGCTAACAAATATTTACACAGTAAACAAACAAAACGTGGATCTACTTTGACTGAAAACCACAGCCAGAGTACCTCACGATTCAATATTGTAAATGATTCCCAAAACTGATATATGAGGATATTGCATGCTCATGAATTTACTTACATTAAGAGGATTTATTTGTAAAACCACTACACCAAGTATATTTTACAAAATAAAAACAGGGATTACTTCACCTGTACAGAATAATTGCAGGTTTGAATGCACTCCTGAATGAACATCAAATATTTGCTTCAATACAAACTTGTGAGAGTACTTTTTGTAAATGCACATATGGTAAACGGCTTTCTAGTCATGTTATATACTCAATAATTCAAGTACAAATGCACACTGAAAACCTGTGCCCAGCGAGGAAACAGAGTACTGTACTATACATACAGTTCATGAGCACATTGTGACACACTCTGGTCTTGGTGTGTGGGGAATGAAGAAATAACAGCACTACTTAATTCCCCTCTGAAAGGTGCAATGTGTTCAAATGTAATGACTTGGCTTGCTGAACTGAAACCGAACACTGCTTTAAACCACAGAGGTGTCGTGGATGGGAGCCGAGAGAGAAAGGGGGCATGGAGGCAAAGGTTTCTTATCCAAATTAATACAGAGCTTTGCCTTTCATCAAAACCTTTATTGAGTAATATAGACTATTCTAACCCACAATGGCTCTTTCAACACTCTATTGGCGGAAGACATGCTACAGATTCATGTCCTCCTTTTTCACACACTCCAAACATTTTTCTTATTTCCTATTTCTATCTAAAGCCCATTTCTACTATTCATCTATTCCCCTTGCATCTCGCCTTTTTGGAGCCATCTTTTCACAGCCTCTTCATTGACAGTCTCCCAGTCCACCACCTCCCTGGTCACCAGGGAGCTCATTCTTAGTAGCACAAAAAACGTCCGTCACGGATTGCCTTCCGCCAGTGCGCCTGTGAATTAGCTGTGTGATTACACTGAGCTGGTGGGGTAAAGCCCATGGCTGGATTAGGGGCTGCACAGGCTAAGGCCTCTGATTGGAGGGGCCCAGCAGAGTACAGAGGAGCGCCCGTCAGACAGCAAACTGCTAACTAGCCACGGAGGAGAAGCAAAGCAAGATCTGCGTGGTGTGCAGTTGTCGCTTTGGCACATCACACTGATACTGGCTGCAGGCAAAGGCCAGCCAGATAGAGCTGGTGCCAAGAATCTACAGAGAACACAATGTTTGGGCTTTGGGTTGTTATTTTGGGTTTTGGATGAATAAGTGTGGGGGTGAGAGTGGTGACATTAAGTTAAGTGGAACTTGATCCCTTGGAGAAATAAAGTTTGTCATGACCAATTGCCTTTGTTTACGTTTGTTTTAAAATGTCAATGATGATGAAGCAAAGTTTTTTTTTTTTCTTTATTTAAAAAAAATATAGATCTATGTGTAGTTTGCATTAGGTAAAAATGACCAAATAAAGTCTTTAAGACTCTGCATTTGTGCAGTTTTTTGCTTATGTGTTGATGTGTTTGGATGACCAACATGTACGGTATGTACTATTGTATGCTATTGATGTTTTATCTCCTATACTGGAAGGATTATATTGTGTGTCTGTGGTCTGTATGTATAAGGAGAAGGTGAGGTAAAAGCTCCATAATGTTTAAACATGACAGAACAGTCAATTAGAAGTTTTAATCACCTTCAGTGTGCCAATAAAAGTGCCAATAAAAAGAAAATACACAAATTATATATTTCTGTTTAAAACCTGGCAATTAAATACATGTAACCTGATTCTGGCAAATAATATATTGTAATTACTCTGTATTATAGTGTCAAACTCTGGTGATTTATTGGTGCTAAAATGCTCCACACACCTTCATTATGTTTGTTTGAACCTGACATGGAATTACACTTTCCAATTTCTTTCCATTCGCAATGAAAAGAAACATGCCCTGCACAAATGCTTATAAGCCATATCCCCTCCTTACTCTGCTGAAGACTTATTAGCAAATGCTTTATATGCCAATGGATTAATTAATCCTACTTTGGAAAGATTTACGGTCGGTAGAAGGTTGTACATGCCTTGCCACTCCTTAAAGTTACATCAGGTTATATTCCGCTGACTGTTGTTGAGAACTGTGCTTTGTCTTCAAGTCGGTCTCTGTGAAAAACGGCCTTCCCCTCCAGCTCAGCCTTAAAACATACAATCTTTATTATTTTAATGTGTCTGGGATATAAATGAAGAAGACAAATGAAGTTGTCTGTCTGTGCTTGTTTTGTGAGCCAATCCAAACAAGGGGTTCTCACTGTGTTGAAATGTGTTGCTTGGTTCGCCATCTATGGCTGTCAGCCTATAGGTAAAATGAATAGTGTGAAACAATGATAACAGTACTTTCAAACTCAACTCTAATACCCAAATTGTAATTTTCTTATTTTGTGTTCTCCACGTCATGTATTTCACTTAGAAATCCTGATTAAAACATGTTATAAAATAGTCAGAATCATCATCGAACTTTAACCTCATCAACCCCACCTAAACTGAGCACATTTACTCCAGGTCGAATCTACCCAAATCTAAAAGCTTCTTGCAACAAAAATGTGACGAAAACGAGGATGATTATTATTACAATTTGTTTTATTTAACCAGGAAAGTCCCGTCAAGATTACTAATCTCTTTTTCAAGGGAGTCCTGGCCAAGACAGTGGCACAAGTAAAGATAATTTAGAATACAGGACAGATATCAAGCAACAATTTCATAAAACTATTTAAAAACATTTACACACCAAGGATTTCATGTCCAAACCTTTGAGCAATAGTTTAAACTGTCCTATTGGAACCAGTTCGAAAATGCGACACAAGAACGTGACGAAAAAAGCAATGAAAAGGTGACAAAAAAGCCAAGAAAGAGCAAGAAAAACATGACAAAAATGCAACAAAAAAAGGACAAAAAGCAATGAAAATGTGTCAATAACGTGACAAAAACCCGAAAGCGATGGAAATAAAAGATCTAAAAAAAAAAGGACGACATCGTGAGGACAAAGATCCATTTAGATGAGTTTTGCAGATCGTATCGTTCAAATGGTGGCGTTACACTGGCCTATGGATTTGGCTGAAGTTGAACTGCACTCGGTAAAGGTGGGGGTTAAGAGGTTAATTGCAGACACAAGGTCCAATTAAAAAACAAAACAAATACAAACACACATAGAAGTTTAGTCATTTAAACATTTACTAATAGTTCTCAATCATATAGAAGTATGAATGAAAATAAAGCTACACCATTTCTTTATCTTCATTACAGGCCTACTTGATTGGGAGGAATAACGCAACAAAAAGAAAGAAAAAAAGGTTAGTGCAAACGTCTAGAACCAAGGTGTTGAATTCTGCCTTTATACCATCAATTATTAAGCCCTTCCCTGCTTTGCCACTATAGTTAAACCTGTGTAAGAAGTACAATAAAGATAGGAAATTATGACTGAGATGTATTTCGGCCTGCTGAGAATGGCAATGTGTGGAATCCATTTGGAAGCTCTGTTCATTACCTTATGCAATTGGAATTTAGTGAAATCTAAGCAGAAATTTTAATGGCATACCGCCACACTGTTCAATCATTTCCCTGATAAGGGCCAGGGAGAATGGGAGTGCAATGGCCTGTGTAAATCTGTGACTGAAGACATCGTGTGGTTATCGCTTTCTGTCCTCTCACCCCTTTCCCTCATCCCACAGTTTCTCTTTGTACTCAACTATTACATCCGTCCTTTTCCAGCACAGCCCTTTTTCTTCTCCTTTCCACTCTTTTTATGCCATTACACTTTGGTATTTTATTGCATCCAACAGGTCTCCCCGCTTCTCCCCATCGCTTTACCCCACTGATTACTTTGTGATCGATTGGCCGTGCCTTTCATCGAGCGCATTTAAATACATTTTTATCTCGACCAGAGCTTTTCCGCTTCTTGTTGTTCCATTTTACCAAAATGAGATAAAGCCAGGCTTCATTAAAAAGGTCAGTGTTTGTTTATGCATTATAGCAGTAGAGGTTGGAGATTCACTGAGAGACCATAGCGGGATATCTGCGCCTATCAGCCAATAGCTTTCATTATGCGCCTATACTAATAATGTTAAAAACCCACACACATAGAAGAGATAAGGGCAGCCTTTTTAGAAGCGGATGCATTATTTAACATGGGCGGCTAATGGCCCGAATTGTCCCATAACAATTGAATAACATCGGTAGATAACGCCAAGCTCCCTGCCTTTTTAAAAGATGGCCCTTTGAAAGCGCAGATAGCAGTCTTGCACCTATGAGGAGGAGGAGGAAGAGTGTTCAGGGCTGATGTCATCTCCAAGCCAGGCCACAAAACATTTCTCCAACAGAAACGAAGATAACCAGCCGCACAGGGCCGACCTAGGGGATGGTGGAGGGTGGCAGGTTAAAAAATGGATCGGAGGAAGTGGAAATCAATAACATGTTGGTCGGTATTAATCTGGCATCAATAAAGCCTGTATCTTTGACTTTTCATGGTAATGGCTCCAGTGATCTCCTAAAGTGCCCCTCAAGTGCTTAAAGGGTTAGTGATAGCATCTTATCAGAGCCAGAGAAGAGCAGTGGCCGGAGAGGCACAAATAAGTGAAGAACAGGAGTAGGGGCTGGACCAGGTCCTGGGACATCGTGGAAGTTTATTGTGTTTATATATTGTTTTTAATTGATTTTAACTTTACATATTTAATTTTACATATTGTTTCAAATATGAATTGCTCTGATTATTGATTGGTTTTAACTTGTTTCACCTGATTTTATTTTGTTTTCTAGGAATGTCGATCTTTTCATGTGCAGCACTTTGGAAACTCACGTCTCCCTTGAGATATTGAGTCTCAAAAGACAAATATGTATAAATCAAGGATAAAAAAGTGCCATAGAAATAAAAGTGGAGTGGATTGGGCTTTCCGTAAAGTGCTTGTTCAAGTCATCCAGAACTGATGGAGTGAACATGGTTGTTAATAGACTTCTGAAGTAATTTAGTGATGGATTAAAATATTAAAAGTAATCAGAATTAAAGATGGGCTATACTGAAAGAAGAAGAAGACCACAATGCTGACATTTGCCAAAAAGGCCAAATCAAAAAAGAAAATCACTGCAGGTGATCTGCAAAATTTAAATGCATATGCCATGTTTTGTCTGCAATTTATTACTTAGGTTCTTTGTTGCCTGTTAAAATAAGGAGTTGAACATTGTGCTGTGCATTGCTATTCTAGACTGAATCCCATTAAATTTAAAAACTGGCTACTGTTCTCTATATCACTTCTGTCGTTATTCTTTTCCAAATACACTGCATACAAAGCTATTAGCATGCACAGTGAGCATCCATGTGTCAAAGATAATTCTGATGCCAGTTCTCTCATCAGATATTTGGCAAGATGAATAATGGCTGTTTATTCTTATGTGAAGGCCCGATAGCCGTAGGAATATAAAGTGCTTTTGGGGAGTTCGGTATTTTGAGGATTAGCCCTTGATACAAAACTGAGGTTAGGTACTGTCCCAGGAGAATTTTCTGCACCTTGCAATGAAATAAAACAACTAAATGACCGAGGCTATAGTGGGCTGGATGCTGCCTGTGTGTAAAGGAGTCATTGAGGTGGGGGGTGGGCACATATGAACAATGTGTACCAGGCTTTGGCAGAGTGCCCTTTCACTGATCCTGTTGGATGCCTTCCATTGTCCCATCCCTCAAGTCCCCCAATCCATGTGTTTTAATTCATACTCACGTCTATATGTACAAGGCCGCTTTTACATTGGATATAGACAATATCTTGTGACATTTTATACATATA
>CM038343.1:26215035-26392535 GCA_021464625.1 Proterorhinus semilunaris
TGCTTGTAGTCCAGTGCGGGCCGAGCTATAGCTCAAATAGTCCCATAACACAACAGAGTAAGCTGAGCTGTCACAAGGGATTACTTCAACCAGGCAAGCTCTTGGGGCCTCCCCGGTCCACCGCTTTGAAAGAGGGACATGGACAGAGAGAACTAAGTGTGAAGGATTACCAGAAAAAGTGTAAATCTTTATGGTAATAAGTCAAATTGAACATTACTGGCAATGGTATTGGTATATATTTGAAAATATCTTTTTTTTAACCTTTTAACTTTTAACCTTTTGCTTCCTCTGCAAAAGTTAGCTGTAGGTCACTTCCCACCATTTAGATTCAATTTGTAGTTTAGTTCATACTGGGACAATGTCTGAGTACTGCTGCTGGATCCAGGAACGAGCGGCTGTGGAGCGCTAAGTAGATTTCCTGACCCAGATGCTGTGACTCTCCTGGGGATTGTAACATGTCTAACTGAGGTGTGCCATTGTTGAACAGTTGCCAGTGTGAGTGTATCCGAGTAGGGGCTTACCCGCGCTTTCTCGTCCCTTCATTTGAGACAGCTGACGGGAGAGGGTACTGATCCCACCTGGACTCTCTAGCTCTGTGCAGTTGTAGATAGCAGGACATTGCTTACTGCTTTCCTGTTTGCGCACTCACCTGAAACATCCAACGATTGCGGGTATTTTTCTTTGTCTCCCTCCTGTTTGAAGCTTTTGCAGTGCAGCTGCAAGTTCTGACAAATACGGGAAGATATTGCTGTTTTCACTGTCATTATTGTTGGCAGTAAGAGAAATTTTACCCTTGACTCTTACAAAAAACATAAGTCTCATTTTTATTTATATACATGGTACAGAGATTGTTTTCTTTGCAGCTGATTTCCATACCTGTATTATTCCACCCACAGACCCATGAATATGGATTCTTATTGTCGGCTCAAGATTTGACTTTTAAACTCCAAATTACAATACTGCAAGTTCTAGTTGACTATTCTTAAAAAAGGATAAAAAACAAAACAATGGAGTTTAAAGTACATCATGATTAAGAATACTTCAGTAAGATGAAAAGTAAAAATACATGCTAGCTTTAAAAATATACTTTCGGGGAAATGTGCTCTTTGTAAAACACACAATTAAATTCAGATATTAATTTTGCTGCCTTTTTTGCTGCTTTATATTGTATTTTATGAAAAACACGTAACAGCGTAAGCTCTCACAAAACAATGACTTAGCATATAATACGTCTCTCTACGATCGTTTCCATGCTGTTGTGCTGTAGATCACTGCTGATTGTAATGTTTTGTGCTTGGGGCCTATGCCATGTCAGATTTAAAGCCGCCTGAGTGGCTGATATAATCTGTGATGTCAACACTCAATATTTTCATTTCGTTTTATGTTTCTTACAGTCCAGAAAATACAACATCCTGAGAGCTCTCTCTCGAGACATGAGTTAGAGCTGGTCTTTAAAGCAACTCCATTTCTCAGTGCACTTGAAAAACTATAACTTGTAAGAATTGAGTGAAAATAGGGCTTGTTTAATAGTCCTTTGAAGACCAATAAAGTACATTTTATTTATTTATTTAGCTGATATGGACAAAACAATAGCGTTGGACTAGCCTGGCCTTAGCCATCCCTAAACTCGGGTCAACTATAATTTCCCTACATGTACGTCTGGGTCTGATCTCAATGGCTGCGTTTCATCGGTTGAATTTCAACCTGCCATTCAGCGAGCAGGGGAGGCGGGTGTTGTAGGTTATGTTACGAATTTGCGCCGCATTTGCTGGTTGTAGTTCGGCAATGGTGGCGGATACGAAAGTAATGGAAGCTCTTCAATCCGTTCTGGCTCGGCTCCCAAATATCCAGAAATTAAAATTGAAGCCTTGGAATGTGCAAGGAATGCTCCCAAGAGTTATGATACAGTTATGATAGAGTTATGATAGAGTTATGATAGAGTTATAGCTGCTTCACTCACTAGGGCGCATTACATTCGTCACGACCAAACGCTAGAGTAAAATCAGATCCAATCGTTTCAAAGGAGTTCACCCCTCCCACCTGATAACGGAGCTCAATTGTGAAGATCCAGACCCTTGTACGAGGGTATGGTAAAACCAGGCTAGCATTGGAAAAACAACGACAAAAGTATCATCAGCTTCATCATCAAAGTAGACATTTACATTTCAATGTTCATTCGCTGTACGCAGCCACATCTGCCCTGAGGTAGACTGACGCAACAACTCCCATCACTCTCTCACTACATTTACACATAGGCAAGGTCTTGCTCATTGACACAACGTTATTATGTACAAATCACGGACCTTTTCAATTCAAGGATGAACGCTCTACCCTTCTAACGCTTACTCACAAAGCCCTAATTCACTGCAAATCGTTTTCAGTTAGCCTGCCCCTTGTCATTTTTACAGTGGGACTGCCCATCCTCTCTCACCTCTCTCTGGCTTCACATCTAATGGTGTGGGGAGTATTAGTATGCTATTAAAGATATGACCCGTAGTTTGGAGTCATTGCCTCTCCCTCCCATTACTGCTTTGATTTGTCGGGCCAATGGCCATTGAAACAGCTTCTTAATCCCGTCCCCTCCCTCACCTTGGCAGTCTTTGTGAATGGTGGGGGGGAAACAGGCACCCACACAAAGAGCTCACCTTGTCTCTACTACAACGCTTTAATCAGACGAGCACCTTTTCAATCAAAACATGTCAGTCAGACTTCTTTGAACTCGACTCTGATACAACACATGGACACACACGTGCAGAACGTTGGGCTGGGCTAAAAAAAATAAAATAAAATAGCTCAGGTGAGGAGATACATTTCTTCGTTCCTGCTATGTCACCTTACATAATAGATTCTTCATTCAGTCATTGTACATTTATCCTATGGGTCCCCAACTGGTGGACCCAGGTTCAGATCCGGACCTTCAGGTGCTTTAGTCAACATTTCCAATCTCTCAATATACAAAATGAATTGAAAAAGGCCAAATAACTGATTAATTGATCAGCTATTTGGTTAAGAAATAAACAAGCTGTGCAATTACTGCAAATGTTCAGATCCGGATGGAACCAAAGGAAACGTTATTAGTTTGTGATCTACACAGGGGATTAAAAGTCGTTAAAAGATTTTTGTGAAAATGAAAACCTTAAAAGTCATCAAAAAGCATTATATTGGATTCAAACTGGCATTAAATCAAAACATTTTCGAAAATATAATTTTTCCTTAGAGAAGGAACCTACTAAATGACATCGTTCAACAATTTTTACTGAGTTCAATTTACAACCTCTTTTGCTCGAAAGTTTCCTGTTGGTTTTGAACATCAAAATGTCCCCTTAATCC
This sequence comes from Proterorhinus semilunaris, assembly GCA_021464625.1. Lineage (NCBI taxonomy): Eukaryota > Metazoa > Chordata > Actinopteri > Gobiiformes > Gobiidae > Proterorhinus > Proterorhinus semilunaris. Next base: position 26,218,366 of record CM038343.1, read on the forward strand.
TCTGTTTGATCGAATGTTTACAAATCTTATGAAAGGAAATATGTCGAGATGTTTTTTTAATGTAACTTTTTTTTTAATTATTATTTTAAAATTATTGGCATTGCAAATGTAGTGTTAAGCTTTAAAATGGCATTCAAAAAAAGCATGACGTATGATTTACTGCCACCTGTAGCAACTCTGGAAATGGAACATGTGACTCTTAGGATGGTGCAACCTTGTCATTTTTGTTTAGAAGTCAGATTTAAAAATGGGGAATGGAAAGACGCAAAAATCTTAAATGCCTACATCAGCTGAGGGGAAGGCACATGACACCAGAGCTTGCAGGAATGCAGGTGTGTGAAAATGAATTGAAATGGGTGTGAAAGCACATCTATTTGCAGGTGGATACACCTCCCTTTATGTTCTGTGAAAGTGCACATGAGTGTAATTGTGCACCCTTTTCCTGTGTGCGTATTTGGCTCATGTGCTGGATTCTCTCACCCACCTCTGTGTGTGTGAGTGTGTTGATTTTGTGTTGGTTGTTATCAGAATGACACCATCCTGCAGCCCCAGAGGATCAGTGGAGCTGCACCAGTTTCAAATGAAAATAAATGAGAGGCAGTGACCGCTACTGCCTGGGTCCCACTTTAATGAGGAGATAGAGCAGGAGAGAGAGGGGGAGGCGGTTTGGGGGGGACAGCATGGGTGGGGAGGAGGTGGAGTGGGCAAAATTGGAAATTGAGGGAGAGAGTGGTCAGAGTTGGGGACAGAGGAGGCCGAGAGAGACAAATGGCGGGGAACAGGGCCATGGTGATGAATGGATGGGATTCTCACTGGCCAATTACCGCTGCAGGCCGCACTGATGCACTGCAGGTGGAGCGGACAGGGACTGAGTGGACTGAAAAATACTTCCATAATACTTCATGTATATTAAAGAAGCCTGTCCATACCAGCACTATTTTTTCTGACTGCGAAAACAGTCATTTTTATGTTAATACCATAACAATTACAAATCCTGTATCTAAAATAATGGATCATATTGCAATGTAACCTAACCTGCCCTGGGTCATTTTCAATGGCAGATATAAGGTCACAAGGACAGGTGTGTGTGCGGGGCGGTGGGGTATGAACAGAAAACAGTTGTGTCAGGATCACTGGTGAAGACTGCAGCAGTGTATGAGGATCAGTGACTGGGTCAAAGGGCATCTGTCAGACAGAATCAGTGTAAGGCAGAGCCCTTTAGTGATACCATGTATGCAACTACGGTGTTATTTTTCTACTGTTAGGGGCTTCTTGGCTATTGTTCAAAAGTAATATCTTCATCTCAGTGTGAGATGTTATGGTTCATATTGTATTACTCTACACTTGTTTTTCATGCAGCCTTTAAAGGCACTAGAGGGAGAAGTGTATCTAAAAAGGTGTTGTTGTGGATTTTTGCATTGTCAGATCATGTGCAAATCAGGTGAGTGAGGATTTTGTGTCTCACAGGTAGATCTCAAATTTGTGTTGGGACATTGTGTCCTCACCACAGAAAAAGTGAGAGGATTGTGGTGGAAATGGAGAGAGACAAACAACATCAAATCGACAAGAGGATGTGTGTGTTCTTGTCATCATTTGGACACAGAAAAAATAAATATTTTTTAGCACAATAAACAAGAAAATAAACGTTCTCACATGTCTTGATATGTGAGCCAAGACAGCTCAACGGATGAAGCTTAAACTTCTTAAAGTTGTAATAATCTCAAATACATCGTTATCACGATCTTACACTTAGTTTGAAATGCAATCCCGATTTTTCAAGCGATGTCACTCTAAGCCCCTACCACCCACCTCTTCTTGCCCCCTTCGCAGCGCAGCTGTTTCAATTCAGAGGGAAAAAAAGACCAGGTGGCCCGTGTGGCAGTAGTGCATGGCAACTGTTTTTTTTGTTTTTCTGTGATGATTAAGAAGAGATTGAGAGGGGAGGAAAGCATTTACGTCTGATCTCAGGAGGTGCTCTTTGGTAACAGGAGCTTTCTCTGAGGTGCCGCTGCAGTGCTAAGAATAGCCACTGGGGGAGATAAATAAATGCGCTTGTGGCCGAAAAACAGACCGTTTAGTAACACCAGGAAGCCTATGTAGTGAGTGAGTGAGTGGTGGTGGTAGGGAGGGGCCGATGGCACGGACTGGTTGCATTGCTTCCGTCAGTCTACCCCAGGGCAGCTGTGGCAACAACAGTGGCTTACCACCACCGAGTATGGAGTGAATGAATAATGATGACAGTGTAGCGCTTTGAGAAACTTGGTAATACAGGCTTGTAAAGCTCAATATAAGTGTAAGGCATTATTATTATTATTATTATTATTATTATTATTATTATTATTAGAACAGCAGTGTAACATGGTAATAAGCTTTTGCATAAGAACCCTTCTTTTACAAGGTGACTTATTATCTTTCCAAAATGGAATAGAATGTTTTGGCCGTATGAAACATTGAGTGTATAATTATTAATTATTTGAATATGATTATACTGGATATAATTACCATATTTGAGTTATGCTTAAGTAGCTCCACCAAAATTAAATATTTTGGTTTGATTACCCGAGTTGCATCGTGACGTGAATAGTTTAAGTGATATATATATATATATATATATATATATTTAAGTATATATATATATATATATATATATATATATATATATATTTTAAGTGATATATATATATTTAAGTGATATATATATATATATATATATATTATGTCACTTTCCTCAACTTGGCACCATATAAAGTAGGTAAGTATAGTAACCCAAAGGGACAAATGAATAAACTCGATCGTCCAGTCAGTAAGACAAAATTTCTGTCTTAATTTATATTTGGAAAAGGAAGATTGCAAATGATAAAATGTATTTTTGGCTGTAGTCTACAGCAAAAGTACAACAGACGTTTCAGATTTTTCTCACACTTGCGGTGTGAAAGCAGTAAGAAAATCAGTGCACACTACGATTGTTATCATTGAAGAAGTATATCTAAAGACATTAGAAAATGGTGTTATCCATATTTCTATGTCAATATTCTCATGTGTGCACATCTCACAGGATATCACACTTGTAGAGATGAAAGGTCAGACAGGGTTTTCTGAATGTTTGTGTGGACAGGATATGTGCAGTCGGTGTCTGTCTGATTCTCCGCTTCTTCCATGCCCACTTACACTCAAGCACAACTGCTTGCCTTTCTGAATTATTCATGAGGTCATCATTAAATATTCACATGTGAAAAGCCGGTGCAATCAGCAACCCACAATTCTCCCTTGTGAATAATATACCAGCAAAAGCGCAAACAAAAGTAGAGATTGACTTTGTTGTATTTCTTTTTTTTTTTTTTTTTTTGCTGTTTGAAACATACTATTTCTGTCTGTAAAATGCCTCATCCGGTCTTCCCCTTTACTACTTTAAGGGATCGATGTATTGTGTTGAGCAGCTGAGCCCCTCAGCCTGAGGTGGGAGATAGTGAGATGAAGGAGCAGGGAGAAGATAGAAATAAACAAGATGGAGGGAAAAGAGGTGAGAAAGACAAACTGGAGTTCGAGAGAGGACAAAGGCAGACCTTGCCATGAGCAGGATCTGGCAGAACATGGGTTCTTTGTTGATAACGGCACAGACAAGAAATGGTGGGTGGTTGGGGGACAGAACACGAAAGCGACAACAGGAGAATGGATATACAGTGCTATGAGAGTTGACTGCTCAAAGGATAGTACATTATCTTTTTGTGCTGGTCCTAAACACAAATATTGTGTGTAGAAGGAGTCGGTCTATCCTGATTAATTTAAACGGTCAGCTCTGGACTGTTGCTTGCATAGTGTGGGCAATGGGCTACATGATAACCCTTTACATCCCTGTGAAAGATCAAGTGCGGTCAACATACGGGCTATCACCACTCTTGGGCCAGTTCCAACCCTGAGGGTTGCGGGCCAAGTCCCACCCACATCACACACTTACCCAGCTCTATGTGTGCATACTGAGCATTTTTCCTATTGACCCAGATACTCAATTTCTTTCCCTCAGAGAGCTGTCTCTCTGTCTAAGAGAGACTCATTATTTTACTGGAAAGTCCTGTCTGTTCTCCAGTAGAGGAGGAAGTGGGGCAACAGAGAGACGTTGCACAGTGTTGCATTCAACCCCACTATTGTTCCAAAGGGATCCATACCATGGGTCCAGACAATTAACACTAAATAAACCGACTCAGCAATTTTGCATATGAATATGTGATGCTTCATTATAACACAACTACCCCTGTGAAGTTTGCTCCTCCAAACCTGTTCAGACCTTATATGATGTAAAATATTGTTTGAGACAACAACAACTTGACTCAAGAAATCACATCATTTATTTTATTTTTTTATTATTATTATTACAATTAATACCATTTTGATTAATTAGGTCTATTTGCTAAATCCACCGATGTTCTCTAGATTTTTGTTTGCTTATGTGTCTATTTGATTTACAATAAAAAAAGCATGTCTAGCCAGAGTTTGATTGGCAGACTTCTCATCTAGTGAATCACTCATCTGTGACAGCGCACTGCCTCTGACTTGAGACACTTCATATATAGTGTTTTGAAGCCACTCTGTCCCATAAGAGCTCCATTATCGCAGCCACTCAGCAGTTGCAGACGCATAGACAACTCACAGAGCCGAGGCGACCCAACAGTTAAAGATCAGCTGCAGCGTTCCGGGCCACGCCTCCTGTTCGGCACCTGCTCTCCCCCAGTTTGACAGTCGCGCTGTTGCAGAGCGGATTTGCAGGCAAGACCGGGCGAAACAAAACCGGTGAAAAGAAAACGCGAATGGGGGCGCGCGAGAAGTGGAGAATGTGACAACTGCTGAATGCGGACGAAGAGTGTGCGGCTGGCTATACTGGCTTTGGGGGCCACGGCTGGTGCACCTGTCCCTCTCCGTCTTCCAGGCCAGGCGCAGTTTGAGTGAGAGTGACGCGCCTGTATTTATCAGACAGGGCTCTACAGCGCCAAGGCGAAGGCGCGCTTACTGGCTGTCACACATTTACTGTGCGGGCATACACACACATACACGCGCGCGCGCGCGCTCGCACACACACACGCACACACACACACACACACACTCGCACACACATCATACACAAGCTGGGCCGACAGGCAACATGACTTCATCGTACAATCTGGATTTTCTGCCCGATATGATGGTGGAGAGCCGTTTGCTTGTTTCCGGAGACAGAATGTGAGTTGGATTTCTTTTTTCCTTTCTCTCTTTGTGAGTGCGTGAACTGTGAAACGCTGCTGTCCGATGTGGGAAATCTTGCTCGGTTAGTGGACATGTGACTAGAATGGAGATCAGAATGAACGCTGTGGTCCGTGGCTGAATGTCATGAGTGGCTTTGTTGGTGTTACTGTGGTAGTTAGTGCATCTTGTTTTTGTCCTATGCATCGATACACGGCATGGATGAGATCACAGGAGCGCTTGGGGCTGTTGCGAGCCTCAGACAGGATGGTGATGAATGAGCGCCATTATGGAGAATTAATGTTCACTCCGTGAATAAACCTTGTGTTTATGATCCTATGTTCTCTGCTCAGTTTCGTTAAATGGACTACCTTGTCAAGTGGACTAGAGCGTTTAGAGCAGCGTGTCATCGCTCTTGGGGAACAGAGAGATGGGAGGAAGTTGGATTTGCAGCAGCCGCCCTTTCTTTCTCGGTGTCTTGCTGGGGTTTTGGACCGTGTGAACCCCACAGTGGGAGACTGAAGGGACCCGTAAAGACTACACGTCGCCCCTTTAGTTACTGGGTCAACAAGCGCAGGGAGAGACGGGAGTGATCCGGAGTCACATGAGTGGGCTTGAACTCTACGAGAGGCGTTTTCTACCCTCATCGCGTGCTAATCTCCATAGTTTGGCCACTCGTACAAAATGAGGCAACACAAGGTTTTTTTTGAGCGCACAGGAATGCACGGAGGAGTTGTCGCTATGTTCCAATTGGATTTGCGTGAATTCATTTAAACTCCGGATTTTTTTCCAGCAGAGACAAAGAGAGGTTTCATGGTCATGCGTTCCTCCCTCTCTTCTCCACAGAGCATGTCCCACTTATGTCCCCTCAGCGCACAGAACCGTGAGGGTGATGCCTCGTGCTGCCTTGTTTAATGTGAAAACATTTGCTCTACTTTGAGCAAATGCATTAGGTCTTTGTTTTGTTTTTTCTTGTGAGTCTTTATTTTTGATCAAATGTAGGGACACTGTATTTATGACGGTTAACAATGTTTTCAGATCTATTGTGAGTGATGTTCTCCCTGTACATTACTATAACCCTATTCATATCCTGAGTAAATTTGATAATAGTGCACAATTAGGCTACAAAATATCACTATAAAGCAGTGGACAATGAGAATAGTTACCTTTTGAACTTAGGACTTCTTTTAAAGTTTGTACAATACAGCCTATAATTAGGGTGTTTTTGTTATCGTTCATGTGCTGATCTTTACATTGCATAGGCGGAATTTCTAAATTACCCAAAAAGGCAAAAAATTGTCAACAGCTTTGTAGGGGGACTTTTCTTAGTTTTGGTAACAGGTCACAGACACGTGAATAAGGTCTCATCAAATATGCATAACAAAATGTTAAAACATCCTGATAAAAGTTTGTAAGGCATGTTTTGAGGCTCTGTCCACAAAGCCTGCAGGACGTGTGGACAGTGTCGCTTAGGAGAACTGCTGGAGCAGGGCCAGGGGAAGAGCTAAGGTATCAAAGCAGGGAGACAGAACGTATGAAAAATAACACGGTATTCCTGTTGAAATTGTATCCACCAGAATACACCAGAATGCTTCTACTGGTTCAAGATTTCCTCTCTGCTATAGTTGCACACATCATTTTAAACAGCAACAGCAATCCCTTGTTAACAAAGTAGGCAACACAATTTTTCACTTCATCCACCTGTAAATCTGTTTTCTCATTTTTGATTTCCCCAGTCCGCTCACCCTACTAACGTAACATTCTAAACATGATAATGTATGGACAGACCCAGATTACAATTGTCTGTCACCATCAGTTCATGAAACCTGCCGTCACAAGTTGCATCTTATGACATTGCACATGCACAACACACTAGTGCTCGCAGTGGTTTTGCCAGTGACCTCTAAGTTGAATGGGATCTTTCCAATGCGTAGGAGAACTTTACTGTGCAAATGCAGAAGTACCATAACTAACTGCAATGCTATAATGAAGAATTTCCTCCTTTTTAGCTTGTATGCTTGAACATGTGTAGTTCATACATAAGCAGGTTATGATTTGATCGAATCATTGTCATCAGGACAGTTTTTGTATGCCCACTGCCCAACCAGCTATTTTATTTTTACATACCTTGCTAAATACCGTGCTAAAAAGAGAGAGAAATGCATGTAAGACAGGCATATGTTGTGGCCTTTTTACCCGGGCGGTGAGGAGGCGGACAGGTTGAAGAAGATAGCACTGTAGAGATGACACTTTATATTTATGTGAACATAGCTCTTAAGGCTGGCCGTTAACCTCACAAGAATAGCTCCAGGACAGCTGCTGATTTTGTGTTATCTTATTTCTGCTGTATAAGTATCAAGTACCAGCTTTAACTCTTCATTACAGTAGTTTATTTGTTTATTTGAGCAGCAAACACTGCTGCTCAAAAGGAGTGTTTGCTGCTCAAAAGGAGTGGGCCAAAGCAAGAGCTTATAAGGGCAGTATTATTACTATTATTATCAGTGTTGCCACAGATTACTTGAAAAAGTTATATATTACCGATTACTGATTACTCCTTTGAAAAGTAACTTAGTTACTTTACTGATTACTTAATTTTAAAAGTACATGTAAAAGTACATGTAAAAGTACATGTAATGTAACTACGTTACATTACAAGTTACTTTAGTAGTTACATTCAGCTACGGCCAACAACATCTCCACGGCCTCAACACACTAATGACAAACTCTTTTATCAACACTCACTTTCTTGGAAGTGTGTTTTAACAGTAACATCAATAAAGCTGACGCAGACTCAGAAAAGTGACGTATTTCCATCTCTCTCCCCCAGTGTTAGGCCTGTTTCAGACCGCACGCGGACCCCAGAGCCGAGCGCCCTTTCCAGCCGAACTACCTCGCGGTGAGCGCATGTATTCAGACTGCCACGGAGCAGGGGCGAAGCGCCTAGAGTAGTATTGGACTCAAAACAACTCCTCGTGGTTCATTCTAAAGCAGCACTATTAATTATAAGATAGGAATACAACTGATATGTCTCCTTAAAGTGCAACATGTGTTTTATGCATATGAAAAAAAAAATCTAAATGTATTAGTACATGGAAAATTATGTTATTAATACGCCTAAAGGTATATTTCCTTATGTATTCCAAGTACAAGATTGGATAGTCGTGAAATTGCTTTATAAAAGTGATTTTTGCACATTCAGTGCTGAAAGCCGCTTCGCTGCGCAGCCTACACGCGGAAAAAATGCGCTCGAATTCCATTTTTGGTTTCAGGAGCGGAGGCGGCAGCGGCGCGCGCCGACTCCCTGCGCGCCGCCTCGGCGCCGGTCTGTACACAGAAGAGCTTTCTCATCTGCACAACAGGACGCGACTTGAAGCGCGGCTCGCGAATGTACGCGGAGAGGGATTCGAAGACCAATTTGTCACGAATTCGTGTGCGGTGTGAAACAGGCCTTAGTGTTTTTAGGCTGAAATTGTGACGTTATGTTACGTCACTCGTCGAGATGCAAAAGTAAATATATTTTAAATGACAAAATAGTAACTCATAGTGATTTGGAAAAGTAACTTAAATCTGATTACTTGTTTGGAAATAGTAACGCGTTAGATTACTAGTTACTGAAAAAAGTAATCCGATTACAGTAATCAGTTACTAAGTAATTAGTTACTGGCATCACTGATTATTATTATTATTATTATTATTATTATTATTATTATTATTGCCAAATGCCATTGGCCATTTCTTTCAAGCCCACTCTAGTCTCCGTGGGAAAAATTTGACCTCTGCTCTCTGGAATCACACATGTAGCCTCAAAAAAGTCATATTGAACTGGCCTTAATTTCCTTACCCCAGTAATCAAATATAGCCACATAATAAATAAGAACACTGAGCTGCTAACTTTGACAAGTACCCAGCATGCTTTGCCAATGGCTTACTGTGCACAGAGTCCACCAGTTAGACACGATTCCCTCTGGGCATATCACAAATGTATATGTATGCACTGTGCAGAGTCTCTTTACAAGCTCAATCCTCACTCCTCACTCTCACTTCCTCTTCCTGACAGGCATCAATACCAAGTCCAGTCCGGGGAGTTTAGGGCACAACAGCTGAAAGGGCTTCTCATCCAACAATGCAGGCTTCCCATGTGATATATTGCAGTCTATATGTACAAGAGATGTGACTGGATGATGTCAGGTGCCATATATACACACATACAGTACATATTCTTTTGGTTTATTTTCACTTGCTGCTCTCATTGAGTTCACTGCCCTGCAAATTAGTTTTTATTCCGTTCACTTGAACTTAAGAACATTTTTCTATTTCACCTAAGTCCATTTTAATTAAGCGTTGGCCTTGACATTGCCAAGTTGTGTTTGGAGCTGCAAGATTAACCTATGTTGTATCAATATTGTGGTTTTAATTAGGGCAATTACATTAAAATAAGAATGGTGCTTCAAATATTTTGACATATTTTGGGTTTGAGAAAAGCAACCTAAAGAGCGTCAAATCTGTTGTCGTGCTGTAGCCCCTGACTCGCACTGGAGGTAGAGTTTGTGAACTCACTGTTAACAACAAACACAGAATATAGAATGCCTGTCCCTACGCAAGGCAAACTTGTAATAATGTCAATTCTTTTTAATTTAATAATTAGAAACAACATTAGATTGGTATTGGAACCTGAAAGAACTACAGTGTTGGCCTGTGATTAATCTCTAATTACATCTTCAAAAGTAAGATTAACGACGTAGTAATGCTTTTTTAGGCAGACTTCGTCCTATCATTTGTTTCTTTTTATTTTGGTTAAATATCTGTAACAAATGTAACAAGCTGCTGTGTTATACATTTAAATGCTCTTCTTGGTAAATGTTTCTAAGTGTACGTTTAAAACTGATGATTGTGTCGGTAATAATCTGTATCTGCTCAAGAAGGACTTGTTTGTATCTAAAGTAAATGAATCTAGACCTTATAATGTATTATGTTACATAAATGTATATTGAATTGAATATGGGGTAGGCACATATTGCTTCAGCCTACTCCATTTTGAGCATCCACAATTGTATATGAATTTTGAAAGACAAAATGAATTGCTCAAATAATGGTACCATGCAATTTCCCCATTGTGGAAAAAGTAAAGGTTTTCTAATCATATCTTATCTAGAGTCTTAAATATTAATGCTCCTATACATTTGAAATGTACACTGTGAATTCATAATCATATCCAAGTAAAATGCTTTTCAGAAAAATCAATTAGACACGCTATTTTTCAAAACTCATGCTGCCCTAACCCTGTAATTTGCTTGATAATGTTCTTAAATGGAGAGGCCCACGTTTTACACACCAATATCAAATGGGCATTTCTAGAATATTTTGGCACACCATCATCACGTTGTTCAGCACTAACAACATGTAACCCAGTCAGCTCATGCATGAAATAAAACCAAAGCGAGGTGGTGATGATTTTTGGTACCATTGGAGACGGTGATGCAAATGTGTGTGACTAATCCTGGAAATGTAAAAATGAAGGAGAACAGAGGACAGCAGGGTGAGAATTGACATGTGCAGGCTGGGCGGAGCAGAGGTGTGAAGGAGAGTGGGGATGTGATGCTTTGACAGCCGTGGACTCCCTGGACAGACGGCTGCTGGGATTTGCCTGATGTGGAGATTAGGAGAAAATGAGCGAGCGGAAAAGGCCAGAATTGGTGTTGGTAGGTTTATCTCTCTCCTGAGGAACCCTTTGATTCTTCACCGTGCAAAATGACAAACATCTTAAAATGAAGGGAAAACATTTAGCGGGAGCATGAGATGCCCTTGTGTCATGTCTGTGATGACTGTTTTGGTTGATAATGTTATTTAGATGCATATTGTATGTCTGATGTATGATGTGATGGAGTTGTCTTCATGCATCACCAACTGCAACATTGTTTTCTGCGATTTTCTCTGAATGTGTGTGTGTGACTGTGTGTGTGTCGTGTCATTATGATGAATGTCTTTGCTCTGCTGGGGCTCAGGAGCAGTTGTCTGTGGCTGACACCGCTGTGCGTGGGTGGTGATATATCACGACTATGTGTCGGGAGTCTCAATGTAGCTATGTTCACTGTGTTTCGATGTGGTTGTGAATGGGCAGGTGTGTGGGACCAGAGAATGAGGTCAACTGGTTATGTGACGTAATTATGAGGTTAAAAGTGCTGTACATCTAAAATACAAATTTTCGAACAAAAACGTGAGGTTGAGATGAGTTGTTGGGTGTGCTTCCCAGTATGTTGCATACCCAATGATTGACTGAAAGATTTATGTTTGTAAATTGTGACATCCATGTGTCATTTTGTGAGATTTTTATACTTGTTTCCATTCATCCATGTTCTAACTTTTTTTGTAAAGTCTGTGAAAGTGTTGCCAAATATTGGTCTGCAGAAACCCTTTATTCCTAAACTTAGTGCATGACTTCATGAATTGAAGTACGCCAATAGAGTGCTCTGCATGTTATTATGCGTGTGGTCGGGCACTGTGTGTTAATGTACTATTTCTCTTGTGAAATATTTCAGTGCTTGGCCTTAAAATGGATGAAGCATATAAATGTGTTCAGTGCAACCTCCCACATACACCAATCATACATACTCACTGTGTCGCACACAGTGTTGTTATGTAGTTCACATCATGTCCCTGGGCTGTAATGATGGGCAGAAAAATGACTGAAACCTAAGAGTCTTAACAGTACACAATAATGATTTCTCATCCTTTTGTGCTGTTGTATCTTTCCTACTTTCCTTGTCTCTTCCTTCTCACTTGCTACCTCTCTTCTCTTTCTCTCTTCTCAGTAACCAGCCGATGTGTCTGTTTTGTACACTGGGAACCCAGAGCCTAGCCAGAAGGAAAGCTTACCTCATGCATGTCTCTGTAGATTCTGTTCAACTTCTTCTCCTCTTTTCATTCGGTTATCCCTCTTTGGCTTGTATTTTCCCCTTTTTCTTTGCATACTCCCACTCATTCTCTCTCTCCCATTCTTCGTTCAACCATGCTAAATGCTTTACCTCTGTCAACTGTGAGACTGAGAGAAGCTCATTATTTAGAAGTAAAGGGCTTTGGGATTGTAGTCTGCTCAAAGAGCCATCAGATGAACTGGGAATGGTTGCAAAAGAACCTAAAGTAGTTCAGGTGAAATGCCTGGACGTTGTTTTATTTTTTGGCGTGTGAAAAGATATCAACAACATTTATTTTGATTCTTAGAGTTCTCTAAGCATTTTGTTTTAACTTGCTGTGTGCCAAATTAAGTTAAAAAAAGATTCCCACAAGGCCAATCTTTCTGTTTTTAATGCAAATTTTTACAAAATGTTTAGATCCTAAAAAACATCATATGAGAAGAGCACCACACTTATTTGTACTTGCAAATAAGAATTTGTTCTCAATATTTTGTCTGATTAGATAAAGGAAATAAAATATTGGAAAGGCAGTCGTAGGTTCTTTCTATTAATTGTGGTGCAAAGTTTTATTTACATGACACAGGTTGGAATGAATCTTGTAAGTAATAAGTAAAATTTTAATGAAATTGCAAACCTGTAAGCCTGTAAACCGGTGTAAGACAATATGGGCCAGATCTTGTGCCTGGTGCACAGGGTGCGGCTGCGCAGGCTTCTAGTGAATTGGTATTTTCTGAGTGGCGGAGCTATGCGCCTTCGCCACTTGCGAGAGGGCGTCACAAGAGGAGGTGACTGCTCTGATGGGAGCCCCGCTGACATTCATTTCCTCGTTTACGTCGCGCTTCCTTGTGTTCTTCCTTAAGCCTTAGGCTCTCACAGGTCAAACTAAAAACTGTATTTACCCCAACGTGAGCTAAACAATGTTCCTGTCTTGAGAGAAAGAGATGTAGCCTATGCCGGTCCGATGTGGCACGGATCGACCCTCGCTTGGCCGAAAATGCAAAACAAAACAAATGCACATGTTCACCTGTTCTGTTTCATAAAATAAATGTTTGTAACAATAAATAAATTCTGATTAAAAATAAACAAAATCTGCACGCCGCAGCGCGTCTAGTCTACTATATAGTTCGGGCCTATGTAGTGAATGAGGGGTTAGGGACTAGGGTGGACATCCAGACACAGCCTAGGAGTAGCATAATTGTTTACTTTCAAACTGTACTCTCACTCTATCCGCCGCACTTTGCAATCTAATGCTGCGTTTACACATAAGCACGATGCGTTACGAATGTCATTTTTCCGTCATTCGTGACGTTCGTGACGTGACTTAACGCATCTCAATGGGATTCTTAACAGAACGCATCAGTTCGTGACATTCGTGACGTTCGTGGAGAAAGTTTTTGTCTGTCAAAAAATCTTCCACGAATGTCACGAATCACCCTCTGTTCGTGAAGTTCGTAACGGAGCGTGTCCTTTCGTGAGGAGTAGTGGCGCTTCGTAATTCAGCGTGAGAGCATTCGTAGAGCATTCGTAGAACATTCGTGGAGCATTCGTGGAGCAGAATCACTGTTTTTACGCTCAAAATTGACAGAAACCCACGCTACGCCCAAAGTAAATGTTGGTACCTGCAGTCGCTATGCCAAGGAAAAGTGTCACAAACTCGGCCAATCCGCGCTCCAAGCCACGGACAGCACCTGGCGCTGCCGCTGCCGCTCCGCGGGGTGCTGAAAGTGTTCCTCCGACCTTTCTTCCTCCTGGGTCGTACCTGATGTTCGGGAGTTGGAGCCAGACGAGCCCAAAGACTCAGGGGAGAGCACGGCCTCTGCTCCGCCTCCAACCCGGTGGAAGAAGATCACTCCACTTTCGCCCAATTCTTGACAGATTTCGGACAGAACGCGAATATTCCTAATGACCCGTAACAGCGCGTGGCAGCGCGCATCACCACGCAGCAGCGCGCAACACCACGCAGCAGCGCGGGACGCCACGCAGCAGCGCGGGACGCATATTCGTGACCGTGCGTAATAATTCGTGCCATTAATCGTAACGCGTAGTAACAGGTCGCAACAGTTAGTGGCGGCGCGTGAAACCTCGACCCCGAATCATCAAAGTCCACTCACATTCGTGATCCTTGGCCACGAATGTGGATTTGTGGCATTCGTAACGCATCGTGCTTATGTGTAAACGCAGCATACAGACTATCACTTTTAAAAGCGATCAATTCCGTCACTGGCTTGACATTTACTATCATAACTGTTTGTGTTTGGAATCTCCATCTGGTTCCATTTGAAAACAATGTGTTCAGTAAGACTTGGATCAAATAAGGGAGTGGGAGAAGCTAATAATGAGATCAGCGGGAGTAGCTCGTAGGGCTGGGATGATACACTTTTGTCACGATTCGATACGTATCACGATGTACAGGCCAATCCGATATGTATTGTGATACAATAAGTAATTATGAAAGTAATATGTTTGCCTTAAAATGAAATGAAAACAGTCATGTGTTCAAAGCTCATAAACCAAATGCCATTTGACATTAATTAAAGTGAGATTGTTAAGATTGAAAATCTATTGACACCAAATGTAACAAAGTGCTGTTACTGGAAAACAGAAGGAGTGCATGATAAAAATGCCTCCACGCAAGTAGTTGAAGGTATTTGCAATACTTGATAAAGTATCAAGTATTGCATGTACTATATTATATTAGTAGCTATGCGTTTCAGTCACGTAACTTCTGTAGTTCTAGCCGCCATTTTGAATACCACTGGCTAGTGCAACAGTGTATCTACCTGCATCTCAACTAATTGAATTCAAGATGCTACATCAAAAAATTGCACACTTGACAGCAGATGAGCTGAACAGATACACAAAGAAGATCGAAACCTTGGGATTTGTTCATTATCCACATTCTGGAGATTTTTTAACACCACTTTAACCCATGACAGTTTGCCGCATCTAACATTTGCGAACATCTATCTACATTTACAGTGCCTTGCAAAAGTATTCGGCCCCCTTGAACTTTTCGACCTTTTGCCACATTTCAGGCTTCAAACAAAAAGATATAAAACTGTAATTTTTTGTGAAGAACAAGTGGGACACAATCATGAAGTGAAACGAAATGTATTGGATATTTCAAACATTTTGAACAAATAAACAACTTAAAAATTGGCCGTGCAAAATGATTCAGCCCCCTTAAGTTAATACTTTGTAGTGCCACCTTTTGCTGCGATTACTGCTGTAAGTCACCAGTGAAGCCCTCAAGGCTTTTAAGGCCTATCACTACTTTATCTCAGGATGGGTTATGGATGCCAAGATACAGCAAGTGAAGAGGTATCTGATTGCCTTTTGCGAATTAGCATGTGTCAGCAGTCATCTCTCTCAGGCAAACAGTTAAGCTATGAAGGTTGTTATTTTGTTTTAGCCTACAATGAGTCGTGTTTTATCGATAGTTTATGGATTCATCAGCTATGGATCGGAGCTATGTTGCTCTCCGATGGGTAGTTCACGCGGGTCAGAAGGCTACATTTTAACCTCTTACCCCCCCCGCCTTAACCGAGCACATTAAATGTCGAAAAGCTTTGGCATTACCCAAAGCTTTTCGACTGGAGCTTACAGCCTAGGCCAGAGTATATTCATGTAGGTAAACGGATAGCCTAGTGTTTGTTTGTAGCCTAGCCTAACTTTTTCAACGGCGGCCGCGTTGCTACACTTACCTGAAACAAAGTGCTCAGTACACAGCTTGGAGTAGGCTGTTGGAGTCCGGTGGTCTCTCCTGATGGCAGTTATCCATTTCTGTCAATGAACTGGGTCTTTAGGAAACTTGTAGAAGGCGAGTCCCTTTTTTTGAGACAGGGCATTCGTACATCCCACAGCGTAACAAGCTGATGGCATAATTGCGGTGTTCGGTGCTTTGGTATTCAAAATGGCAGCCACAAAAATGCGTGACGTCACGGGAAACGCATATATAGCTAGGAGTGGGAGTAATAGTAATACTAGTTATTTATTTTTTATTAAAATGTATTTTTAAAACTGGTCTACCATTTTAAACTCTCCTGAAATATTTATACCCTGCATCCAATTCTTGACATGCAGTCAGGGATCATCAACAGTAACTTTCTGTCCACCACGTAAAGTGTAAGCTAATCCCTGAAATGAATAGGATGGGAAGTACTAGTGTTTCTAAGTATAGGGTTGCAGAAATACCTCCATTTGGTTCTGTTCTAATCTTCGTTTAGTCCTAAATTTGTCCTTGCTCACATATTTCCTACTTTGCCTGGCTGTTTCAGGACTCCGTCTGTAACATTATACACTTTGGGAGAAGGATGAGGTGTATACATTAAAAGGAAGGAAGGTTGTTTATTCAAGATCCTTATGGGAATCACAAATCACCATTTAAAGAGTTAATCTCCAGTGGATATTTCACCTGTGGATATCTTCATGGCTATTTAGTTGGTTGTTGCACTGCTCCTATCAGACAATTTGCACAATTATGTTGAATATCTCATTAAAAATCTATTTGTTGCGCAGCTGGAATGTCCCGTTCTGATACATGATGATAAGACCAAGGTCAGTCTTAAGTGGTGGGAGGCTGCATGATATCTCAAATGAAAGTTTAGATATGATTAATTTAATTATTTTATTTTATTGAAATAAATGCTTTAGGCCCATTTGTCGTGTGAATGTTGTTTACATATTGGAACCATTGCCTACAAGACACCAGTACTTTACACGCACAAACCTGCACATACATTTGTCTCTTGGCAGGTATATGTTTAAAATATATTTCACATATTTAATATATTTTCATGTTACAGAATTGAGAATTATGTCCTAACTAAAGAGTGACCCTTAAAAACACTTATTTTAAGATAACATTTTTGTTCTCATCTTTCTTTTCACTTAAAGGTAGAGATGGACAAGCAACATCAGCGCTCCGGAGTTTGTATCACAACATCTGGTCATGTGACCAAAGTGTTGGTCGCTGTTCCTGCTTCGCTTTCTGTGTCAATTCAGTGTTTTTCAAAGTGTTTCATTGGCTCAATGAGAATCCCGGCTTTGCATGGGATAAGAGCATTTCCTCGCGCTTCCTTGGTATGCTAGCTTTGAGTAGATAGCTGCTAACTCGTCACACAGTACATATGTTGCATCAATGTTGGAAAGTGAGGAGAGAGAGCATTGTATAGTGTTGGCGATTTTGTTAACTTTTGGCGACTTCGATCTTTTTTATAGGTTTGCCCAGATCGAAGGATCCCCTAAAATACTGGGAATCGCGCAAAACACACAATCCTATACTGCGGAAACTTGCTCAAAAATACCTATGCATCCCGCCATTCCGTGTGAGGTATTTTTTTCTAAAGCTGGTGAGCCAAAAAAAGAGCTTTCAACTGTGGAAAAACTGACAATATGCGTCATACTAAAGTGACGGGGCAAGTTTTAGCCTATATTTTCTAATGTATAAGCTCCGTGCCATTCGTGTATGTGCTCACCCGAACAGAGCGCTTGTGCGTCATCATCACTAACTGTTAAACTGAAGGCTGTAGACGTTCCAGAGCTGCAAAGATGCATCCTCCAAAAACATATGAAATCTGTGTGGCTTGTTCTGGCCAGGCTGCGGTCATTCAGTGCACTGCACCTTGTCAGAGCCGCAGACAAATGCATAAGATCCAATCTTGGTTATAATATGGCCTTCAAAATGATTGTTTCCAAAAAAGTGTGTTTTAACTGCTGTTCATGGAAAGCTTTTTTATACTGTAGAACACTATGATTTTGTTTTCTTTTTGTTTTACAATGTGAGCCCAGGGGTACATTTTATTATAAAGAAGCTCTGAAAAATCAGAAAGCATTGGCAATCTTATTCTGACAATATAAATACTGCCTAATAATGAACAAGCCATTTTATTTCAAAACTAACTTATTATTTATATCACACTTGCGACGCCGTGCACCAAGCCGTGAGAAAGCTGAACCATTACACCCATAGCAATGCATACGTTGAAAGTTGTTGTTTATTGTCAGTGATTCCACGCATGTACACTCAGGGGCAAGGACCATGCCACAACACAAGGTGTGATTATTAAAGAATTTATAGTGAGTAGTTGCTGGGTTTAGACTGTGGATGGGGGCTCTGTCTCGAGCATAGAGGTTTCCCAGGTCTTCAGGATCTTCGGAGAAGAAGAATCAGTGCTGAAGTTAAGACCTGAGGGTGGGGTCAAGAGTTCAGACGAACAGTGTTGGTTGCTTGGTTGCTATACGTCCGGGTAATGGCTGGTAAGGGTTGGTTGAGGCGTGGTCCTGCTCCTGAACCTGTTAATAAAATATTAACTCAATTTATTATCTATAACATCATTTAAAGACATCCACCTTGACAGACCACCAAACAAATTGAAACTGAAAGAGTTGACTAATTTAGATCCCCGTTGTGCCGAGGATCACCAGCACTAAACGGCACGGTGGCGCAAAACATATCAGTGAGCATGACATTAAACTCGTTCAAACTTATTCCTAACACACTGCATAACATTTTGGACTATACTGTGGCCATCAGTACAAAATACGCTCCTAATGACCAGCTCAACAAAGAAAATGCTATTACTAGCAGTGGGTAATCAAACAATGGATTTGGATGTGAACCTAACATATTTAAATGTCAAATTCTTCTGACTTTATACGACATCTCCATGGAGACGAGCTGGAGACATACCCACTCCCGGTAAAGTTACAATCATGTCTTAGGGCAGGTGAGGAAGCTCACAGCAAAGTCACATTTTAGTTTGCACATTTATGAGGTATTTTTCAATGATGAAAATATGTGTCATAAAATAAATGCTTGTATTTCAATTTTATTTATTGGGTAAAATTCTACACGGTGTGGCTTTAAGTTTACACTTTTAAGTCTACACCGTCTACACCGTCTCACCCCCTTTCCTCCTTAGGGAGGAAGGGTGAGAGAATGTATTGATGGTTCAACCTTCCCACCACAGATACATGATCAAAACACTCGCAAACACAAGATCGGGGCACAACTGTTGCGGTTCGTGGGAGGGAGTGCTGGATATTTACAGCTGCGTTTATGTTTGGAATGTTTCTATTAACGACCACTAAGGCCGTTTTCACACATGTTGGAGCGCTTTGTAGGTCGCCTCGAGACCGCCTTAGCTCCAACTGCATTTACTCCAAAGTTAATTAGGTCAACGAACTTATCCCCATGACAACGAGCATCGACCTGTCAATGTGCTGACAATGACACGCGCGCACGTACATGCGCACTTCCCCGATGTTACGCGGTGGTCACTCTTCTCCTTCGTGGTTAAATACACTGAGGATGATATACGCGAAGTGCGTAGAAATGTACTTAATCAGCACATGGAGAGGAAAGTTTCACTGCAGCAGGAAGGGAAAGACAGGAAAGAGAGGCGCCTTGATGATTTAAAGTTAATCCATTTTGCCTCGTCAGAGCAGTAATCCAAACGTCTTCATGCAGCGCGTAGTCATCAAAGCGAGAATAGTTTACCAGAGGTCGGCCGCATTCACACCACAACCGTTCCGACGCAGAGAGCGGCTCAGGCCGCTCCGAGACCACCTGTTTCAGCCGCAGTTGGAGCGGCTGTTTAGAGCGGCTTAAAGTGCTGCAGTTAGATTCACACTGACCCTAAAGTGCCGCTTTCGGGCCTAAAGTCCCTTTAAGTCGACCTAACTAGAGCCTGTGTGAAAACACCCTAAGCTCTTCTGTTTCTGTTGATCTTTCAACAAGATCAAACCAGGGCTACACAATATCCACAAGATATCACAACATTTACACTGCCTAAAAGAGAAATATAATAAAACATATGCTAATTTCTGTTTTTGATCATGATTTTGATCAGGTTTGTTCCATTTTAGCCTTCTTTGGTCCTGATTTTATTTTATTTTATAATAAGTTTTGATCAGTTGCTCACAGTTTTTGTTTAAATTTATTGAAACTTACGGTGGCAAAATGGTTTTGTAAAATGGGCCATTATATTGTTATCGCAACATAGAAAATTATTCAGTATTATTATTTTAGTACACACTGCATTTTCTGTTGGAGAAATAAGGGAAAGTGCTTGGTTTATTGCTTAAACCATGAATGGTCTTCATTTATACAGTGCTTTTCCACTTATGAGCTCTCAAAGCATTTGCCCAGTATATAACCACTCACCCATTTTCAGCCACAGACGTAAAAGGCAAGGTGGGGTTGTGTTCAAGAACACAATCACCACGTTACATTTAAGTCTATTTTGACTAGGCTAAAGATTTTCCAAAAGAACCAGTGGAACCAGTCACTTCATACATGTCAGCCACTAATCCGAATGTCTGTCAGGAGCAGGAGGGCAGCAGGGCAATGGGGGGTTGATGACTATGCGCACCATTTTGGGTTGCTCATGTATGTTGTCAGCAGTTAGCCCCGATATGCCTGAGGTGCGTTCAGACCAAACTACTGTTTTGGGGTTATTTGCATCCTACTGATTGCTGGATTACGTAGCTGTTTTGTGACACAAGGGAGGCTTCTTTTATTTTTACTCTAATCAAATGAAAATAATCAAATAAGTCAAACGCTTCAAGTCAGCCAGGGACCGAAAATAGCTTCGATCATAACCAAAAATAAAATAGCTTTATAATCTGGGCCATTTTTGTGAGTCTTAGAAAGTTGATATCCTCACCAAAAATCTGTGCAAAATTTTGGGTGGATTAATGCTTTGCGTGTGCGTACTCTCTATTGTTTTCTAACATAAATATGAGCCAGCCTTGGACAATATATTGCTTCTGCATTTGGGTCTATTTTGTCAGTGAGAACATTTGGATGAGTGTCAGTCCATGAAATCTGTTTAAATCACTCCAACTCATTGAAAGCGCCTGTGCCAATGTGTGGGACTTTCTCTGTGCCAGCATGAGAAAGTATAATTCGTGTAAACTCAAGTGTTTGTATTGGCTCCAGTCGGCTCCCGGAGATGGGGAATCATTGAGATATTCTTAGTTGTTATTGCTTTATCATATCCTTTTATAATCCTTGGAAGAACAGTTCAATATTGGCTTAGGTGCTCCATGAAACTGAATAATTATAAGACTGTGCCTTTGTATCATTATTAACCATTGGGGCCAAGGGGCTGGTTGGTTAGAACTTTTTCCTCACTGCAAGAAGGTCTTTGGTTCGACTCCAGAGCTCCGTAAACACTTTCCGTATGGACTCTGTATCGGTGTTAAAGGGTATTCGGCAAAAAAAATCACTATGCCTACCACGGCATATGGGAGACAGATGGTTTACCACGGAGATCCCTTGAGGTGAAGCCAAAAGCAAAGAAGAAGAATTGAGCAATAGAGGTTTAAAGACGCTATATAATATGGGGGATAAGCAAAGGAAAGTTCTTGACGTGTTTATTTTAAAACATGATGTAGTGCATTGCCCGGGGACTCCTAGATGTAGTTAGCGAGGGAGAGGAAAGGCAAAAAATATATAAGTGGGAATCTGGTGACAGTGAATGGATTGATGCAGTGGAAGTGCGCACAGGGGGTAAGTGAGGAGTAAGGAAATGGAGGCAGGACGCGAGGATGATGCAGAGGTGGGAATAAAAGTGGAGGTTATCAGCGAATGGTTATCTGCTGTATCCTGGGGGCTTGTGCAGTCATAACAGTGATCTAATCTGCTCACACACACATGCATACACTCAGCCTCTCGGTGCCCAGGCTACCTATCATCCATTTAAATCATCATCTGTCTGCCCTTCACCCAATACATCAAATTACCGCCTGATTTTCACTTTTTAATTTATCTTCGCCTTTATTCAGCAGAATTGCATCCATCCTTCTGCCAGAGCTGCCTATACGTGCTCAACCTTATCCCGGTTGTCACCCGTCTGCCTGAGCTTTCTCTATATACAGTAGGCTGGAGAGTTGTGCCAAGAAACTGCAACAGACCTGCTGACGGCAGATGTTTTTGCAGAGATTTTTTTCTTCAAGGAACGTGAAGAGTCAGGATTGTTAAGTGAAAAAAAATACAATATATGTAGATGTATTTAAGTATGACTCTCCTTACATGTTTTTGTGTGTGTGTGTGTGTGTGTGTGTGTTTTGTATATATAATCTGATTGAGACTGATTAAATATTTTGTTCTTTGCAAGAGATATATGACCAAAAAGCATTGCATCTCTTGCTCATATACATCCATCCACCCTTCCATTTTCTTCCACTTGTCCGTTGCCGGATCGTGGGGGCAGCCATTGGAGCTGCCCAAATCACATTGCACCTGCCCCCTATGGCTCCTCCTGCAGGTGGTGGGGTCCACGGAAGGACAGCCTCATGGTTTTTAACTGGGCCTGTTGGTCTCTTATATACAAATTGAAAAGTGTAATTCCTATTTGTTTACAATCCATCTTATATTCCTCCTGGTATTCTATAATATGTTATGCCTTGAAAACTACTAACCCAGCAGCTGGCCTGTGCCTTACTCTCCCTGTATATTTTGTTACAACTATGAAGTTTGTGATTCATGTTTGGTGAACATTTGGTCACTGCTGACACCCCACTCTGTCACAGCAGCAGCAGTCTCTTTTAGGGTTCCACATGACGCCCGTCCATACCAGTGTCATATGGAAATACAGTATGTGTGGCCCCTATAGGCCTGCTGTATAGAATGACAGGTGCTATGGGGAATAAGTGCGGCAGTATAATGTGTGGGTGTAGCTCTACTTCTGTATGTGATGACACCATTACTCATGCCTGGGCAATTTAACAAGAACAATCTGATTTTCTTGCTCAAATTTTTCTTAACCTTCTTATCTTTATTTATTATAGTTTTTGCACATAATAACAATCCATTATAACATAAAGATATAACAATAAAAGTGCAGGAAGAGGCAGAAAACCCCAAATGCGCTTAGGATTACGCCTCCACCTATCAATAGATATAAAATGTATACAATTAGTCTGAGTATGATATAATAATTAAATAAATGAAGAACAACAAAGATATGTTATTTAGAAAGATAAAATGCCACAAAAAACTAAAACAACACACAAATCACTTACATTCAATCAAGGAAACTCTTAATATTGTTTAAAAAACATTACTGATGAGCCTTTTGCGAGACGGAAAATGTACTCACACCTTACAGCCTCTGTACAGTATCTCAAAAGAAACTGTGCTCGAGATGTAACTGCTTTTGGCAAATGGACTTTACTTTGACGTGTGTTGTAATGATGGACCTCAGTGTTGGCTTTAAAGTAAGACCTAAAGTCAGTACTTGATCGTTTGGGGGAACGCATTCCCCCACCTTTCAGGGTAAAGGATCTGGAGGATCCGGCAAAGATCAGATCTGATATAATAGTGTTTGATGAGAGTGTTCTGGCAACTGTTTTGGCCAGTTCCCTGAATCCATCACATCAGACCAAAAGCGTTCCTGAAACGACTAATTTAGTGCTCTGGTATCACGGTTTGATTAAACTTAATTCTGTGTATAAAAATACTAATTTGATAAACATTTAAACTATAAATATTAAGAATATTAAGTTGGACAAATACAAATACACAGACAATTGACTGAGGTGCAATGAATGGTCTTAGCTATGGGCTTTAGGCTCAAACAGATAAAGGCGCCAGTAACACAATGTAGCGAGATTTGTTTGGAAAAACAACACCTGGAACAGTAGTATTATTGCAACTTTACAAACCATATTTCTTTCTAAAACCTGTGCTTACTTCACTTGCTGCAGATTTGTGTTTTTTGTGTGATTTGGGTAAACAGTCAATTGTAACAGATCAGTGGAGCATGCAAAAAGCTCTTCCTCTACTTCCCTATTCTTACCCTCTTGTATTAGTGTGTATTTTGAAAGCTGTTTTGTGTGTTTTGTGAAACTGCTCCTGGGGAATCCGTTCAGAAAGTTACTGGCGTCGTGTTCCACTATTTCTATCTGTTCACTTCAGCTCTGGAAAATGGCGTAGGTGGATATATTAAGTACTCACATTATGGAGAGCCTGCCAGGGGTCAGAGCTTTCCTTGACAAAAATGGCCCATCTGAAGCATCTGTCTGATTTGCACTGTATTGAATAACCAAGTCTTCTTTCAACATTTATCTTTGGCAATGGATTGTCGCAAAGGAACTTAAACATGGAGCAACTTTTGAGTAATTCTTTCTTGACCTAAACACTTCCACTGATAAGAAAGATGTTATTCTCAGATGACGCATTATATTTTTTAAAATCCGATGTTATAGTGGTAGCATGAATGTAAGAGCATCCCTTTAAGCAGATCTACTCAGTCGTGCATGTAGACGTCCAACTGCGTTTCAGTCTCTTCTGTAATAACGCACCATAAGGCGTGTGGCAAATGGCTCCCTCCCCATGGAAGTACCTTGTTTCACCCCTACAAGCTAGTGCTGATCAAACAGGCTTGATGGTTTTGGCAGGGGCAAATGCTGAAGGCACCACTGGAAAGACATTAAAATGAGGGGGAAAGAACCTTAAAAGAGCAAAGTGGCAATCTTGGCTCTCAGGCTCATTTCACTCAGTTCAGATTCATTTTACAATATTCTAGACTTTTTCCTTCCCAGGATCCTCTGCTGCTGTGATCTCCTTACACGTTCATATGGGTGTGCTATCAAAGCTTGACTCGGCTCGACTCAATTGTATAATTGAAAACAGCCAACTGATGGGCACTTTCAAAGTAGGGCACTGAGCAACACATCCACATTTGGATCTTGATACATAAAGTAACACCCCGGAAAGTTATGTTTGGCCAAGTGAGCATGTTCAATGCAAATGTAACATTCAGACGCTCAGATTAAGATTAATCAACCACAGTCATCATGTTAGACTGGTTCTAAATCAATATTAGCTAATGCTGGACTGTGGCAATGTCCAAAATGCACTTGGATGAACTGGAAAAATCATCCACCGTTCTTGTTATTAGAGTGCTAACAGTTAATCTTCAAGAATTTATCTTGATTTCTGTTTCATATTAATGTTTTCACATGTTCATTAAGGCCTGTGTCCTAGATGTGTCAGATCTCAACTAGTGCCACTTATCTCAGCTTCCGTAGCTTCAGAATTTCTTTTATGAAATGCCATCATCTTTATTTTAACATGTTCAATCTTCAGTGATGCCTGTATAAAGTTATAGAAAATATTATTTTTTTCTTTCTACTTTTGTCTGTTTAGATTGGATGTTAATGGTTGTCATTAACACACTCTCATTGATACGTGCACATGTTTTTAGTGGTAGGGAAAACCAGGATACTCGGAGGAACATTTGACAGTAACCAATACACCACCATGCAGCTGACATCCTCCTCATTCAAACAGACTTTCGATTGACAAATAAAACAGACCAGTAGCTGGATGTTCAGCATGAAGACTACACAGGTGACATATGGTCTGATTTCATTAATGTGGCATTACAGACGGATTACACTGAATCACCATCTGCAGAAATTATAAATCTCTAATGTAATGCTATTTGAAAAATGGCCAAGTCTTTGTATATGTTGTGGGCGCTGGTGTGTGCATAAAGCCTCCAGCTACATTGTGATGTGTGCCTGGCTGAGTGCCCTCATTCTGCTGTCCCTATCGACGCTGTGGCCTACATGGCTGTGAACAGGCCCGCTTTCCGCTACGGGTCGATACAAACGCCGAGCTGAAGGGACAGCCCCAGGCCTACACACTACACACACATTTGCAGATGCTTGCATTTAAACACTTACAAGCATGAAAACACAACGGTATCACCATGATTCAAATGGACAGACTGCTCCTGGAAGCGAAGGTGACAAGGGATTAACACTGTCCGCGATGGTCTGCTGCTGCCGTTCTGTCAGGATTTCCAGATTAGTGACTTAATCCATCTTGATACAATCAGTTTGTTGTATGCTTGGGTTTTGATTGAAATTTAGCATTCAATAAACCCTATTGATTTTTATTTTTCCACTTTTATTAAAACAAAAAGCACTTCTCCTGAAATATGTCATACTTGCAGTGCAACCTGTGGTTTTCTTATATTATTTTGGCACAATATGGGAATAAACAAGATGTTACAAGTCTGAGACATTGCTCAATTGCAAAATCAAATAACTAAGTCATTTGTTTAATTTTGTTTAGGGGCTGAACAGTGGATTCAGTCATATTCCTCACTACTGTGTTTCAAGAGTGGGTCAGTGTGGAGCTGTGTGCTGGGGCAGGCCGCTGTTTATGCAGTCATGTGTACATGACTAGAATATACGTTGACCTGGTGTTGCATTACAGAGGACTAGCACCAATACTGTCAAAGGCCAACAAGGATAATTTTGGAAGGAAGCTGTGAATAATTTACTATTTTATTCTCCTTCCAAAGATAATTAGGTCAACATGTTTTAGATGACATTACTCATATGGATGCAACAGACTGTAAGAAGCAGTCATAATTTAGATTAATTAAATTAGTTATTTTACGCTTTAGGCAGAGATACACACAAGTCTCTGACCTGAGAGTCCAAGTTCCAATGGTTTCTGTGTGAAGTTTACTGAATCCATGCTCTTAGTGCAACAATATTGCGTGGCCTGGACCTCTCTTGTTATTTATAATGGTTTTTATGTCACTTGTCTAGTTGTCTCTGAGCTGTCAAGACGCAATGTCTACCCCTTGTGTCCAAAAGAACAATGACAGCCTATGTCTCACTGTCCTGGCTGCCCCTGTCAGAGACTACAAATTGGTGTATCTATGCTTTGTCGCTATACACACCCTGAAGAAGGTGCAGGGTGTGTATATATATTTTTGCAAATGATGAGAGTGCTTGAACCTTATCTTTTTATGCATATATATATATATATATATATATATATATATATATATAATATATATATATATATATATATATATATATATATATATATCCCACAACTCCCTAGACCTCAGGGGAACAGAGAAACATCACGCAGGAAAAAATTGGTTATCTACAGGTTTGTTAAATAAGAGTTATGGACAAGCTGCATGTAATTTTGAAGCTCAAAACCTTGATAATTCAATCGTAGAATTAGTTTTAACCTCTGCAATTGTATTTTTGATCGCCGCACAAAAAGCCACGGCTAGCAACAGTATGCTAACGGCAGCATGCTAATGCTAACGGAAACTAATCAAAGCTGGGATAGAAACTGTGATTAAATCATCTAAACAGCAATAAAGTAAAATCTGCCACTGCTGGAGTGGCCAAGTATTTATGTTTTTACAGGATTATAGACCAGACATTTGGTACAATCTGACAAAAATATAGGTCGAAAATATAAATATTTATATCATATAAATATATACATTTGCGTGGGGGGGGGCAATGACACAGGGGTATTGAAACATGGACTGAAATTATGGACAAATCCAAAGAATAAGCTAAAGGCATGCCTGAGCACATCAGTGTAACCATTGCAGATAGCCTGAATAGAATTACTGTTTGTGGGGAAAAACAGGTCAAGCAAATAGGTTGATTAGTGACTTTTCCTTTTGATGTCAGATAATGTAGAGAGTGTCCGCTTGAGCTGTTTTAGTTAGTGTCTTCTGCAGAAGTCAGTATAACTCTGTAGAGTTTGTATGTTCCTGTATGTGTGTGGCGCATGTCAGTGAGCACAGCCATAGGCCTTGACAGGATGACAGCTGTCACCAAGAAAATGTTGAGAGAAAATGTTGAGCGAAGAGGAGGAGGAGAGAAAGATAGAGCCTCAAGGGAACACACTGGCTTTCTATGACTTGGCTCCAACTTGCTCTTGTGTATGTGTATGTGTGTTTTAGAATTGCTTGTGAGCCAGTGGAGAACTGCTGCATGAATATAATTGGTTTGTATTTCTGTAATGCACACACTTATCTTCACATCCACAATTATACGATATGTGCATTGAGTGGGAATAAAGGGGCTAGTGTGTGCACAGTAGGTGGCCCTGTGTATTGAGTTTAGTGTGCTTCATTAGTATATATTGTAAAATCAATGTTGGCCATTGTGGTGCGACCTGCCTCTATTCTTCACCACACCTTAAATTTATGAGTGAGTGTCGGTATTTGTGTGTATGTGTTTGTTCAGTAATAGTGGCCCCTGAGAATAAATTGGGAGGGAGCATGTGGAGGGAGCACTCCCTTAAGAAACCTGGAAAGTAGAACCATATATCAAGTCAGTCTCCTCTCAATCCTTTTGTTGCCTTTCTGTCTCCTCTATAGGCCTATTACCGCAATCACTGTTTCTAAAGCTGCTTCTGGACCTGGGGTGTTCACCTGAGTGTACAGTGAGTGAAAAAGGACTGGCTCTTCTCTTCAGTCTCTGCTGGCCTGGGTTATGTGTGTTTAACCCTGGCGGCACAGCCCCACTAAAGTCTACTGTGAAGTGAGCGAGGCTAAGCATAAAAGAAAGATCAGGTCATGATGGGAAGGAGCTTGAGTCTTAGAATCAAGAACAAGGAATAAGAGACTTATTCCTTGTCTGCATTGACAGCAATCAACAAACTGATGATTGTGATATGCTATCAGAGCATGCTACCATGAAATAATAATTCCTTAACAAACTGTATCATGTGTAAAAGCTGATTTGACTATGCCTGTTTTCTGTTCTTGAAATTGTAAAGCGCTGTTACTAGGCTTAGCGCACTATTATTACTGTTGATCTAGCCCGGATTGATGAAATAAGGTGTGATTTCTAGACCGTGATGTTTTGGCAGAAGACAAATGTGGAGATTTGTGGTGTAGTAATGAATGCTGCATCCTCCAGCTATGCCTCAATAAAATAAACTTGCACGAAAGGACAAGGTGTAAATCATAGGTGTCAAGGTGCGTATCGCTGCAACTAAATTATTGAATTGAAACATTTGAATTTCCATGGCATTCCTTTAGGCCTGTGAATGTTTTGTATTCAATAGTGTTTTAACTCAGGCTGCAGAATCGATTTGTCACATAGATACTAATGTAAACATCTTAAGTTTCCTACAAAACCCTATTGTGTGATTATTATAACTGTACACACTTTTCTCCTTTTAATGTTAATCCCTCAAAAGCATTGTTGACTTAATGACGTTCTCAAAAGGAGCACACCAGGCTCTTCCTGAGAGCTATTGGCTTAATGGCCATAGTAGCTACAATGTGCAAAGCTACTTGCACATTTGTCTTTTTAAGCATAAACTGAATGGACAAAATGTCTCCGCTCTCTGAAATCTCACTTTTCAAAATGTGTCACTTTTTTGTAATTAACTAAATTCTCTCTAATTTCTACAGGTTTAAGATCGTGCTTCCTTTTTTTTTTTTGCTCTCAGAACATGTCCATGGTGTATCCGCTCAGGTTAAATAATGTGATGAGCTGCACTCGAAAATCAGGGAAGGTACCAATCAGAATCAGCATCACGTTCATCCGCCCAGCGTGTTGCATCCTGAATAAAGCAGTGTGGGTGAGATTGTGGGAGGGGTGGGTTAAAAAGACATGATTTATCAGGAGTGTTGTAAGGAAAAGGGGGTTGTGGGAGACATCAGTTTGTGTGAGAGACAGTAGTGTGTGTGAACGAGGTGAGTAAGGTGAATGGGGGTCTTGGCGTCCAGCGGTAAGGTAATGAGTGAAGCCACAATGTCTGCACCTCTAGCCTCTGCAGCGTGAGAGGGAGTGCATGAGAAGAATACAGAGCGGGATGACTGTTGCTGATGGGGCTGTGGGTGAGAGATGAAACAAACTCCAAGCAAAGAGGCAGATCATACTAATGCACATGGGAGTTTCACTGGTCTACTTTATGTGCATTCTTTTAATTTTTTTTTACACTAAACGACAATCATCTACTTATTTTTACTTTCAGATGTGTGATATTGGTTGAAAGAAAATAAACTACACTGTTCTAGTCTGTGTGTGTTTGTGTCCTGTATGTCATAGTTTAGAAAATAAACTGTAAAATGGTCTCAACTTATATAGCACTTTTCCACCTACATTTGGCACTCAAAGCGCTTTACAGCAAGGAACCTCTCACCCATTCATACACCAATGTACGCAGACACTGGAGGCAAGGTGGGTGAAGTGTCTTGCCCAAGGTGGGTGAAGTGTCTTGCCCAAGGACACAGCGACAGCTTACACCTTCAGGAGGCGGGATTCGAACCCCTGACCTTCCGATCATGAGACGACTCACTCTACCATCTGCGCCACCGTCGCCCCACAACTGTCAGTGTCATTGTCATAAACTGTTATATCTATCTAAACTTTAGATATAACTTCAGGTCTACAGTACCCAGTGGTTTATACTGTGTACACATGAAAAAAACAAAAAGAAAAACAGAGCAAATGAATCCTATCTAAAGCCTACTGACTGTGATTTGTGTAAGTCTTCCTCAAATATTGAGTCCATGTTCGTTCACACTATGCTGATTGTGCACATGTAGGCATGGGGAAAACCCCAAAACAAACCTTCATGCCCTCCACGCTCACCCAGAGGTATCTGCGCTGGTCGATGAACATCAGGGGCTGTGCCGTAGGGATCCCCCGTAGGGATGTGATGGCCGTAGGGATGTGATGGAAAACTTGCAGTAGTAGGCTAACCATGCAAGATTACAAGGTTTTCGGAAGCAGAGTTTGAAACCGGATAACGGGACAGTAGGAACAGTGAGCGCTTACAGATTGGAGATGCTCCGGGATGAAAGGAACAGGTGAACAGCGCAACTTACGGTGCATGCTTCCTCATGTATCATCAATACACAAACGTGTAAGCTTGCCATTTGATTAAACTGCTTGACTGAAGAGACAGTGTGACGGGTCCATAGGATAATCGAACATTCTGAAGGCATTGCAGGTGAGACAGGTGAAGTAGATGTCCTGAATGGAGGGGGGAGGAGCACTGATCATCTTTTCAGCTGCTCTCTGCTCTCACTATGTTCCAAGGGCAGGATGCAGTGCTGGCACCGTACCATGCACACACAGTGATTTAGTTGGTCAGGATGCTCTCTAAGGTGCACATGATGGGGGTCAGGACTCTGGCTCTTCTTTTCTTTTCTTTTCTTGGCCAGTGATGTGGTGTTTGTGGACCAGGATAGGTTATCTCATATGTGCACAACTTGGTGCTGACCATAGTCTCCACAGTTGCACCCCGTGATAGTCAGAGGAGCATGCTAGATTTGTACTCTCTGAAAGTCTGCCAACAATCTTCTTTGTGTTCTCGACATTTAGAGAGAGATTGTTCTGTGTGCACCATGTGACCATGCTGCTCACCTTGCTACAACCTAGTAGTTTGTCTCATCTCCGTTGTAAATGAGACCCATCAGTGTCATCCACAAACTTGATGAAAAGGCTTGGGCTGTGCATTGGTGTGCAGTCATGGGTAATGCCCAGTATGATGACTCTGGAGGTGTTGCTGCTGACATGTACTGCCTGTGGTCTCCCTGTTTCCCACATGGAAAGAACCTATATAAACATATATGTTTTAATATAGGTTTTGATATATGTTTTGAATATATGTGACATATATAAAATTGGCCGTTTTCCTATATGTCATAAACATATATGTAATATATGTACATATATGTACACATATAGTTAAACATATATGTATACATATATATACACATATATGCTCACATATATGTATACATATATGCACATATATATGCTCACATATATGTGCATATATGTATACATATACGCTCACATATATGCTCACATATATGTGCATATATGTATACATATATGTGAGCATATATGTGTATATATGTATACATATACGCTCACATATATGTTTATGACATATAGGAAAACGGCCAATTTTATATATGTCACTTATACCTATATGTTAATCTATATGCACCTATATGTTCACCTATACAGTAGTCAAATTCTTAAAATCCTTAGCTACTAGGCAACATAAATAAAAGTCCAAAACTTAGAAATGTACATTATTTATTTAAGAACAATCAAATAGTAAAGTTTTGTTGAAACAGATTACATCAAAACTTGTAAGTCCAATCGGCTTCTTTTAACAAATATTTACAAGAAAACCCAAAAAAACAATTACAAAATGGCAGATTACAGTTTTTTTTTATTTCATAAAATAATAGTTTACATACCTTATGTTGTAACATGTAGGCTGAGTTATTCACAACATAATTCAGAATGTAGTACAGATGCACAATATTTGTCAGTCCTTATTGATTCAAGCAGATTCCCTGGACTTTGCTTCCTGGCTCAACTGGCACCAACATCTGAAAAATATGGAGAAAGTCTGTTAGTACAAAGCAAGAAATTAAACCAAGTTCAATGTCATGTGACTGTGTTTAAACTTACCGTTTGTCTTCTAGAGCGCACTCTTTCTCCTCTTCACATTCTGTGATATACCACTTGGCTTGTACAAGTCTGTAAGAATAATAATAGAACAAACATCAAATCGTCAGAAATTATTAACTTTACCACGTATAGTCCAATATTGCTCCAACACTTTCTAAGCCATTCTGTAAAATGATCTGAGCAAACAGATGAACAATGAACACAAAACTCTTTTACATTAACAGAGTAACAGCAAAGTTTTTTAATGGTAGCATTTTGTCCACAAATGTTATGAAAACATCCAAATAGTTGCTAATAAGTAAGTACGTTTTTTTTTACCATCATTTGCTCAAATAATATAATTTATGATCTGACCCTGAGCCCCCCCTTGCAATCCCAGGCACCCCCACTCCAGGTTGGGAACCACTACTTTAGGCGACAGTTTGTGCTTCCTACATTTAATTAAGCTTGTCTAGTTGCACACTCAAAAATTATCTGAAACAAATTTGCATGGAAATGCAACTACAACCTAACCCTAAACAATTACAATTTTACAAGTGAATCAGGATATTGTTCAATGTGCATTTATTTCTGCAATTCAACTTAAACTGAAACCAATATATGATATAGACTCATCATGCAAAGTGAGTTATGTATAGCCTTTGTTTGTTATAATTTTGATTATTATTACTCAGTATATAAAAACCCTTATTTAAAAATATCAGAAAATTAGAATATTTTGAAAATGGACTGTAAGCCATAATCATCAAAATTATAACAAACACAGACATGAGTCTATATCATATATTAAGTTTCACAGTTTAAGTTGAATTACATAAATAAATTAGCTTTGAACGATATTCTAATTTCCCTGAGTTTCACCTGTAAATGCTTCAGTAAAGTTGACAAATTTACTTTCGCCAGTGCATTACATTTACTCACTTTTAAAGCGAAGAGCTGAAAGTCTGTCAGGGAGTGCTTCTCATCCTAATTCGCGCGGAGCTTCTAATGTTAGAGCACGAGATCCCATCGGCCTCAGGTCTACTGAAACAAAAACATTTAAGAACATAAACATTTGTAAATACTTCAGTAAGAGATGAGAGGTACAGAGTGAAACCTGACTCAAATCTACTTACATTCTGGCTGATTAGCCGAGTCCTTTTCACAGTGCGTGCTTCTTTTCTCTGCATTCTCCATTTCCACACACTGTCCGACATACTGGTGGACACTGGAAAGCCTCGTCTTCATCCTCACATACCGTCTGACATACTGGTGGACACTGGAAAGCCTCGTCTTCATCCTCACATACCGTCTGACATACTGGTGGACACTGGAAAGCCTCGTCTTCATCCTCACATACTGTAGGACATACTGGTGGACACTGGAAAGCCTCGTCTTCATCCTCACACACAGCACCTCCTCCTGTATTTGTAAAATGGACAAACAGGATACTGAAGTCAGGACACTTCACCTTAACACAACTATGGCAATAGTTACTCACTTTACCTTCTTCGTTGTGCATATCCAAGAATTCCAAGAATTAGTAAGACGGAATTTGTAGAGTTGATTCTCTAGATAAAAAGAAACATTTGTTATTACTCTAGGTGTCCATGACAGAATTAGAAGATTTATCATAAACCACGGTAAATGGTCTTGATTGCGCTGTTCAACCTACATGAGGCACTCATTTACTCTGATTCATACTCCAGCGTGTGCAGACGACACTGGAGACAAGGTGGGGAATGTGTCTTGCTCAAGGGCACAACAGCAGCATGCACCTGTGGGAGCTGGGATCATCTAGGTGAAAAGGACAAAGTAAAGAATTGCCCCAATTCCCAGGTGTGACAGTGACAAATCAAACACCTAAAGAAACTGTACTTTCTGTTTAATTTAATTTTGTGTTTAATTAATTATGCTGGACATTAAAAAATGTCCAACATAAATGTCTCACAAAATGTTGCAAATGCAACTAAACAGCTACGTTTACTTTCTGCCCAAAGACAGGAACGTCGGGGACTTTTCTCACAGCCAATCATTCATCACATTCCATATCGTTCCAATCAGAGATGCATATTTGTAAATGAAGAAGAGTCTCAGAGCACAACTCATTCAGAACAAACGTTATCATTTCTGTTACCTGTAATTAAAATAGTTAAGTGATTTGCCTGTTGATCTGAAAGAGTGCAATATTTGTTATGTTTAGTTTTTTTGTAGTGGGGCGGATCAGCATTTTCTGTGGTTTAAGTGTTTCTCTGATCCAGAGAGCTGTACAAGACATTTTTGCAAAGAATTGGAAAAGTGTGTTGTCTGGTTGGCACAAAATCCAGGATAAAAAAAAAACACACAACAAAAATGCAATAAACCAATTGTGTAAAATAGGATCATATAATCAGTAAGTGTATGGTCTCACCTTTATTTTGTGCTACAATTTCCTTTCTTGTCTGGTACTTGTTAACCTGCATTACAAAAAACAAATTAGGGTTGGGCAATTTGGCCAATAAATAAAAACATTATTTTTTTTTACTACTTTGGACAATGACCTAATCAATTTATTCAACATTCTCTTAAACAGGGACCATTGTAGCTCATTTGTACTCAATCTTTTTAGGCCCATAAGCTAAGTTTATTTTGGCTTAGCCCTTTTACTTAAATTACAACGATTGTAATTTCTTCTATTAGCCCAAAGAAATATAACTTGCTCTTAAAGTTAAGAACACACTTGTTACGGAGTTCTCAAAGCTCTCTGTCCTCTGTCCGCCCCGCTGCTGCTGCTGCTGCTGATGATGATGATGCACAGACGGACGGTGCGGAGGCAGCGCTGAAAACTGCGATATTAACGTTACTTGCACTTCACGGTCGCTAACAGCCTTCGAGCATATTTAATTAGGTCCTCACGGTTAGTTGTAAGAGTTTTAAAGACAACATGACTCGGACTTGGCCCCGGACTCGGGCGGAAGTGCGTCGCTGTTGCAGTTTTAAAAAGAAGCGGGAAAGATCTCACGCTACGCATTATCGATTAAACAGTACAATCTGAAGCATAAACAATTCTCCTGGTTCTAACTACCTGCACACTGAAATCATACATATAATTTCACTGGATATTAATAAAGTATATTACCTTATTCAGGCCGTAGAAGCTCCTCTTCGTTAAATGACGGACACTCCCACAGCAGCGCACTGCGGCTGTGCAGAACACGTCACTCCAGCCAAGGCACGCAGGCGTCATGATGTCATGACGCAAAAGACTCGCCTCAAAATTTATAATTTGAATTTTCTAAACTTGACAATTTTAATCTGAAGGGCAATAAAACCTTACTAAACTTAAAAAACACCCCTTTGGACTTAAACATTTTGAGATGAATGAAGATTTTGGCTAGTTTTGAGTTTTTTCACATCTTAAATTATTACCTCAAATAGCATTCGGGTTTACAGTGCATCTAGAAGACAAAAATAATAAGACAGTATTATTATAATAATAATGAAAATAATAATAACAACAACAACAACAACATAGTGCTTCATCAGGAACCCAAAGTGCTTACAGCTGTGATTGGACACATATTTTGGATAAAGGGCTGATCATAATAAAAAAATGTTTCATGTAAACACGTCAATTGGAAGATTCTTTTTGGATTCTGCTAAATCTGAAAGAAATTCTGATTGGAAACATCACCCCCACACACTTTTTTAAGCGGCATCGTTCTTTCATGTGCACATGTCCGTCATGGGGACTGCATTGATAACAGTCACACGGTCAATCATGTACATCCAAAGCAGAGATAATTCATGGTAGAAAATATTAAGCCACTCTCGCGTTATTTCGTTTGCTTAAAACACAGGTAAAGTACAACCTTATCTGCAGTTGTTTTAGTAAGTCGCTCTCATGGTGTTACATCTCTGGGTAGGCCTAAAATGTGCATGATCAGAAATGATGATTTTCTGGCCTTAAACAGCATCAGCAACCTAGGAAATAGAGTCACTGTGGAGTATTTTTCCAGAGTAGTGGTTAATGATGAAATAATTCATTCACAAAACTACTTGCGTACTTTTCGGAGAAACTCGTACACTGTCAGTCTTTCTGATCGAGAGGAAAGTATTTTCTCTGTGAAGACATTCATTGTCTGTGATCTGGGGCCGGGGGAGACATGTTATGCAGTGGGGAAGTACTACCAAAAAGTGAAACAGGACATCTGTGGTCAATTTAAGAATCCTTGTTATTTCATCCCTGTAGGGAAAAGTCTGGGGCCTTTAGTTGCTATACATGCATCTCAGATAAAGGAAAAGTGTCTGTTCATTAAAACTGTGAACAGAAATGTTGACATTGTCTTCAAATTCATTAACCACAGTGAAATACTCAGATAGATGTGGAATGATGACGATAAATGATGATGATGACTTGAATGTATGTTCTGTGTACTTTTTGTTTTGTTTTTTTCTACATTTAGACTGTAATGACCTTTCAGCCATATTAATCTAGAAACTGCATTAAGACGATACTGAAAACATTGCATTTTGCATTGCATTCGGTGAATGTGTGGATATGTATGAGCTGTAAAGTGAATCTGGAAATGACTTGAAATTGGAAAAAAGTTCTTGCATAATTTTTGTTTTAGTTCTTAGTTATTGCCTTGATAAAACAAAATATGAGCTATAGGCATTATGTATGACAGTTGCCAAAGTGAAATATGAGCTACAAAGTGACCAGATCCTGCCATGAGCTATGTAGGAGACGTATATATAGGGCTTATATGTGGATATAAAGAAGCAATACAGGAGACCTATATGCACCTCAATGTTGCCTATATGTGGCATATACGCAGCATATATATTATCATGTGTGCATATATGCTGTATATATGCAGCATATATGCACCTCAATGTTGCCTATATGCAGCATATATACACATATATGCAGCATATATATGATAATATATGTGCATATATCCTGCATATAGGATTTATATATGCGCATATATCCTCATATAGGTTCTTTCCATGTGGGTTAACAGTTCTCGTTTCAAGTTACAGTATATTATATTTAAGACTTTTTTAATATGTTTTAACATATTCAAATAAAATACATATTTAATCTAAAACGGCATAAAAACTGCCCTTTTCAAACAGCTGACAGACAGCAGACATTTAACAAAGGGTCAGCTCAGTGATTACATGTTAGTAGATGCAAAGTCAGAACACCCGAGGGATCCGAGTGGGGGGCAACACAATGCTATTAACTGTCGGTTCCGATCTGTTCCCACTTGACATTATGGAGAAAATTGCATGCTTTTAGCAGTGACTGTTCATATTAGAGGGTTACGTCTGTCATTTAAAGTTAAGAGCTGGTGGGGGCTGACAGGAGGCCGCTTCTGACGAATAACTATATTTCGAGAGAGAGAAAGAAGACATTGAAGCACTGCTTTTAGTGGTCTTCAGAAAAGTAAAAAAAGAGTAAAAATAGATATGGATTTGTTTTTATTCCTTCACAATAATTCATCCGAGAAAGACTTGGCCCTTCTTAGACCCGACGTGATCAGGCATTCTCAAGGCGGTACAATAGTATGCCCTATATTGCATTACTCAATTGAGGATATAAAAAATATTTCCATAAAGTACAGTATTTTAAGATATTTATGGCATATCCAAATCATTCAAAGTAAAACAAAACACAACATTTACAGGAGATTGCAATTGTTAAATGTACTCCTTTCGTTCATCATTATTTTACATTTCTTCTGCCGGCACCTCTTTCTTTTAATGTGCTAATGTAGTGGTTGGACTTTTAGAAGTCCAACCACTTCAATCCACCCTAGCCCTAATTACGTGGACCTCAGCCTCACCTCGCTCGGTGGGTGTAATGATGCAGCATAAAAGCATAAAAAGCTTTGCTTGATTCTTAGCTCTTTGTTTGTTCTTTTTGTCAACTTCAAAAGGCCCTTTGCCCCTTGGACCACCCCAAGACAATTCAGAGGCTGGGCTGTAGGTTTGTTTGTGATCTGTTTTGTTTAGTCATTAAAGTTGTCACACTGCGTTTGGATCAAAGCAGCTTGAGGAGCGGTGCAAATTAACGTCTAAAATATTAGTGCTGACACCTCATTAATAATACGTAATTTGTCATCACTGCATCATTTTGCAGGCCCAAAAGTGCCCATAATCTTAAAAGGATTCAGTAAGTGACATTCTTCTCATATTTACCCCTTTTTTCTTTCTTTTTTTTTTTTTTTTAAGACGTCAGCCAGATATAGTACAGTATGTGTCTAGGTAAATGATATACTTTGAGCCACAAATACTGAAAAGAGGCTATACTTCTCTGACAAATCATTTTTAGTATAGCTTTCACATAGGCTGCATGCTCTGCTGCTCCTTGTTTATCTTCAGGGTAAGTCTGTGAAAATTGAATTAAAATAGATCCGGCTCTTTCGCAATTCAAATCCAGTTTGATCTGCTCACGCTAACGAGTCATTCAAAAGAGCCCATTTGGTCATGAACAGCACATCACACTTTTATTTTTCCCAAACAATCATTCAACCGATTTTTTATCTCACATTTCTTTCTCACAAGGAGTCACCAGTTCACAAAATCTATGGATGTTTTAATTCTCACTTTCACCTGATTGTTTTAATCCGAGGCCCGTCATGTTGAGCTGTGGTTTCTTAGCTGCTGAGGCTTTCCTGTTGGCAGCAGTGGTTATAATTAGCTGCTATAGCTGGGGAGACATTTTGCAGGTTGTCAGGCTGTGGAAGAGTTGGTGAGATGATTGACGACGAGTGGGCACAGTGGTGAGTGTTGTGGTGGCTGTGGTTGGGACCAGATTGGCAGACTGCTTTCTCTCAGTGCTTTTTTTTTTTTTAAC
This sequence comes from Proterorhinus semilunaris, assembly GCA_021464625.1. Classification (NCBI taxonomy): domain Eukaryota; kingdom Metazoa; phylum Chordata; class Actinopteri; order Gobiiformes; family Gobiidae; genus Proterorhinus; species Proterorhinus semilunaris. Next base: position 26,257,564 of record CM038343.1, read on the forward strand.
CATCGAACATTTTAGCTTACTGGGAGCTTTCATTGCAACACTACTACGATTCTAGGTTTTGGTTTCCTTTTTCTATCAAACCTGACAGGGCGCACACATGTCCTGATGGCGGATAGACAGCTGTGTTTGTCCACTGCATGTGTGTTAAAACCATCACAAATCATGCTACAACCAGAAGACAGGAGCTCTGAGGTGAAAAGAAAGCGACTAATGAGAAAAGTTACAAGGCGTTTACTTTTAATGAGAAGGCTCTGTTAGCTGGTAAACAACAATAGCAACAGATCTGTGGAGCTAAACATGTGTGTCTTTGTGTTGTGGTTTTACAGTTTTTGAGGAGGGCAGCACTTGTGTGGCGTATTTTTCAATATATAATGATAATGTGTAAAGCAAACAATTAAACAGTGGAATTTAAACTGTGTAAAATTAAGCATTCATAGAAAGCACGCGGATCTGAATTTGATAAGTAAATTTGCACATGGGCAAACACGTGGTAAATTACCTCTTAAGTGTTAAAGCTGCCCTAAGCGATGTCTTTTTTATTTTTGTCACTAGGTGAAGTAGTGAACCTTGCTCTGCTCCACTACAACCCCCCTCCCCTCACCTGGTTTTCCCCGTCACCCACTCCCCTCACTCCCCTCCATACCATAGACCACACTGCTCTGATTGAATTCAATCTGGGTCTGTGATTGACAGGCCTGAGTCATCTGACTTCGACGCGGCACCTGCACCGCTACTCGTAAACAGAGTCCGAGCATGGAGTTCCAGCGAGCTAACGTGTTTAGCAACATGTTCCACTGGGACAACTCTACAGCTCTCTCTACACAGGAGAAGCATCTTGACAGACAAAGGCCTTGTACCTGAGACTGCTTTGAGGCGCTGGGTTATTTTATTAGAGTGATTCTTGTAATTTACAAAGCTAGCTGCTTGGCATTGAGCAAGATCGATGTTAGCATCGCAGCTAAGGGACCGAACGTAACTGTCCTGGCTGGCTACTTTCAAAATGTACCGATCTATTTTAATGTAGACTTTTTGCTGTAGTCTACATAAGCATGGGAGATGTATCTGTGTCCTCAGCAGAGCATGTGTGAGGTATGATTATATGTATTGCAAAGCTTTATTTTATTTTTCACAAAACATGTCACATAAGCAAAAAAATAAATCTATAATATTGTGTAGAAACACAGTTCTTTTGAAATTGTTTTTGGTTTGTCATTGAAGATAAAACAGAATCAACCATGTTTATCTAAAGGCTTCACTAACGGTCTGTAACATTGTGGACTCAAGAGCCAAAAGTAATTTCTATTGCAAAATTTTGTGAATTAAAGGTTAAACCAATGTAACACACTAAAGTTTACTAAACTACCACTAAATGACTTTGTAAAGACTATATTAAAGTCTTTATCTTTAAATGGATGCTTATTTAGTTGAATGATGAAATAATTAAAACTCTAAAATCCATACTAACAAATATCCTAAACTAAATTCAGCTAACTAATCTAGCAATAAAAGCAACTAATTACTAATACTACAATATTCAACAACAACGCTATTAACACTACACAATTATCTATAATACAAAAAGCTATGCTAAAAAATCTCAAATCTAAAACTAATCGCAAACCTGACAATTGATGAAAATACTCTCTCGCTATTCCTTCTCCAACTCGCAACGGGGGCGTGAGCGAGACTGGGCCGCTTTTATAGCCCCGAGCGGCAGGGCATCTGATGTCAGGCTTCACTGCTGACGTTGGGCTTCAAGCCTGGGCAAATAGTGGCGCCAAATTAAAAAATCAAATGCAGTAAAGACTGATCACCTGTATATGGCGCCTAACTGACGGTTTTACCCATAAAGTTGATCTTTCAACTAATTTGCACTAAAGTGCCAAAATTATGACCAGGATATGTAGACAACACTATGGGACACTCATTTATACAGTTTATCAGCAAAAAAAAAGTGGATTTGAGGGTGAGTTTTCCTTTAAAGGTCCTATATCATGCAAAATCGACTTTTTGGAGCTTTTAACCATGTTGTTTTGCTATTTCCTTATCAAAAACACCCCCAGAGCGGTTTTTGGATTCATTCACGCAGTTCTCAGTAATCCTCCTGAATCCTGCGCTCTGAGCAGCTGATCCGCCCTCTCCTGGTAAACGACTGGCATGTTCAGTTGTGTCGTCACAGCGGAACGGAAGTGCTCGACGTCTGTAAGCTAATGCCTTACGGCATGATTTGTATTTGTAAAACAGTTTTTTTCATTATTTCTGTCGTAAGAAAAAATAAATAAAAAAAAAAAAGGAAAAAAAAAAAAAAAAAAAGGAAGTGCCTGACGCTGCGCTGCCCCTGTACCGAAAACAAACGCTCCTACTGAGCGTCCGAACGATCTGAACAGATGTCATGTCATGTTGCACCGAAAGTTGTGAAGAGGGAGCTTTTTCTAACCTACTCTGGAGTCTGGACACCTGTTCTTTTTTCTTACCTCACGATAATGTCACGGAGAAAACCGCGTTTGGCTGCGAGGACTGGACTTTATTCAACCTTCCTAAAGAAGAGGCCATAGAAGTTGGACTTTCCCTCCGGGATTCAGCGACTATCAGCCAGAATAGTGTTTGTCTGTGCCTGTCGCTGATGGATGCTAATGAACCTTGGCCAGAATCAAAGTGGATTAACTTTTATAACCAGCGCAAGTCCCATACTGGAAACATCAGAGTGGTGAGTCGATCAAAATGCATGTTAGCGTGTGTGTTAGCCATTTAGCCATGAAGCTGTGTTGCACATGTTAACTCCTTATAACAGCATCATGAAGTAACTTCACTTTTTGCTGTGATATATATATTTCTACTACTGCTAAAGTTGTATGAGCGGCGAGAGGGGGCGGAGTTAACTGAATCCAAGCGTTTTGTCTTCCGGGTTGGAAAAATACCTCCAGAAAATATTAATATTTATCACAAAAATGAGTGCTCCGTAGTGGTAGAAGTACAATATATCATATAAAGGCCTATACTTTACTTTGGAATGGCTTAAAATAGCATGATACAGGTCCTTTAAGTAAACTGCTTATGGTAAAAGTGCTTTCACTACAAATATCACTGTTTCTGTTGTTGTTTTTCACTAGGTAAAATAGCACCCATTTAACACTTTTTCGATACATTGGCCTATTTTGAAAGATCTTTGTGGAAAAATACACGCATACAAGAGTTGAAGATGTTTTTGCTCATTTATATCGCTCAACATTAGACTTGACCAGTGTGACATTTTCAAACTTTATATAGCAGTAGATGGGTTTTCTGCAAATCTACTTGTACATTATTTTCTTTAAGCAAATGCTAGGCTTGCGGTACAGGAAATCAGGTATTGGGTTGTATTGGCTCCTTTAGCCTGTGCATAGCCTCTTGTCTTCATCTGCGGAGAATTAGCATGCAGCAGTAGCCGGCGCTATGAGCTGAGCCTCCCTCTGATTAGCAGAGGTGAATTTGAAGCCTCCATAGGGAGAATGGCAGATGTTTAGTGGATGCAGCTTTGCAGAGGATGGTGTATCTCCTCCTGGAAAGGGTTGACACAGTGGAGAGAGTGCTTTATTCTCACATTCATTCACAAAAAGCATGTTTGACTCTTCAATTCTCCAGAGCTCAGTCGTCTTGATAAAGACTCAAAGACACCGTCACATTCATGGAAGTAGCATAAGATTAAGCCCATAATCTAATTGTCACGGTGTGGTAACCACTTTCAGTCATTATTAAGGAATATTTTTATTTTATTTTTTGACAAACATACTGTACTCATACTTGTGTCATTGGGCATGTACTCACTAAATGACATCAAGCGACTTTGAATTTTCATCAGATGACTGTGACTTTCAAAACCTAAAAAGATCATCAAACCTTTGAATGTAAATGGGAAGGCAAAAGGAGGTAAACACAAAGAGAGTAGGCGGCAGTCAGTTGCCTTTGCACCCTTGGGTGGTATGTGCTGTGTTGTGTGTGTGCGGAGTGAATGCTGCAGATGAGTAATGGCCTCTGACGCGCACGTCTCTCTTGCCTCGTCCTCCATCCGTTTCATCATTACATGCCATCAATCTCGCCATCTCTCAATCTCTCTGTCAGCTTGCTTTGCCCTGCACCAGTCTCCCCTCTGTTTTTTCTTTTCCCCAAACATTGTCTGACAAATGCTCCGGGGTTGAACTTTTCAGGTTTTTTTCTTTCCTAGTTGAATTTCACGTAATGTAAGGTTTATAATAATAATAATAATGATAATAATAACAACAACTACGACAATAACGATAACAATGATAATAATGATAATAATAATAAACCAGTAACAAACCAGTCAAATTTGTCACTCCAAATGACCTCTCTTACTTTGACTTATTTATACTTACTTATGGAATAACATCTCCAGTGAATTGCTTGAGTAAAAGTACCATTTGAAGTGGTTGCTCTATAACTGTAAAGTACTCAGACATCGACTCTATCTTGTCCGTCGACACAATCCCCCATAAATACTAGCATACGGACACACCAAAAAGCATCGGCCTAATGGTGTTTAGTGTAATTCACTGTTGTAGCCTCTGCCTCTCAAAAGGAATCATTATAGAGATTACATAATGGAGGTTATTTTTCTTCCTGACGCACACAGCTCTGTGATGCCAGGACAAAATGTTTGGGAGGCAGGAGGAGCCTGTTAGCAGAGGGCCGAGAAGTAAATGGGTCCGGTGTTGAGAGCCTAAATCAGTGGTTGTTAGCTTTGCTCCTCTCCGTTCAAATCCATGCCTATTACTCTTAACAAACCAGAATAGATCCACAGTATTGATCAGCTGGCAGGGAATTCTCTCCCCATTCACACATGTGGAAAGGTGAAGGGGCAGAGTAAATGTGGAGTCTCAAATCATTCTTTTGTTTTTGTTCAGCCCTTTTTGTCAGTAGTATTCAGTGTGGCTTTGTCAACATACTAAACAAAGGTAAGATTGTCTTTTTTATCAGTGGCATGCTTTGGGGTTTCAGTCAGGGCCTTCTGCAGCAACCCAGGTTCACTCACTCAAACGCATACAAACTGATCGACAAAAGGCGTAATGGATGAAACAGTGGTGGCATTTGTACGCCACATGATGTACTGTATCAACAAACCAAAGCAGGAGCTCCTTCGTCCCCAAACTAAACCTTCGGAAACACGCGACACATGACAGGCGGAGACGAGCGCATTATAATGTGGAAACAGGTGGCTGTTTTTATGAGATGTTTTGTTGACAGAGTGAGACATCCAGAGATCAACCCGAACGCACAATCCAAAGTAATAACAAGATACTAGATAAAAGTTTGGTGCTGTGTGGGATGCATTTTTCACGCTCAGTCCCGTGCCTGTTCCCTGCCCGAGTCCCAGCACAGGGGAAACCCTTCTACTGTCTGGGGAGCCAAGCATCCGTGTCCTGCTGTCGTTCCCTCTGCTTTGCTATCGAAGCTCTTCATGAGGAAGGGTTGCCCAAAATCCACTTCATATTGCCTCTTTCGGACATTGCACAAGAGAAATATTTTGGTTATCCAGTTTAGTTGAACCTGCACTTCTGATTGGCTGGAAATGGATCATCGGTCTTGCTCATGAGTTGTTTGTTTCCCAGGCAGGGAAAACAAAGGGGTAGCTGCTGAGACACGGCAGGGCCCGGGGGACGCACTGTCATTGTACGTTGAATTTTGATTGGCTGATAATTCACATAGGAAGATCACATAGTCCATCAAAGTTGTGCCATTAAATTCAAGTAGTTTTAAACTACTGTCTAGCTTTGACTCTTATAACACCCATCCATAGTATTGATTTGATGTTGGATCATACTAATTAACACACAGCCATCCTTAATTTCTCTCTGGCACTTGTCTCCCCGTTCATGTGGCTCACTTCACTGCTCGAGTTGTGTTTAGAGGCCTGTTTGATTTGCTTCACTGAAGTAATGAGTTTGGAAAGCAGACAAAAATGGTGAAGTGTGTTTTGAAGGAGCCTCAGGATGAGTTGACGTCCTGGGGGCTGTGAGCGGCAGAAGTGCGCTCTCCTGCGTACTCCCACTCTTGTATTTACACGGCGATGAGCGCAGATGCACCTTGTGCCACATCATTTATCTGCTGTGTTATGTGTGTTTTCAATACAGAATGAGAGATTCGATGCACAAATGTTGTTTTGTTTTTTTGTTTTTTAAAGGAGTCAGGCAAAAGAAATGCATGAAAAACACAGATATAGTATTGGTTCGGCATACATTAACTCTAGAATGTGATAGAAACATTTCAATTCAAGTGATCTTAATCAGATCTTATCACTATTGACTTAAATTGATACATTTTATTCAAAGGTTTAATAATACTTATTTGAAACACCAAACCTTACAAGAGATAAAGCTTTAAAGTTCAACCTGCCAATCGAACAATTGGATAAACATCACAAAAGCGCTTAGGCTCAATGATTTACCAGGTAAAAGGAGCTTATTGAGAGCAAGTATGCGATAAGGATTGCTTTATAATGGAGAGATAAAGACAAGTACTCTAGATTAGGCCTAATATAACAAAGCAGCATTTATCCTTCCCCGCCAAATCGTGTTGACTAAACAATAACAGCTGCGACTGTGGATTTTACAAATACCCAAATCACAGCATCCTCTCATGCCAAAACAATTCTAGTTAGAAGACAAGCGCTTAGAGATTGGAGCAGGCCTGCATGTGACCAGCATGAACAATGGACTGTGCCCAACATAGTACCATCAGCTGCTTCAAATAAACATGGAAGTTATTGAAAACAATTTTCAATATTTAATATGAATTAGGAATGAGAATGTGGGACTTTCAGTTTTACAGTAAAAGTATGGAAAGAGGAGGGAAACTTAAAATGCAGACTGTCCCAATAATTTCTTTGCTTTTTGCCTTTGCCACATGTATATGTGTTGTATTATATAATTACAATACTGATATTGTTATTGCATCCTTAAGCAAGACACTACCCGCCTTGCCTTCAGTGTTTGAATGAGGATGAAATGAGTATATAAATGAGGATGTGATTGTATGGTTTGAGGGAAAGTGCATTGAGAGCCCTGAGGAAGTGGAAAAGCATTAACAAACGTATACCTGAACAGTGTACTAATATCCTCAATACTGACCCCAATAGTTCCATGGTATTTATTGTTTCTTTGTGTATCTGCCACACAGTGGAGTGTATTTACCTTGCACACCTCTGTGTATTGTCCTGTTTAGCGTGGCTTCCACTCATGCATCCTAATGGCCCCAGAGAGCAAGGCCTCTGTCTGCTATTAGTGAGCAGCACAGATCAATGGGCTCAGGGACTGCATCGCTAACAGTTAGTGCATCCCCATTCAGAGCCACTGAGCCATGGCTTACACAGCAGCTAAATTGTTTGCTTGTATAGTGTGAAGAGGAGAGTCCCACCTGTCCCAGCCCTGTTCACACCTCCACTCCACAGCTTCTGACAATCGAGCAAATACTCCTACAGAGGGGTCACTGTCGGTGCTCATAAGTAGTCAGTATATCGCTTTTAGGGCATTTTTAACCTGCACTTGTCGTAAATGGTTGTGTAATTGCTTGCATAGAATACCTTGTTACTTTTACTACTACAATTTGTGTTCACTTTACATTTCATTGTGTTGGAGCAGCGGCTGGATGTGTGATGATGTAACTGGTTACTGCCACTATTTTGGATTTGACAGAACTATGAGGGAATTTTGGAACAATCAAGGGATACCATCTCTCTGGACCGGGAAACACTAGGGAAATATTAGACTTTTCTTCAGAAATATGCCAAAGTGGATTAACTGGATTATAGAAAGTGAAATTCCCTCGTGCATGTTGGTTTAAAGCTCAGATTTGGTGTGGTGTGCTGTGGCACATGAAGGCGTCTGTGGTTTGATTATAGTGAGATTGTTGTAGTTGTTTTAGTGTCAGGTGTGCATGTACGCTGGGACGCCCTCAGCCACAGACAAACTTGGTGCACATGTTACATCAGCCAGACCAGTCAAATTGAACTTTCCCTTTTTGTTGGCATTATGTTTTAGTCTACGCTGTACTGATGACATGCTGTCTCTGTCCCTCTGTTTCATGGTCACCGCTAAAAGCAGCGCAAAAGGCTGCATCAAGTGACTTCAGAAATGGTTTTATTTAGAAGGCTAGTGGTGCTGCACTCTATTAAAATTATGCCAGATGGACAAAAATTATAACAGTCAGTGGTCGAGCTTTTAACCCTGGATGTTATGTCAAGTTTAGTGGGGGAAACATTTAATTCTGTCACAAATTATCTGCCGTTCTCAAATCATATTGACAAACGCCATATTTTTTTTTCCCCCCCATTATTTACAACTATATAATACTTACTTTCTGATAGATTAATCTGTGTATTTATTTATTTCTCAATTGATAAATGTCTCAAACATATTAAACTATTAAAGTCAATAATTAAAAGCATCTAAAAGCACTATCTCAGTTTGAACATTTGTCTGTTACCGTATTCCTATAGTGGCCTTGGACATACAGCAGAAGGACAGCAGCATAAGACAGCCAAGACACAACAATCCGTGTCAGATTTAGAAACAGCTCAGATTATGTCTTAATGTGTCCGTGCTGTGGCCCTCTCTGCGCTTTGTGGGTCAGTTGTTTGTGTTTATGCCTGAGAGCTCAATGAGACACGGAACATATGCATGCTCACAGAGATATATGCATAATGAAGTCAAGCCTCGCTCTTCACCCTCAACTCCTTCAGCATATGTCAGCATATGGTTCCCTCCTCTGAGACAGTGTAGAACAGACCCATCCAGGTTGGATTTTGCTCCAGAGATCTCGACCCAGAATGAATGAAAGAAAAGGAAAAAAGTTCAAAAAGAAAGAAAGAGACAAGCAAGAATTGATGGTCCTCATTATTGTCAAGTACAGGCTAGCAGTTAATTTTTTAACTTTAGTATACAGGACCCAAAAGTCCATCAAAGCACTATTCTCGTGATTAAAATAACCAGAATAATTCTTTATTTTAATCAATTATTTTATTATAGGGTTCAATTGTTCAACGTTATTTTAGAATTAATCAAAATTAAAGCCGCTCGCGGCGATAAAGGCCCTCGCCCCTTGCGACCGCCCCCCCTTGCGACCGCCCCCCCTTGCGACCGCCCCCCCTTGCCACCGCCCCCCCCTTGCGAATGCGACCGCCCCCCCTTGCCACCGCCCCCCCTTGTCACCGCCCCCCCTTGCGAACGCCCCCCCTTGCGACCGCCCCCCCTTGCGAATGTGACCGCCCCCGTCCGCTCTCGCCCAAATCTGCTCTGGCCTCGGCCTTACACCCAACCCGGTTTGTTTTGCTCCTTAACGCGGCCCACTTTCGCCTGATCCTTCGTCACACCCCGGCCTCACTCTTGCCCCAGGTGCTGCAGGACTGGATCACCCACTGAAATCTGTAGGCACGCACGCGATATTGCCTTGAGTAAAAAATTATTCAGTAAATATTGCCAAACCTGTAGTAAAACCATCTGTATACATTGGGACTAGTGAGAGACAGCACATGTATCCCAATTGACCTTTGAGCGGAAGCGTTGTGCTTGTGCACTATGAGATTGTGATTTAGGTAAATCTATCAAAAAATAAAGAAAAAACATTAGAAAAATGTCCAAGTCATATTTGAAGTGGTAACCTCCTGAACCAGAGACCGGTAAACAATAACCCCATACAGAAGTACACCTGATGTTGGCTACTTTTCTCTAAATCCCTGAGTTTGATGTATGTTCCTCCCTGTAGATGCCCAGTCCAAACTACAAAAGTAAAAAAAAAAAAAAAAAGGAAGCCATGGTTGAGCTTGAACTGGCAACCTCATGATTGGTATCCCAGCGCTCTACCTATAGAGCTAGCCAAGCTGTAGGAAACTGCGCAAACTAAACGTATATATCAATGTTATGAAACATCCTGCACTCTTATATTTACAGAAAGCAGTGAGTAAAGAGGAAAAAGGGAGTGCAACGTAGAAAAGTGGACAATTAAATAATTGTGTCTACATAACTTGGTGCTCATTCTTGAGTTGTATCAGAGTGCAGCAGGCCATGTGAAAAGAGAAAGCTTTAGAAAAGTTCCCAGGCAGTGTTTGAACTGGCAACCTACCGCACCAAAGACCAGGAACCTATCACTGAGCTATAACTCTGTCACAATGGGACGAATATAGGCTAATATTCTCTAAATTAGGTCCTAGAGGAGAGAGGTCATTTCCGGTCAAGCTCCCCACCCCCCCCCCCCACCCCCCTCCATTTTCTCATTTCATGTTTCATTTATGTTCTTTCCTGTAGATTGCCAGTAAAAAATCAAATAAAAACATGAATACAAATAAAAAGTAAAAAAAGTTCAAGGTTGGGCTTGATCCGGCATCCTTGTGATTTTGAGTCCAGAACTCTACCCATGGAGCTAAGGCGGGTACACATGAAAAGACCTTGGATTACTATTATAAAGATCACCAGGCTCACGTATATGCAGAAAACGGAGAGCCAAGATGATTTGAATCATTTTATAATTAGAGCAAACCTGCCTGGGGGACAAATATTTGAGAGGATGCCTCGGACATTCAGCGTACTTGATAGGTGAAACAATATTTTGTTGAGAGGGGTTATTTTTACAGTTTTTAATGAGGGTGGGACCATAGGCGCCGATTCATGTTCTTCCCAGTAGTTGCCGAGTCAAAAAAAATAAAAAAGAGTCAAGGTGAGAATTGATCCAGCAATCCCATGGTTGGGAACCTATCACTTTACCCATGTAGCTACACAAGCAGATTTATTTTGCAGCCGAAATGTGAAATATCTTATGAAACTGCATGTGGTACAACGTGAGGGTCATTTCCCCGTTTTTAATGAGGGTGGGAGCATAGTCACCGATTCAGGTTCTTCCCAGTAGGTACTGCGTAAAAAAAAAAAGAAAAAAAAAAATCATGGCGGGGATTGAACCGGCAATGTAACAGTGGGAACCCTGCACTCTACCAATGGAGCTATACAGGCTTACACAAGAACACAGCGATTTATACATAAAACTTACGAAAGTTTAGCACTCGAGCGTTCACAAGACGAAATTGCAGTTCAGGCAATATTTATAGAAACATTTGTAATTAGGGCTAATTCCCCGGGCGGCCAACAATCTGAAAAGGTGCTCCAGCCCCGCAGAACTCTCGATAGATGATGGAATACTTTGGTGAGAGCCACATAGTACGAGGAATACGCAGAGACGGACAGGAAACAGCTTAAGTGAACTTCCTGTGACTGTAAAGTCCAAAAAAGCTCAATTTGGAGGCAAACACGCCCAAATTAAAGCTTCTTTCTGTCACAGAGGGGTATTATATCTACGTATGAGTCTAAAAGTGTGGCTTTTGTGAATAAAGGGGGTATTTGGGAAAATTGACGATTTTCATGAGAAACTCTGACAGTGGCAACTCTGACAGAGGCCAACATGCTGCCAGAAGAACAACACTGGCTATTTCTACGGAGGATGGGCGGGCCACTTACAAGCCACTTAAAAGCCACCTTAAGCCTGCAGGTGGCGCTGTTCTCACACTTGAACAGGCTGTATAAGTGGACTGGTTACTTTTACCCCCACATGTTATACATTTTCAGAAAGCTCACACTAAGGCGGACGCGATCCCTATGACGGGGAAGGCCTGTGTGATTATTTTCACAACTCCATACCATCCGGATTTTTTGATTCGAATTTTTCAAGAAAAAACCTTGAAGGGGGCGCCAGTGGGTCATTTTTGGCCATAGTGGCTGCGTTTGCACATGGTTAGGTCCAGCTCGAGAAGGTGCACGTGCGCCGTATTGGGTCCGTTGCAATCCCACAAAGTCTGTGAAAGATATGAGACTTTGAATTTGGTGGAAAATGGCCTCTGAGTTGCGGCCTTGTCATGACCACGCCCAATAATATTTCCAAAATTGAAATGAGGATTTGGAAAGCCACATGGGTCTGGGACATTTTGGCCAAAAATTGAAGCTTTCGATTGAAAACCCGGGGATCAGGGGTCACAAGTTCAACAGGTACGATTTTGACGGTGCGAGGTTTGGGCCAAGATGGCCGACTTCCTGTAGAGTTTAGGCCGGGCTCATAATATATTTTTTTACATGTCCTGACGTGGTCTATGTCCCTGGCCAGTGTCACCTTTGTACGATGACATTTTTTGCCACCGGGCTCTCATTGACTCAATGTAAACTGCCTGTTTGAGGGGGCGCCACTGAGCCATCTTTTATTATTTTCTCTTGCCAACGCCACCCAAAATTAGACCTCCCGGAGCACTAATTCCTGATACCTGTTACTTGTGTATCGGTCCACGTTTGCTATGTGAATTCTTGCGTTTTCCCTTTTTTTTTACGATTTTAATTAGTCCCTCGCCGGGCACTTCGTGTCCGTTGCTCGGGCCTAATTAAAAAGAAAACAAAGCAAGATAGAGGCATGTTGTAATAGACTTTTTTGATCAGTGTGACATGGAGAATCAGGTTATAATTTTTGTTTTCACTTTCGTAAAAGTGTAATTTTGCAGGTATAGGTAGGGGGCGCTATTTTTTTGAAAATTGCACAATTATCCAGGCGAATCAGTACGATCCATAGAGGGGCTCATGTGATACACATATTAGTGCAATTGGAAATTGCATGCCCTTTTGAGTTGTCGTCAAAGAGGCGGGGTAAAAGCAGGATATTAATAATATAAAAACAAAGCGAGATAGAGGGGTGTTGTAATGGACCTTTTTGATCAGTGTGACATGGAGAATCGAGATATGAATTTTGTTTTCACTTTCGTAAAAGTGTAATTTTGCAAGTATAGGTAGGGGGCGCTATTTTTGTGAAAATTGCACAATTATCCTGGCTAATCAGTACGATCCATAGAGGGGCTTAGCTGATAGAAATTTTAGTGCAATTGGAACTTGCATGCCCTTTTGAGTTGTCGTCAAAGAGGCGGGGAAAAAGCATGATATTTGGCAGAGCCGTACAGACAAACCGTAACAGATATCTGAACAATAGAGCTGGATTATTGTAGCTCCATGTCTCTAGATTACACTCACCAAGTTGGATCTCATTTGGTCCAAAACCCTGGGAGTGACTTGACAAAATATCAGGGGAAGAAAATAAGGCTACAATTTTCAATCCAATATGGCCGACTTCCTGTTTGTCAGAGGGCGGAGCTATAATGATGTTTTAGGTTTGTCTTGATGTCCTCTATCACTGTACTCAAAGACATAGGTTTAGAGCAAAAAATGCATCATTCCTTTTGAATTGGGGTCGTGCTTGAGGGGGCGCCACTGAGGCATTGTTCAAGGTGTTGTCTTGAGGGTATCAAAATAGTTAATTTTACACCAACCATGAACCTTTGGTCAAATAAAATTGAGTTTTCGTTAATGTTCAGGGGGTCAAAATTGAGGTCAAAGACGTAATAATAATAATAATAATAATAATAATAATAATAATAATAATAATGGAAACGGTTTTTTTGCTATGTTTTGGCATTTTATTTCTCCCAAACGACATTACTCAGAGTGATGCCTCTTTGGTATGTTGATCCCCATGACGGGGAAGGCCTGTGTGATTATTTTCACAACTCCATACCATCCGGATTTTTTGATTCGAATTTTTCAAGAAAAAACCTTGAAGGGGGCGCCAGTGGGTCATTTTTGGCCATAGTGGCTGCGTTTGCACATGGTTAGGTCCAGCTCGAGAAGGTGCACGTGCGCCGTATTGGGTCCGTTGCAATCCCACAAAGTCTGTGAAAGATATGAGACTTTGAATTTGGTGGAAAATGGCCTCTGAGTTGCGGCCTTGTCATGACCACGCCCAATAATATTTCCAAAATTGAAATGAGGATTTGGAAAGCCACATGGGTCTGGGACATTTTGGCCAAAAATTGAAGCTTTCGATTGAAAACCCGGGGATCAGGGGTCACAAGTTCAACAGGTACGATTTTGACGGTGCGAGGTTTGGGCCAAGATGGCCGACTTCCTGTAGAGTTTAGGCCGGGCTCATAATATATTTTTTTACATGTCCTGACGTGGTCTATGTCCCTGGCCAGTGTCACCTTTGTACGATGACATTTTTTGCCACCGGGCTCTCATTGACTCAATGTAAACTGCCTGTTTGAGGGGGCGCCACTGAGCCATCTTTTATTATTTTCTCTTGCCAACGCCACCCAAAATTAGACCTCCCGGAGCACTAATTCCTGATACCTGTTACTTGTGTATCGGTCCACGTTTGCTATGTGAATTCTTGCGTTTTCCCTTTTTTTTTACGATTTTAATTAGTCCCTCGCCGGGCACTTCGTGTCCGTTGCTCGGGCCTAATTAATGTTTTGATTGGGTCATGGGCCAAAGCTAAATCATTTTTTACCTAACACAAGTAGTCTGTCAGTTCAGTTTTTTACAGTGTAAAATTTTCGATCTATATTCATCAGCCATGAATATAGTTTGTATTCCTATTCCTATTTGTCTAAATGAATGCGTACATACTGGAGGTATATAAGTGACAAAACATATAACAGCAGTGGCTCATCTAGTTTTTTCCTCAGCAAATAAAATCTGATGAAAATGAACACCCCAGACCCTCTAATATCCTTTAATGCTGCACATCTCCTTATACCCCACCCTTCCCTCTGCTCACCATTAAGAGCATAATTACATTGTGGCCAGCATTAGCGCCACCTTCATTAAGGTCTCTTTGAGGTAACACATTGAACATCAAATCCTGCTATGAAATTTGCTTTGAGCTATGACTCTGGATTCTGTAGGGGGAAAAAAAGGGGGGGGGGGAACTACTCATCATAGGATTGTTTTAATTTCATGCACATGCACACCCAAGCTCTTAGAGGCTGGGTAAAGTGTGTGAGGCATTTCATTGCCGACACAGCAAAGCAAATAAATCACAGAGGGGAAACAGAGACGTGAAAAAGGCTGAAACTATTATAAATGGATAAAGAGGCAATGAATATGCGATAAGTCTGGTTCATATATTAGGGAATCATTACCAAGAAAAAAACAGAAACTCTCTTTATATACTGACATGATTGCTAACAAGTAGGCTCTTGCACTGGAGGTGTTGATGTTGTTAGATTTGTGCTGGTCAGAGAAAAGAGTTAACAATAAACAATACATTTTCGTACATGAGTACGTCGTATATTACGCTAACTTTACGCATCGGTGTGCCAGGCTGCCACTGTACTCATGTGTTTTCTAAAATTGAGTGAACTCAATGTGAGTTTTTATTTTATTTTTAATTTATTTTTAGAGCACAGTTTATTCAAAAAGTAATTCAAATTGCTTTACAGAACAGGGAAGAGTGTGGATCAACTTATTTCAGTAGTCATAGGCACCACTAAATAGAACTGTTTTCAGCCTGGATTTAAACATAGTCAGTCAGAGTTGAGGCGTGTCTCATCCTCGGGAAGACTGTTCCACATGTTAGCTGTAAAAGACTAAAATGCAGCCTCGCAGTGTTTTCTGTCATTGAGGCAAGGCTAAAACGACAAAAATAAATTATTATGGAGTGCTATCATTTCTTATCGTCTGATGTATTGTACACACTAGAAAATAACCGGAGAGAAGAGTGTATAGATGAGTATACAGAGCTTCTCAGATTGTCAGTTGGCTATATTGTACATGAATCATCATGTGGTGAAAATGCCCCATGAAATGCAGCATTTCACATTCAGAGGCTGCCTGCGGTCAAACATGCTGGGCCATAACTGTGGTCAGATAATCATAGAAGTGAACTGCAGTACGAACAAAAGCTTACACAAACATTATGTTCCAACCAAGAGTCTAGGGCTACACTGACATGTGCACCTTTCATCAGTCATTGAAACATTCTATACTTTTGCTTCTAGCTTTACTTAAATTGAATAATGGGTGGACTCTCTTTTAAACCTATAGCATATTATGTAAAGTGTCAGGTGTTTTTGTTCATACTGGTACATTCAAATTGTTCATACAAATACTTTAAACATGGGCAATTTCAGCAAACTGTTTTGTATATCTGTTGGCGTCACACACAGCAGAGCTGGCCTATAGTTCCAATTGTCAAACTTCTCAAACCTTTGTGCTAAAAACTATGCATTTACTCACAATGAGATGTAATTGCGGCCAGGTTCATACAAAACGCAGTCACCGTGTTAAATCAGTACTGTTTTGTTACCAACAGCCTTCCTTCTGTTTGTCTTTGTCTCTCACCGCTGCTCTGATTACGCCATTTACCAACTGTAAACTGTGGTTTTCTCCTCAGTGCCACCTTTAAAGGTGTCACGGCCAGTGTGCATGAACGCTCCGGGGAGACTTATTGTTCAAGCCGCGCACACGTGTTACATGACGCGCTGCTGCTGGTGGAACAGTTTTGCTGGAAAATGGCCACAACACAAACATGTTTTTAAAGCCACCTTTTTAGAGTCTTGATCCAAAATATGACTGAACTTTTTGAACGGGTGCCAGGAATATACAATAAACTTGTTCTGTCTGGAGCTGACTGGCTTACGATATGTTTCAACTCTGCTACAAGGCTTTGGACCAACAGGACAGCCGGCATTACTCGGATTTTCTGAGTAAACTTCAAAATCCTGGCCCTGGTGCAGCCCCTAATGGACAGGCCCCTGAAAATATCCCTTTATCACTGGCCTGATCCAGACCTACTTCAGCCTGTGGTCTTCAGGTATGAACCTGCTGATGGCTCTTCAAACCTGTAACAAAACCCAAGCAGACAGACCAAAGTAGCAATGAACATCCTCTCTCCTTCAATTCCCTGGAATCTGTAGAGGAGACCTTTTAAATGCAGGTCAAGATGTTAGGTTTGAACAGGCTTTTCAGAGCCAATAGACACTTGTATGTACTTACTGAGAGACGGAAGGAAATGTTTAGGTTGTGCTGTCTACTGCTCCAATTCCACTTCAGTCAGTCGATCTAAACAACAGTTATGGTAAACCTATTCTATTATTATATGGGAAGCATCATTTTATGCTCCCTCTTCATTGTCTGTGCACACAACCCTTCCCCTTTCAGGCCTTATTGTCTCCTGTTCATTGCATCTATTGTTGGAGCACTTTATGGAGACACATTAGTCAAATAGGCCATCATCCCCATCGGCATGTCAGATGATGACTTTTGGCAGAACCCAACAACTGCGCGACGCCAAACTGCCGGAGCCACTGCCATTTCATGACACAGACACACACACGCACACACAGGCTCACTCTTCAAAAACAAGCTGTTCCTCATTAAGGCCACAAACATGAGAGATGGAGTGCGAGGAATGGGTAGTGTTAAAGAGGACAGCATAAGCTACGAGTACCGGAAAGGCCAAGGACGAACAAGTAAGAAAATGTGTTTGTTCCGCTATCCTGGGTAAAGAAAGCTCCCCCAAGCTCCCTGCCATGGCACCCTCAGCCACCAGTCTCCCCCATCCACACTGGTGTTTCCATAGCAACAAGAAACAAGGAGGTGAGAGGGTAGAAAGAGAGGAAGTGTGCTAAAGATTAGAGAGGAATTTTGCTGCCTCTGCTGTTGCTGCTGCCTGGATTTGACCAATCTGCTGTTGAGGCTTTGAGAGGCTCTAATTCTCTTCCTCTGCTTTTCCCTCTATCATCCACACACATACACTTGAAAAAAGACACCAGGTCAGGATGAGGGAAACATCTTAAGGAGATAATTCTTTAAACAGCTCTGTCGAGGGAGAAGGAATATATGTGTGGGGTGCTACGGAACAATTATTTCATTGTATCTTGTATCTTGTCTCGATTCCCACCTGGACGGGGCCTTTCTGTGTGGAGTTTGCATGTTCTCACCGTGTCTGCGTAGGTTTCCTCCGGGCACTCCAGTTTTCCCCTACCACTACAACATGTACAATAGGCCAGGATTAATGAGAGTGTGCATGGGGGGACGACGGATGGAAATTAGCCCAAGGCTACAATCCGGTGTGGCTTGTTTACATGCATGAGACCCATGTATGTTCATTAACATGCACTGTCCCGACCAAATAAACCAATAAATAAATACAAAGTTGACTGACATGAGAAAACACATGGAAATACAGAATTACTATTTTACAAATTCATCCTGAAACTCATTTGTTGCAGCATTTTAAAGCTATAACTTTATATCTTCATGTAGGATTTGTGTTCCTCAGGTCTGCACATCCAACTGTGTGCTAGGATGCAGCGTGTGGGCTCATTAGCAGGTGGCAGCACACGGGCGCTTGTTAGCACAGAGCTAGCTGAGCTGCTGGGGTATCGCTGCAGCTTCATTAGCTGCTGTGACATTTATCTGTTCGTTTCCTGGTGTCTCTTGTACTGCCAAGTTTCCATAGCAACCACAACTCATATACTTCTTTTTCTGCTGGTTATTTATAGTGTTCAGCAACAACCTACATCAATTGTTTGACAAGTGCTAGCTAGCTTTACATATTGTGGAAATAATGACACTCATTTATACCTTCCACATTGCTTTATATCTTCCTTGTTGCATGGCAGCATATCTAAGTTAAACTTAGGCCTATCATTTGAGGAACCTAATGGGATGAATGATCCCAATGCATGTCCCTTTCTGGTATTGTGCTTTTTCAAGTTGTTGCATCATCCACAGTGTGTTAGTGTGAGGTTTGTGTCAGAATCTGTCAACAAAGGTGTGAGTGCCCGCTGTTAACGCCTCAACACTCGTGTCTGTGTGAACACTGACCTCGGTGCCCTTCTCTCTTGGGGCTGAAAGTGATGTTTCTCAGTCTAGTTGTCAACAAGATTAATTCCCCCGTGGGACCGTTACACATCCAGCAAACAGACTGCCAAGGAGAAAAGCGGTGTGACAGGTTGGCCCTTGCATATACTCACATGTAGGGGTTTGTTTTGTGCCGGCTGCAGTTTGGGGTTAAGGGAGTCAGTGTGGATATGTGAGCTTTAGAGCAGAAGGAGGAAACAGCAGGGAGATGAACGCAGCCAACCTGAACTGTAGTCTGTGTGTATGCATGTGTGATATGACTATGCATGTGTCTATGTGTTGCCTGATTTCTGGAGAGCCCACGCTGAGAGCTGAGCTGTGCTTACTTCTAGACCTGCCTTGTATGCAGCTGTCTTTTTTTTCCCTATCTTCCTCAGTGTCCTTTTTCCTCTGTCTTTGCAATGAGTATCCGCCTGACTGCCAGTTGTGCCCCAGCTGTGAACAAGGCAAACACAGTGGATAGCAGGCAGTTTCTGAAGACCATGCAGCTCATTGTTGGATTTCGTTTCCGCCTCAACAGGACTATTTGATTTTTCTAGTAACAGCAATATAAGCCTATACACCATATTAATGTACAGTCATTTTTAAACGGATATAGAGTTGCCTGGCCTTTTTTATATCATAAAACTGATCATTGACCTGTGTACTGTGAGCAGAATGCGTCAAAATGTATTTCTGTAACTTTACGATAGGAAATCAATTATGCTTACAATACAAAATCCGACCTGAGAATAGCTCATAATGGTAGATGCACTTATTCGCTGTCTTCACGGTGCTGGAGGACTAAAGTAATGTTTCACAGTCAGCTCACCGCCTTCTCTGTCATAGACATATCTCCTGTTCACAGTGGCGACTCCTGGCCACCCCATTGGCCACCCCACTGGCCAGTGTTAATTGTAGTACTGTAGTATCAGTTATGAATATTTTCAGCCCAAATTCACAGCCAGCCAGGCAAGCCGCTCTAGACCTAGTTTTGGTTTGCCACCCCAAGATTTTAAGTGGCCCCATCTGGCCACCCCTATGAACAATTTCTGGTGGCGCCACTGCCTGTTCATCCCCCGCCCTGAGAGGCCACGATTACCGCCCATCTTTGCTCATTCCCCCCCCCCTCTGCAGCGGCCCGTGAGAGCGGCTTTGGGCAAAGACAGTGACAGGTGCGGGTTGGTAACATGCAATCTGTATTGTACGACAAAGTCCACGGGAAAGACGCTGTGTAGACCGTTTAAAGTGAGCGTTTTACACTCGGACACTGGAGCTGTCGCTGTAACAGACTTGAAAGAGACTGAAAAGTAGATGCGCCCCACCCATAGCGAAATCAGACGCTTGCTCTACAGAGAGAGTCCATTATATAGACATCAGCTGACTTGATCAGCTGTGTGTGAGGGGATGGGGAGAGCAGACCAGGACTCATTTTCCAGTTTGGTTTCTGTCCGCACTGTACAGCCTCATTTAGCCACAGCCTGTGAATTACATAAAAAATAAATGTATTTTTCCTTTATTGCTTGTTTTTTAATAACATTTACTATGCAGTTTGGTTTATAATTTATTTAATCATGTGTGAACAATTTCATATTATTGATACCGTAATATATTATGTGAAGGGCTAACCAGGCAATTGTAGAGGCGGCCCAAGTTGAAGGAACCCCGAGGATTATGCTGCCTTTAAACATACTGGTGTGGCCACAATCGTTCACAGTGGTCAAGGGACTGATCAGGGAGTTTGTGTGTTGGCTCAGACACATGGAATTAGAGGGAACATTGGGTGTAACAATGCATCATGCCTCGATGCACCATGATACTTAAATGTGTTTATGTTCATCGTAATAGTGACAATGCAGATTTTAGTCTTTTTTCTTTTGTTTGTCTAATTGCCTAATTGCTTTCCGTTTTGTTCCATTGCCGTGCGTCATGCGTGTGTACGTGTCCAAAGTGTAGTGTGTCATCATCGCTTACTACTTAAATGTCCATTATGTTCTTTTTATGCTAAAACCCATGATATTAGTGCTTATTTGACCTTTCATTGACCCAGCGGCTGTATGGGTGGTTAGCTTGGCATCTTCGCTTTCTATCACGGTGGCCTCTATAACACTGCAGGATTAATTGGTTTTCAATATTTCTGGTACATTTTCTGGATGGAATGTATGCGTAACCACAGAAAGCACCCTGAAAACAAAACGTTTGTAAGTGTGACATCACATACAATCATAACATCATGTAACATCAAGTGACATCATCACTTAACAATCCCATTGACCCTGGAGTGTTATAGAGGCCACTGTGATGGAAAGCTATGGGATGGAATGCTTACCTCCCAGAGCCACTGAGTCACTAGTGTACTGTATAGTACTATGTAGTTTTCATATTGGATCTTTAACTGAAGGCTGCAGAGGTTCTAGAAACAACGTGTCCCAAATGTACATCTCCAAAAAACCAGATAAACTCAATGTGGGTTAGTTGTTGGTTGCCAAAAAGGTGCATGGAATAATGACATAAATATTTATTTACATCATGATAGTATTGTGATGCAATTGTGGATCCTGTATCAAATGTAAGCAATTTATGATAATGTTGAATTGTTACACTCCAACTCCAACTCACAAAGGCATAGCTAATAACACCAAACAGTAACACAACTCCAGTTCTAATAGTGCTGCAATACAGTAAAATGGGACAGTTGTCTTAAAATGAATCAAATGTGCCATTATTCTAAGCTGTAATAAACCATATGTAGACTTAGCACTCTTGTTATTTTGTTTTAATGTAAAGAGTTTGTAAACACATAACATAGCTACTATTCTAGTTGTGAGGATGTAACAACTCATCACAGGCCTGAGCTACAGCGAAATGGGAGTGATTGAAGCAATAGTTAAGCTATTAACACAAACAATTGACTCAAATTGAGAGAGAGAATGGAAAGGAAGAAAAGAGGGAGTTCGATGGAGAGGCTGACACAGGAGTGGATCCACTCAACGACTTAATCTGAGCCCCAGGACACTCTCTTGCTGGTCTGCACACTCTCACAAACATGTGCACGCTGCACATCACAGCTCTGTGTGCCTGCAATAACACCTTGTCAGTCTTGGCCAAGGGGCAAAGAAAAAGTGCTCATTCCTTTGTAGAGAGTGGCGTCACCTACTTCCAACCACCTCAGGATATAACTGAGCATGCAATCTTCACAAGACTGATCTTTACATGGCCGTGCCTTACGGCTGCAGAGTCAAACTTTTCTTTGTCTCATTGCGTGAATAATGGTGGCCGAAGTACAGAGAGGACAATGTTCTGGATGAGGGAAGAGTAGCTCTGACACCGGCCATTGTATGCTCACCCCCATGGACTGGTTTGGTCCTCATTGGCCCCACATAAACAGCAAACAATAAGGGATTGTCTCCCACTCTTCTCTCTCTGGCTTTTGCTCACTTACTACAGCTCTATAGAGGGATGGACAGGCTGTAGCAGTCTGAACCGAGCGACCACACTGGCCCAGCCCTTACCGTTATTGCACATTTATGTGTTTAAACATTGGCTTCAGAGTTTGATAGGCGCAATAACTCCTGGCCCTACTCCCCTGCAGCCTCTGGCCAAGGGGGTTTCTTTGCACTCAGGTCTCCGTAATTTATCGGACAGCTTAGTAGGAGCACTTGTTGCCCCAAGGACTGTTAGCACTGGTTTGGCTCGTTGACTCTTTCTCCGCTCTGGCATTTTATTTGACATGTCCTTTAAGTCCTTTAAAGAATTGGGCGTTTCTGCTGAGCGCCTTGGCTCTTTCTGCAAAAGATGGATGGCCCGCGTTCAAAGGTCTGCATTTCTCTCTCTCTTTTCTCCATTCATTCTCTGACCCCTCCCTTCACTCTTTTCTTTGCTCCATGTGTTGTTACGCGGCGTTAATGCTGACTACTAACCAAGCTTATTATTTGTCTGTTTTGTTATTGCCCCCTTGCCATTAATCACTTATGAGAATAATTTAAGAGTATTAAAACACATCATCAGGCTTTCAGATTTTTACTGTTGGTGACACCAGTCTGGCTTTTATACATTTAGTTGTTATTGTCGTTTTGATTGTATATATAGTGACTGTATATTTTAACTCCTTACATTGTTTTTGTTTTGACTAGATGGATATCTTAGACATAAACTATGCAGATTCCAAATGTGTATCTGTTTAGTAATATCATAGTTGTCTGCTGTGGTTCTGGATTTCATCATCCTGGACTCATTCAGGCGCTCAAACATGCATAGATGCTAAAATGGCACTACATGGGCAGCTGCGAGTAGACATATATTCACCAAGTGCCTCTGCTTCTTATCGTAGGTCACATGTCAGCAACCTGGCTTGTAAGAAATTTTTTTTTGTGAAATTGGGTGGGAATTTTGAGAATTGTAATAGCTTTACATATTCCTTTGTTGGTTGTAATGTACTTTAATATGTTCAAAATGTATCTTTGTGTTGTAATGACAACAAAAATAAAACAAATCATTCATTCATTCACCATTCATAGCAATACCACAGAGCTGGTATCAATATTTTAGTTTTTGCCTTTTAATTCACCAGATTTCTTCCGTTTAGCCGATGCTCACAGCACACCAGCTCATATTAAACATGCAGTGTGCTTAAACGGAGTAACCAGAAGAGCATTGTTTATAGCAGAGGTTATGGGTCTTTCCTGTCCCTCGTGTGCAGCGTGTAGTGACTGCAGAGGGACATTGGGGGTGCTCACACACCCGTGTCTTACGAAATTTAACCTTTTTTGATTGAGCTGAATTCCCTCAAATTGTAACATAATGTTATGAATTATACAATCCAGTAGTTATTTAGTGCATCTATAATTTATAAATTGCACAGAAGTACATATAGTCCCATTGTAAATGGACTGCAGATGTGCAGTCAAATATCATCAAAACAATTACACTCAGTAATTCCAAACCATGGGCAAAGGTCCTTAATACGCTTCACGTTGATTTCATTCAATGAAATTAAATAGTAAAAGATTCTTTAAAAGACGTTAAAGCTTCCTTCAGAGTGTAGTATTTTTAAATGTCCAGTTGAATCGAGTTGAATCTGTGTATGTATCTAACTGGATCAGTGAGATTGATCTTGATACAATTTTTACCCAGTGACAGTGACATCTACAACACCTGTTACGCTGGAATGTGTCAGCACCCACATCGAGGCCTTAACACCTTTGGCCCTTTGAAGAAGAGAATTGGATGATTCTCGAAACGTCGGGCACATGAGTGTAAAAATGTCCAGTTGAATCGATCTAGTATGTGAATGTCTGCACTTGTACAATCATCATTCACTCATTCATGTTCAATTTGTTTCTTGTTTTACAGTAATGGCACTCCTGGAAAGATGAACGGGGCACTGGAGCATTCGGACCAGCCAGATCCGGATGCCATCAAGATGTTTGTTGGTCAGATCCCACGCTCATGGTCAGAGAAGGAGCTCAAAGAACTTTTTGAGCCATATGGAGCAGTTTACCAGATCAACATACTCCGAGATCGCAGCCAGAACCCTCCACAGAGTAAAGGTAAACTTCACCTAGGTCTGCATTTTCTTTGTAGGATAAGCTGACCCTGCTGATAAATGTCAGTACAAATGATAAATGCCAAATTGCTGTTACACTTTATGCACCATTAAAAACAAAGCCTCTGTCAGACATAAAGGCTCAATTGTTCAAACCCACATGATGTGCTGCTATTCTCTTCCTCTCCTTTTTGCTTTTGTAAACTTTTTTTCTTTTGATGAATTTGTTGAGTAAGGCAATAATAGAGACACCAGCAATGAACAGACAGACAATGGTGCTGCCACATTAACAGGCATCAAGCAGAGAGGGGGCTGATGACACTCCATGATGAGACGTGTAGGAGTGGAGAGAGCGGAAGAATGAGTGAGGACATAAGGAAGAGGGATGCTGCGCTTTCATCCAACCGAAACGCCAATGTGATGTCAACTTCGAAAGTGTCACTGGAAACAAAATATCCATCACTGTGGAAGATGACAAGTGAAGGACAGACACTTCTCTCATAAAACTTCAACTTCACAATGCTGCTAAAAACATTAAGCACTTCGAGTAATCTTTTCTCTTACACTTTCTCCGTTTAATCAATGATCAACTTCTTATTGCCACCTGCAGTGCCTGTTCAAATAGGAAGTTGTTTCTGACTGGAGTATTTTATTAGGTTCATACGTGATGTAGAAGATTCAGTTGTATCTATCAAAAGTGGCGCTATAATCAGAGTGTCGGCGGTTCAAGAGTGATCAGGGGCATAATGTTGCCCCTGCTACAGCATGTCAGGGAGGGCATCTTCTTATTCTTTAAGAAGAAGAAGAGCTTTATTTATATGGCGCCTTTCACAGACATGGTCACAAAGCGCTTTACATGAGACAATTTTACATTCACTCCATACTTGGTGGTGGACAGAAGCGCTGTTGCAACTGAACACATCTGCGCCAACGGTCCCTCTGACCACCACCATTCATTCACACACATCATTCATCCTGGCCTATTGTACATGTTTTTAGTGGTAGGGGAAACCGGAGTACCCGGAGGAAACCTACGCAGACACGGGGAGAACATGAAAACCGCTGCGCTACCGTGCCCGCCCAGTGCCAGTGCATCTAAGCCAGTGCAGGGTTCAACCAAACAGGGAATTTAGCCCTGCAGTTAGGTAAATATTAGGGATGTAACGATTCACTCAAGCCCCGATTCGATTCGATTTCCGATTTGAAGTTCCCGATTTCAATTTTCCCCGATTTTTTTAAACCTTTTTTTTTTTTTTTTTTTTTTTTTTTTTTTTTTTTTAGAAAAGAATGACTTCTTCATACCAATGTTTCTTTTGTTTCAACATCTGTATTTGTGTCCTTGTAATAAATTGCAACTGTCTCAGTAAGAGAACTTTACATTACAAAAAATTACAAGACATGAAAATGAACTATAATAATTTTGAGTGCTTGTAAATTTACATGTTTTCAGCATAAGTAAACTATGTAGCAAAGCAAACCTTTATTTTTTTATTTTTGCAGTTTGAACATAATGCTACCATTTAGAACTAATTTTACTATGCAGTTTTTTCCACACTCGAACGCCTCACTGCCTCCGGTGCAGCCTTTGTAAACATGAGGAGGAAAAAGACATGACAGCTCCTGTAGGTATTGGATTATTTGACAAACGGACATTTGATGAGGATTTCAGCAGAATCAGAGCAGGTTGGTCAGATGTTTGTCAGTTTACGATCTTTGGTAAACTTCTGTCAAAATGCTAAACTCTGTGTTAGCCGCTAACGCTAATCTCCTAGCCGCTAACTTTAGCTGCATCTGTTGCTTCCATGCCTGCACGTGTATGTGTTTACATGGTGTGGCGTGTGTTGGGGGTGAGGCGGGGAAGGTGTGGAGCTTGTCTTGAGAAAAAGTTAGAAACAACGAGCTATGTTCCGGTCTATGTCGGTCGCGCAAAAATGGAGTAGCTGAGGGTGGCTTTAAAATCGATTCTTTTATTTTTTACATCATTCACATTTTACGCATATTAAATCGATTTTAAATGGATTTTCGATGAATCGTTACATCCCTAGTAAATATATGTACCAGCTGATCACAAGTTAATGGAGACAAGTGCAGAGACAGACATAAACACTGTGACTCATTTATGTTTGAATGCGAAATCCACTTTGAGGTATGCTGTGTCCTTCACCTTCCTCTCCCACACACTCTATCTCTGCTGCTTCTGCCTGTGTCTCACAGGCTGCCTCTTCTCTCAGTCACATGAGCTCATGAACGCCCATATACAGACAAAATCTGCTTGATTTTACACAATCCACAGTGTACTTTACTTTGGGAAGTGTATGTCCTTTATTTGTCCTTAGTCTTCTGTGGACTATTCAAATATTTATTTTTCCAAGGACTAATGATTTAAGAGTATCACTCCATTCTAGTAAAAATGGAAAGATATTTCAGGCACTGTTCTATTCCCCTTGATTTTTCTCTAATTGAGATCTCTTAGTCTGACTTGTTTTTCTATCTCAAAGTATGAGTGTTTTAAAATGAAATGTTGCATTTGATTGGGCTCTCATGGCCTTGGTTTGTGCAAGCATTAAGCACTGCTGTTTGTTTTTTTGTTTTTTCATAAGCACCATGTCCTCAACTGCACCAAGTCAATTCATGGTCGGTATGTTTATCTTCTGTGTTGTTCATTTGAGTGGAGACAGACAGTGGTCGGCCGTCAGGGCCAGCAGGGCCTTCTCTGCTGGCCCTGGCCAAATGAGGAAAAAAAAGTGTAAAATATTTTAATAGTATATTTAATTTCTAATGTATTTATATAATGTACAGTTGAGTCGCTTATATTGATTTTGTTGATGTGTAACTGTAATTTCCTACTCAAAAAGTGCCATAAACCCCTCTGGCGAGTTGCTCCTCCTCAGGGCCTTCATAACAGATTCTGCAGGCCCTGTGTTGTCAGGCCGCACACATGATTGACCGCCAGCGTGACTGACAGAATTATCAGCCAATCCAAATTCGATGCATATGGGCAAGACGTTCCAGGAAATCAGACGTCAACCGGATAAACAGATATTCCTTTTGGAAATATCCGAATGAAGTGGATTTATTGATCACGGATTTTTGGGAGAAGAGCTTCGATAGCAAAGCAGCGGGACCAACAGCAGGACTCCCCGGACAGGAGAAGAGTTTCCCCGCGTCAGTTGCGCTGGGACTCGTGCAGGGAACAGGTACGGGACTACGAGCGCTAAAATCATCTCACATAGCACCAAACTGTAAGTTTAGTATCTTTTTATTACGGTGGATTTTGCGTTTGAGTTGAGTTGTCAACAAAACATCTCCTAAAATGTCCATGTTATAATGCGCTCGTCTCGCCTGTCATGTGTCATGTGTTTCCATATTCTAGTACGAGTGTTCCCAAAGGTGTTTGCTTTTGTTTGGGGGCGGAGGCACCACTGCTTTGGTTTGCGTTGGTGATACATCCTTTAGCAAAAAAAAAATCAAAAAAGGCAGTTTTATCCATACGCCTATTGTCGATCAGTTTATATGCGTTTCACTGTGTGAACCCAGGTTGCTATTGAAGGCCCTGACTGAAACCCCACGGCCCGCCACTGGAGACAGACATACAGTGCCTTGCGAAAGTACTAATACACCTTGAACTTTTGCACATTTTGTCATGTTTACAACCCTAAACGTAAAGATTTTATTTAGAATTGTTTACTGAAAGTTCACACACAAGTAACAGACAACTGTGAAGTGAAAGCAAAATTATACATGATTCTGTTATTTTTCAAAAAATAGATAAGTGGGGCGTGCATAAGTATTCATACAGCATGACTTAATACTTTGTGGAACCCCCTTTTGTTGCAATAACAGTAGCAAGTCTTTTGGGGTATGACTACAAGGTTTGCACATCTAGAGACTGACATTTAGCCCATTCCTCTTTACAAAACAACTAAAGCTCTGTCAAATTAGAAGGAGAGCATTTGTGAACAGCAGTTTTCAGGTCTTTCCACTGAATTCAATAGGATTTAGGTCAGGACTTTGACTGGGCCATTCTAACACATTAATATGTTTGTTTTTAAACCATTTCATTGTAGATATAGCTTTGTGTTTAGGGTCATTGTCCTGCTGGAAGGTGAATCTCCGCCCCAGCCTAAATTGTCTTGCTGACTCCAGCAGGATGCTCATAGCATCATGCTATGGGGCGTCATGCCACACATAGCGTTTTGCATTTGGGCCAAAAAGTTCAATTTTTGTCTCATCTGACTAAAGCACATTCTTCCACATGGTAGCTGTGTCCTCCATATGACTTATAGCAAACTTCAAACAGGATTTCTTATGGCCTCCTTTCAATAATCGCTTTCTTCTTGCCACTCGTCCATGATGGCCAGATTTGTGTAGAGTACGACTTATCCCATTTACAGATTCCCCCAGCTCAGCGGCAGTACGTCGCAGCTCCCCCAGAGTTATCTTAGAGCACCTGGTTGCATTTCTTACCAGTGCTCTCCTTGTTCGGTCTGTTAGTTTAGGTGGATGCCTGTGTCATGGTAAGTTCGCAGTGGTGCTATACTCTTTCCATTTCCGAATGATGGATTGAACAGCTGAGGTGGCTAGGGCATCTGTTCCGGATGCCTCCTGGTCGCCTCCCTCGGGAGGTGCTCCAGGCATGTCCCACTGGGAGGAGGCCTCGTGGAAGGCCCAGGACACGCTGGTGGGACTATGTCTCCGAGCAGGCCTGGTGTCGTCTCGGGGTCCCCCCAGAACAGCTGGAGGAGGTGTGCGTGGATCGGGAAGTCTGGGCATCTCTGCTGAGACTGCTGCCCCCGCGACCCGGCCCCGGATAAAGCGGAAGAAAATGGATGGATGGATGGATGGATTGAACAGTGCTCCGTGAGATGTTCAAATCTTGGGAAATCTTTGTATAACTTAATGCTGCTTTAAACAATTTTATCCCTGACCTCTCTGGTGAGCTCCTTGGCCTTCATGATGTTGTTTAGTGACCAATACACTCCGACCATAGCTCTGAGGCCCTCACAGAACAGCTGTAATTATACTGAGAGTAGATTACGCATAGGTGGCCTCTATTTAATGGTTAGGGCAAGGTGTGAACATTCTGCAGTCATTAGGAATGTTATAAAGGCAATTTAATGCACTCCGAAAATGCTGTATGAATACTTATGCACGCCCCACTTTTCACTTTTCTATTTTTTGTAAAATAACAGAATCATGTATCATTTTGCTTTCACTTTACAGTTGTCTGTTACTTGTGTGCGAACTTTCAATAAAAAAAAAAATTCCAAATAAAATCTTTAAGTTTAGGGTTGTAAACATGACAAAATGTGCCAACGTTCAAGGTGCATTAGTACTTTCGCAAGGCACTGTACCATAGCCCCAAGTCTTTATTTCAAATCATTGTTTTAGTTTTTTTCCGATTTGAAAACAAAAACATACCAGTACCTTTTTGAGAACAAATGAAGCGCTACCGAACAACCAGGTCTTGACCTTTACATCTTCTTCAGCAGTTTTGAATTAAATGAGTTTGTTAGTCCCATTCAGTGAGAAATAGATAAAACTTTTGCTGCAAGAGTTTACAGCTCCAGCAGCTCCACTTTTCTGTTTCCAGTGTTTGTGTCCTCATTAGCTGGCACTTCTTAAATTGTTCGTCCAAAACACTGCAACATCAAGAGAAACAGAGGAGCTGTGCACCATGGTAAACACAAATTGACAGCAAAAGTTTGGCAACCAACAGACATGTCCTGAAAATACGGGAACTTGAAAATAACATACAGACAGTCGCAAAAATCATAGAAACATCATTTATTTATTTTCCACTTACATGGGGCTGCACAATATACAGGTGAAACTCAGAAAATTAGAATATCGTGAAAAAGTTCATATATTTTTGTAATGTGAAACTAATATATGATATAGACTAATGCAAAGTGACATAATGTCGAGCCTTTATTTGTTTTAATTTTAAAAATGTTGGCTTACAGCTTGTAAAAACCCTAAAATGAAAATCTCAGAAGAGATTACATGAAATCAATAAAAAATATATTTTAAATAGGGCCGGGACTCGAATAAAAAAATTAATCTAATTAATTAGAGGCTTTGTAATTAATTAATCGAAATTAATCGCATATAAATATTTGACCTGAGAACAGTGAGAAGTAAGTTTTTTCATATGGATTTTTAGTATATCATTGAATAATAACTGAATACATAAGCTTAAGCAACAAAATATTGTTTATTGTTGCTTCAGAGGCCATAACAGACTTGGTTGATTTAGCAACAGCTGGTTTAAAAAAATACTAATAATAATTTCAGTCCAACTCTTAATAACAACGCAATCTGTAGTACATTTTGCAGGCCCTTATCTTCTACCACTCCAAGGGGTCTACAGTCGAGTGCAATCCAGTGAGCCAGGTCGTTGGTTAATTTTTCAGACGTGGACTTAGTTATCCTGGTCCTTAAACCAGCCATCTGGTAGAGTGTGGGTCCTTGTAGTCGGAGTCGGGCTAACGTCCACGGTATGTTTAGCATTGAGGTGATACTTGAGGCTCGATGTGCTGCGGTGATATGCGAATTCCTTGTTGCATAGCTTGCACACTCCATTCGTTTTTTATAGCAAAATGTCCCATCCACAAGGCCAACCAAAAAGGTCTCATCAGCTTCTTTGTCCATGTTCACTGTGGTTTGTTGTTGTCTGACCGCTAGTTGGTGCTCCAGTATAATCAGTCCGCCTAAACTCATCCAGTGAGAAACGTTCCGCGTTGTAAAAACAAGTGCGATTAAAATGCGTCAAAAAAATTATACGCGTTATTTTTGTGTCATTAATTAATCTAAATTAACGCGTTAAAGTCCCGGCCCTAATTTTGAAACAAAGAAATGTTGGCCCTCTGGAAACTATAATCATGCATATGTACTTAGTACTTAGTTTGGGCCTTTTACTTGAATGACTACCGTAATGCGGTTGCGTGGCATGGATGCTATCAGCCTGTGGCACTGCTGAGGTGTAACGGAAGACCAGGATGCTTCAACCAGAGGAATATGCCTCAGTCCACTCCTTGTGAAGGTCCCCTACACTTTTGAATGACCTTTTCCTGACAATCCGCTCCAGACTGCGCACATCCCTGCGGCTTGTGCACCTTTTTCTTCCACACTCTTCCTTTCCATTAGGGTTGGGCCATATTGTATCGCATATCGTTATCGCGATATAATGTTTTGATATCGTTGTAATTTTTTATATCGTTGTGGACACAATATAATTTATGTTACGCTCTGCTCCATCAGAGCAGCATAAACGGTGACTTTAGAACACGGGGACACGTGCTGAAAAAGTAAAATTAAATGAAGGATGTAAACTGCTTGAGTAGATCATATTTGGAAGACAATTATGCCGTAAAAAAAAAAAAAGAATAAAATGTCACTGAATGAATCTTCCTAATAGGCGTAAGGCTGGGATTTTGAAGTAATTCGTCCATTGTCAATTATATCGTCAAATATATCGTTATCGTGATATTTATTTTTTCATATCATGATATAGATTTTAGGCCATATCGCCCAGCCCTACTTTCCATTGAACTTTCTGCTTTGATACAGCACTTTGAGAACATCCAACTTCTTTTGCTATTACCTTTAGAGCCTTTCCCTCCTTATGGAGGGTGTCAATGATGGTTTTCTGCACTACTGTCAGGTCAGCATTCTTCCCCATGATGGTGAATTCTACTGAACCACTGAGACCATTTAAGTCTCAGGGACCCTTTGCAGGTGTTTTGGATTCATTAGCTAATGACAGGGTGATACTTTGAGCCAACCAAAATTATAGTCCCTTTTCACAATATTTAAATTTTCTGACATTTAGAGTTTGGGCTTTTGACAAGCTGTAAGCCAAAATCATCAACATTAAAACAAACAAAGGCCTGACATATGTCACTTTGCATGGCATGAGTCTATATCATATATTAGTTTCACATTTTAAACTGAATTACAGAAATAAATGAACTTTTTCACAATATTCTAATTTTCTGAGGTTCACCTGTATTGGCAATTATTGCATTATTAGGTGACTCAGAGGTTAACTGACTGACATGAACTCTTTACTTTTCATAGCTGACACCTCCACAATGCTAATGTGCTTTGTGGATGTAATACAGTGTGATGGAGTGACCGAGTCCGCGGAAAAGCCACTGCTGCCAACCCACACGCTTCTTTTTGTTTCCCTCAATGCGCTCCGTTTTTGCATATTTAATCCATCAATCATCCATCGCGGTAGTCTTTGGGGCACACTAGGCGCCATTAAACCATCTTCCTTCCATCAGGGACGTGCACAGATAGAGCCCAGGTGGTGCTCAAGTACCTGCCCCTTTGCCTTGTCCCTTTGCCTTGTGCCCTTTAAGTGCCCTTCTCACGACCAGTATTTTTTTTTCCTCCCAAAAAATAACTCTTATTTCTTTTATTGTTCTTAAATATTTGCCCTATGTGCTAAAAATACAGTTTTAATGCTCAATAACTTTACATCTCGCTTTATTCCTCTTCTGCCACGGCAGCGCTGATGAGCTCCTGATCACAGAAGGGCAACTGCACTATCCTAGCCTGGCCTTAGCCATCCGTAAACTCCGGTCAATTATAATTTCCATACATTCCCTACGTCTGGGTCTGATCTCAGTGGCCATTCAGCCTGCCTCGCCATTCGGGAGGCAGGTGTTGTAGGTGACATCAAGCTTTTGCGCTGCATTTGCTGGTTGTAGTTTGGCAATGGCGGCGGATACGAAAGTAACGGAAGCTCTTCAATCCGTTCTGGCTCGGCTCCCAAATATCCAGAAATTAAAATTGAAGCCTTGGAATGTGCTAGGAATGCTCCGAAGAGTTATGATAGCTGCTTCACTCAACTCGGGCGCATTACATACGTCACGACCAAACGCTAGTGAAAATCAGATCGAATCGTTTCAAAGGAGTTCACCCCTCCCACCTAATAACGGAGCTCAACTGTGAAGATCCAGACCCTTGTACGAAACGAAATTAGTACAGAGGGTATTGTAAAACCAGGCTAGCACTGACCCCGTGTTTCCCCCGTTTGAGAAGATGGTACAGCCCATCTAAGACGCGGGAGTAGGGTAAACTGGGTAAATGCGATACATTTTAAGTACGAACCAGCGCGACATGACTCGGTTATTCGGTTATATGGGGGGCCGTTGGGGGCGAGACCATCCGGACCATGTCAGCGGTAAGAAGTCAGTAACTTTAGCGGTTCTGTTTGTTGCACTATAAAATGGTCTGAAAATTAGCTGTATTATTCAGACTAAGTCAGGGCTGAGCGTAGAGCAGGGCCAGAGCAGTATGAACTGAGCTAAGGCGCCTGGGCAATGAAAACTGTGCCTCTGTGGGAGGGGCACAGGAACATGAACAGTGGATTATTGTTGTTTAATTATTTTTGATATGGACAAACCAGATGTTTTAAGGCTATAGTAGGCTATAGTACCTTTGGATTATGTATTTGCTAATTATAAGTGCAGAGCCCTGTGATAGACTTTAGAGCAGGGGTGCACAAACTTTTTGTCTCCGAGGGCCAAAATGAAAAAGTGCCTGTGGATCGCGGGCCAAACATGGCGATGTCGAGCCTGAAACACATATAACTGCAAATAATAGTTACTTTATTTTATTTTTCGGTATATATTTTCCATTAGATTCTATCTATGCAAATAACATGCTACATTAAAACCAATGTTAACTATGGCAAAAGCCTAGTTTTTACCTCATTCATTTGTTAACTCAAAGAAAATGCCACATTAGATTATTTTTAAAGTGTCAGTTCAGCATACATTCTTTTCAAGTAAATGTTTAACATGTACCTTTGTTGATGTCAACAACCTTTGCAATAAAAGCAAACTGGGAAAACTGCTACAACGCTCTGTGATTGATAAACACCAAGACACCACAACAGTGTTTCTTTGCAAAAGGAGTGAAACAGCGCCCCCAATTTAATGCTGGTGGCCAAAAGGTGTACTGCATCCATATTTACTATTGTGTAGGGATGGGACGATTACCGCTTTCAAGGTATACCGTGGTATTAATGCTGACGGTATTAAAAAGGCTTGTTTTATATGTGTGGCAACTGAGGGGTTAACAGACTATAAATTATAGTTATAATCTCAAGAATGTGTATAGACTTTCCAACAACGCCACCCCATACTTCCTGGGGAAATAAAGTATTACAGCTTAGAGGCACGCAAGTAAGTATATTAAGAGTTCAAGGCACCGGTTCCATTTAGTTTACAAAATCTTTATTTTGCACTTGTAGAAAACATTTAATTTATTTCAACACATTTACAATTGTTGAGTTCTAACATCTCTTTTTGGTTAAAAAGCACTATGAACAGTTGTTAAAATAAAATTATATTATATAAAACCAACTGCCTGCTTGGCAAACAAAGCCCAGGGCACGTGACGGGCGCACAAGCTACCTGGACCGCGGCGCTGACCTCCAGGCACTCGGGCCCAGAGAGACCGCAGGAGGAAGTGTCCGATTTGGAGACACACAGGCACAGAGCGCAAAACAGAACAGCAGAGGCAAAACAAAACAGCAGAGGCAACGTGCCAGTGCCACTGCAGACCACTGAGGACACCTACAAAAAATGAATTTGGATTACTAACTAAACTAAACCTGGATGAAAAACAAAGAAGCTACAAACATAACTATGGAAAAACATACCGCTGAAAGTACTTGACTGCGCACGGACCAGGATTGGTTGAAGTGGAGAAGCAGAGTGCACAGAAGTCTGCCAGTCCCGCAGCGTGGCTACAACCAAAACACTGGTTAGTAGTGACTCTTAGGACTGTGTGAAATTGGCATAGAAGAGTGAATGGGCCGAGGTGTTCGTTACCTTTACGAAGGCGTCACGCTTACGCGCACAGAGAAGGTGTCGAGCAATAGCGTGCGGTGGTGCGGAGCTCACGGCCAACAGCGGCACGATTCGTGTTAAAGTGTTATTTTAGGAATTTGGACATAAAATGGAATCTACCTGGAGCTGGAGGACAAGGCGGCCAACAGCGCTTATATAGTCCACCAAGCCAGCGCACCGGGGTGACAGGCAAGAGCGCACCCAACACAGACCTCCAAAGCACGTCTTACTACATAAGCTATTCTTGTAAAAAAAAAAAAAGTTGCGCTACGTGCAAACCCCCGCTCTTCCCTTCTCCTCTGCTGCTCCTCGTCTGACCCATTGGTCTGACCCCGCGACACAGTCCCTCTCTCTCTCTCGGCCGTCAGCCTGTTGAACATGGCCCGTAGCAGCAGAGTAAAAAGTCACTATCCTCCATGAACATGAACGCTGCCGCTGAGATGAAGCTTTGTCTGGATCTGTTGCGTTAAAAGATGCCAAGTGCGGCTGAGAAGCAGCTGTTTAGCGCTTTAGCTCGCGTTACGCTAACCTGTTAGCTTTGTGGTTTGGATTGTTCATCATCCAGTCCATCGTTCATCAGACACACTCTAGACAACACTGTTTTCCGTGTTATTTTTCAGAAGACGCTCAGCCTTCCTTTCCCAAATGCTCATCAAAAACGCACATATTTTCATTTAGCTACAAACTCCGCTCGCTGTCACACGCCGCCAGGGCTACTACTACTAGCCACGTCGTGATGTAAACAAACCTACGCACTACTCCATTAAAGTCTCTCCAAACAATAATCTGATGCATCGCACAGGCAGATAACATGACTTTTCTTTACCCTCTAGTCGTCACTGCAGGATAAGGGTTACATAGGTGGGAACCTTTACCTGATGCAGTTTGCTAGTCGGTCAATTATTATACAAGCACTAGGGGTGTAACAATGCACCGTGCTAGATGCACCGCGGTGCGGAAATCTGACGATATGAACCATACTAGTCCAAATTTCTTAATATTTAAGCTCCGTGGCGCTGTCAGACGCATTTATGTGCACCTAAACAGAGCGCATGTGTGTCATCATCACTTACCGCTAAACTGGAGGCTGCAGGCAAAGTTAAATCTTCCAAAAACAAATAAAATCCGTGCCTTTGCAAAAGTTTCTCCTGCTTATGGCCACGGCAGGTAAAGTATAGATCCAGTGCAGATGGTGACGCAGACAAATGCGTAAGATCCAATCTTGGTCATAATCCGCATTAAAATCTTTGTTTCCAAAAAAGTACAAGCAGAATCGTCCAGGTACAGCCCAAACACAAGCCTCAAATCAAATGCGCTGTTGTTTTAGCTGCTTGTGGAAAGCGAAACTGAAACTTATCACTTAATGAGCCCATGGCCCACTGCGCTGCTTTTCCTTTATTTTTATCTTTAACTTTAGAGCACTGTGTTTTTAATTTTATTTTGTTTTGTGAGCCCAGGGACACAGTTTACTGTAAAGCAGCTTTGAAAAATTAGAAAGCATTTTCAATGTATTTCTGAATTTACAAAAACTGCCTAATAATAAACATTTAGGCAATTTTATTTCAAAACGGACTTATTAGCCAATTATATCGCACTTGCACCGTGATGCACCGAACCGTGAGATAGCTAAACCGTTACACCCCTAACAAGCACTCAAGTTTGTTGACCGCTCGATGCGACACTTTTTTATACTATTAAGATTATTTTGTTTTATGAAGTGGAATGCACCGACTACTTTAGAAAGCAATCAAGCAGCGAATTATAATGGCATGTCTGCCTTTGGACGTTTTTGGGCAGACATCGAACAAACAGTGATTAGAGCATCAGCGAACATGCGCCGTCTGTGAGTAAAGTGCTAAAGGTAAAAATGTCCATTTGTTCAAAGTGTTATTTTGGATAATAAGTCATAATAGTGCACTTTATTACAGTGAGGAAAATAAGTATTTGAACACCCTGCTATTTTGCAAGTTCTCCCACTTAGAAATCATGGAGGGGTCTGAAATTGTCATCGTAGGTGGATGTCCACTGTGAGAGACATAATCTAAAAAAAAAATCCAGAAATCACAATGTATGATTTTGTAACTATTTATTTGTATGATACAGCTGCAAATAAGTATTTGAACACCTGAGAAAATCAATGTTAATATTTGGTACAGTAGCCCTTGTTTGCAATTACACAGGTCAAACGTTTCCTGTAGTTTTTCACCAGGTTTGCACACACTGCAGGAGGGATTTTGGTCCACTCCTCCACACAGATCTTCTCTAGATCAGTCAGGTTTCTGGGCTGTCGCTGAGAAACACGGAGTTTGAGCTCCCTCCAAAGATTCTCTATTGGGTTTAGGTCTGGAGACTGGCTAGGCCACGCCAGAACCTTGATATGCTTCTTACAGAGCCACTCCTTGGTTATCCTGGCTGTGTGCTTCGGGTCATTGTCATGTTGGAAGACACAGCCTCGACCCATCTTCAATGCTCTAACTGAGGGAAGGAGGTTGTTCCCCAAAATCTCGCAATACATGGCCCCGGTCATCCTCTCCTTAATACAGTGCAGTCGCCCTGTCCCATGTGCAGAAAAACACCCCCAAAGCATGATGCTACCACCCCCATGCTTCACAGTAGGGATGGTGTTCTTGGGATGTTACTCATCATTCTTCTTCCTCCAAACACGTTTAGTGGAATTATGACCAAAAGGTTCCATTTTGGTCTCATCTGACCACATGACCTTCTCCCATGACTCCTCTGGATCATCCAAAATGGTCATTGGCAAACTTAAGACGGGCCTTGACATGTGCTGGTTTAAGCAGGGGAACCGTCCGTGCCATGCATGATTTCAAACCATGACGTCTTAGTGTATTACCAACAGTAACCGTGGAAACGGTGGACCCAGCTCTTTTCAGGTCATTGACCAGCTCCTCCCGTGTAGTTCTGGGCTGATTTCTCACCTTTCTTAGGATCATTGAGACCCCACGAGGTGAGATCTTGCATGGAGCCCCAGTCCGAGGGAGATTGACAGTCATGTTTAGCTTCTTCCATTTTCTAATGATTGCTCCAACAGTGGACCTTTTTTCACCAAGCTGCTTGGCAATTTCCCCGTAGCCCTTTCCAACCTTGTGGAGGTGTACAATTGTGTCTCTAGTGTCTTTGGACAGCTCTTTGGTCTTGGCCATGTTAGTAGTTGGATTCTTACTGATTGTATGGGGTGGACAGGTGTCTTTATGCAGCTAACCACCTCAAACAGGTGCATCTAAATTTAGGATAATAAATGGAGTGGAGGTGGACATTTTAAAGGCAGACTAACAGGTCTTTGAGGGTCAGAATTCTAGCTGATAGACAGGTGTTCAAATACTTATTTGCAGCTGTATCATACAAATAAATAGTTACAAAATCATACATTGTGATTTTTGGATTTTTTTTTTAGATTATGTCTCTCACAGTGGACATGCACCTACGATGACAATTTCAGACCCCTCCATGATTTCTAAGTGGGAGAACTTGCAAAATAGCAGGGTGTTCAAATACTTATTTTCCTCACTGTATATATTATAGGGCCTTTAAGGCAGTTGCCCCTAGACTCTGGAATGCCTTGCCAGAGTCCCTTAGGGCTCCCCAGAGTGTTGAGGCCTTTAAAAAAGGCCTGAAAACACATTTATTTAAAAAGGCCTTTTAGTCTGTTAAAGTTTCTACGTAGCCTTTGATTAATTTGTTTTTGCTCTTGTTCTCGCTTTGTTTTACTATGTCAATGTTCATTTTGTTTGTATCTGATTTTATTCACCTGTTGTAGCACTTTGAAATGTAAAGTGCAATATAAATAAAAAAAAATATTATTATTATTATTATTACTTTATTGATCCTTAGCAGCATAAAGTAAAGACATAATCAATTACAAATGTACAATAAACAAACCCTATTTGTTGAATGAGAACCCTTTTTTTACTTTTCAAATATAAAACACGAAATTTCACGGTATACCGCGGTATTAAGGTTACCGTCCTATCCCTACTATCGTGAATGAATGAGAGAGAGTTAGTATTAACCATATGCGACGCAAAAGTCGCATATGGTTGGCCCGCCAGTTGCATATGGCCCGCCAACAATTCCGTTGGCCCGCCAACGGAATTGTTCCGGCAGGCCAAATGTGGCCCGCGGGCCCCACTTTGGGCACCCCTGCTTTAGAGATAGACTTGTGCATTGTATGTTGTTGTATTAATTAATGGTGTTACTAGTTACAGTAAAAAAATAACTTTTTTTCGTGTGGGGGGTTGTTGCCCTTTTGTCTTGGTTGAGCACCTGTGCACATCACTGCCTTCCATAATTGTTTTGTCCGACAAACCTTTCTCCAGTATTCACTCATCCCGGCTTCCAGTGTCAAACCGAGCGCCTGTGTTTCTTCCAGGTTTATTGCGTCAGTTTTAAACTAATTGTATAATTTTATTTGGGCAGTTTCAAGGCATGGGGACATACTGGTTTGATTTAATGTGTATTTGCCTCCATAAAGTATTTTTTAAAACCTACACATCCGTTTCCTTCCGCTGATCAGATTGCCATGTGCTCGTGACATGAACAGCTACTTTTACAAAAGAGTGGAGGTTCACGTTCAAGTGCAAATACTTGTTTAGGTTAAAATGACAAAAAATAAGTGGGAACAGCAGTCAATACTCTAAAATAATCAGATCTATGGTTTATCAGTGGAAAAAAGTTGATTTGGCTTGGCCTTTAGTTTCTCTTTAAAGAGATGGTATAATGCATCTTGATTATTATCTTACTTTAATTCACTTGTATGATAATCAAGAAAATGCAATCTGAGTAAATTCTCCTTTGCGTTAGACCTGTGCACATCCTGATCAGTGTTTACGGTGATAAGCGAAGGGTGTGTGAGGAGGATCAGCGCAGTCTTACTGGTGTGATACATAAAAATGTTTAGTTGCACGAGTTAATTTCTTCGGAACAAATAGTCGCACTTTTGAGTCAACGTTATTGGAACAACAGTGTTATTACATTATCGGCTTGTTACATTTGGAAATGTTTACATGTACTGCATTGTCAGCCCCTCCCCTTCAGTGCGAAGCCATAAAAAGTCGATTTTGCATTATACCCCACCCCTTTAGTGGGACTGAAATTAGTGATGGGATTGTAAAACTTTCATTCACAGAGAATCCAGAGCCCGATTGTTGTAAAGTTGAAAACAAAATGACTGGATACGCGTGACAGAAATGAGAAAATGAGAAATGAAGGATTTTTTTCTCTGCAATGAGGATGAGATGGAAGGCTGGATAAAGGATGAATTAGACACAATGAGCCAGAGGGGTAAACAGAAAATGTTCTATTTTTCTAAGACACAACCCAAGGGCTGTGTTTGTGTGCAGGGTTACAGCAAGAGATGGTCTATAACATCTATTTTAATGACATACCTGAACAGATGTTAGAGTCTTATATTCACTTGCGTAATATTGGATTTCACCAAAGGATAGCAGCTGCAGTGTTGTTTTTGGCTTTCTTGGTTTTAGTCATAGTCTTTTGGATGAAAAGACTTTCTAACCTTACGGTATATTCACAACAGCATGTTGCACGGCAGGTGGTTTCTGTGTGTTGTCAATGAGAAGGTGCGCACACTTGCGTACCTGACACGATAGAACTTGCGTACCTGACACGATAGAACGACACAATCAGTGCGTCAGAGGGTCGCGCACGTGATATAGATTCAAGATTTTTATTTTATTTGTCAAACCATGTGAATGATTATGATATAGGCAATCACGTGAGAGCAGCATTAGTGACAGGAAGACATGGAGTGAAATTGGAGCAACACGACCTCGCCTACATCATAAAGGCACAAGTCAAACGGAAACATCATCTGAAAAGAGTAGGAAAGGTTTTATGACAGTGCAGCCTGTTACAATACCTGATGGAGCTCAGGCATTCCGATCGGAGAAATGATATGATATGGAAACCAAAGACACAGCCACAATAAAGAATGACCTGGATGACAAACATTTTTTGAACAAGATTTTGTTATGTGTCCACTAGGGATGTCAAGATTAACCGGTTTTACGATTACCATGATTATAAAAGGACGCAGTAGGTTTTCCGTAAGAATCTCAGAAGCCGCGGTTTACTGTGGAAATTTTTCACGCTGATATACGAGCCGCTGCGCGCCATAAACAGCGCGTAAACTCACCGGTAGTTGAGCAAGGCAGAAGGACGCTCTCCTCCAGTGTTGTATCCACCCAAAAACAATTAAAGTCAGCAGAGTGGGACCTCTTTAGGATCCAAAAGATGACCAAGGCGTTGTTGTCGATGGACATCCGTTATGAAAACCCTGTCATCAGAAAGTTGCAGCAAAAGGCGCTGATATAGGCTACGTCCAATATGAAACAACATCTTCGGCAGCACGGCAGCACAGCGGTTAGTGCTCTAGCTTCACAGCTAGAAGGTCCCGGGTTCGATTCCCACCTGGACGGGGCCTTTCTGTGTGGAGTTTGCATGTTCTCCCCGTTTCTGCGTAGGTTTCCTCCAGGTACTTCGGTTTCCCCTACCACTAAAAACATGTACAATGGGCCAGGATGAATGGTGTGTGTGAATGCATGGTGGTGGTCAGAGGGACCGTTGGCGCAGATGTATGCAATCGCGACAGGCAAGGCAAGGCAACTTTATTTATACCGCGCATTTCGTACACAAGGCAACTCAATGCGCCTGACTGACAGCACTTCTGTCAGTCTCCCCCAGGGGAAACTGAAGCTTACCACTACTGAGTGTGGCTTGAATGTAAAAATTGTCTCATGTAAAGCGCTTTGTGACCATGTCTGTGAAAGCGCTATATACACTCAACAAAAATATAAACGCAACACTTTTGTTTCTGCTCCCATTTTTCATGAGATGGACCCAAAGATCCAAAATTCATTCCAGATACACAATACCACAATTTCTCTCAAACATTGCCCACAAATCAGTCTAAATGTGTGATAGTGAGCACTTCTGCTTTGCTGAGATAATCCATCCCACCTCACAGGTGCGCCACATCAAGATGCCGATCCAACATCATGATTAGTGCACAGGTGTACCTTATACTGCCCACAACAAAAGGCCACCCTGAAATGTGCAGTTTTTTTTTGCTTTATTGGGGGTCTGGGGACTCAGAACCAGTCAGTATCTGGTGTGACCACCATTTGCCTCATACAGTGCAACACATCTTCTTCGCATAGAGTTTATCAGATTGTCAATTGTGGCCTGTGGAATG
The DNA here is from genome assembly GCA_021464625.1 of Proterorhinus semilunaris. Taxonomy (NCBI): domain Eukaryota; kingdom Metazoa; phylum Chordata; class Actinopteri; order Gobiiformes; family Gobiidae; genus Proterorhinus; species Proterorhinus semilunaris. The sequence goes on from CM038343.1 coordinate 26,299,906, forward strand.
TTGGTCCACTCCTCTTCAATGGCTGTGCGAAGTTGCTGGTACTGGTACACGCTGTCGTATTCGCCGGTCAAGCAGCATGTTTGGGTTGTGCTTGAGCGATATAAATAAAACTGAAGAGAATATTGAGCCAAGCAAAAAACAACCATGGGGAAATTGCCCAATTTTAACGGCCAAAATGGAACATTTCCGTTTTCTTGTTTCTGACAGACAAAATACAGCACTGACTGGAAATAGGCAAACCTTGGTTAAAACTTCAAGCACAGCCTCATAGCAGTTTGGCCTACGTCTTCCTTTTATCTATTCTCTTACACGGATGCACTCGAGTATGATTGTACACATCGGGGACTGAAAGCCTGTTGATTTGAGACCAACATGGATACGAGGAGAGAGGGAAAAAGAGGAACGGGAAGGAATAGGGGAGTATAGCAGAGAGAGCAGCAGAGGTGATAAAAACAACCATGTGCTGCCTCCTCAAGTGCAGGTAGATGCATAGGTTTAAACAAAAGTTTGCCTAAATGTGAAGTTAGAATGGAGGAAACAGAAATAAGCTGCCATATTGTTAACAACGGAAATAGGCAATAACTTTAGTCATTGTCATTAACAATTAACATACTGTGTAAACTGTTAAGCGTCACATGACTGTATGGCAGACTTGACAGATTTGGTGTAAGCAAGGGGTCGGATTTTAAAATAACATTGCAAAAAGCTACTTATTCTTCATGCCAATCAAGCATGGAGATGTGGATTTTGCTCGTAAAATGGGTAGAAGTTCTTCTGAACGCAAAACCAAAAGGAGTTGCCTTTATGACCTCAGGTTCTATGCCTTATAAATCATCAAGCATCAATTATCTCAGATATTGCATTGGACAGTTTTAGCCACCTCGATGTGCTGGTTAAAATCAACAATAAATACAAAAAGGAAACTATTGCAACAGCACATCGTCAGTAAGACAGGTCAGTCTTGCTATACCAATGATGTGTCGTTGACAGATTCAATCGACACTCGAGATTGTACTGTCTACATTTTCCTTGAAGAAAGCACACTGATTGTACCCTTGTATGCAGAGCAAATTCTTAACTGTCTGCAACAATTATCAGCTTTAATGGATTCAACCGAGACAGTGCCCACTTCAGACAGGCAAGTGGTTTCATTCTTTCCGCAAGCAGAGCGGCCAATTATATCGCCTTAACTAGACATAAGCTTTTTTAGCAATTTAGCAATGCCCAATTAGGGAGCAGCTGCAGGTGCATTTTAATAGGGAGTATTTTCAGCTCAGACATTTTTTTTCACCTCCGTGTTTCTACTTTTGCTTGCCTCAGCAACATAAAGAGTTGCTGGGGTTATGAGTGAATTCACAGAGCTGGGAGTGTGTGTGTTTGCATGAGTGTGCACTCCAGGGTAATTCAGAAAATCGTCTTTGATTCCCGGAAAGTGCTTGTTGTCTGCAGAGATACTGGAGAGGAAGAGGATTTGTGTTGATTGGTGCTATTCCTTTAGAAGTAACCAAACAATTGTATATCTTTACCTCCTGGATGTAGTCAGATATGCTACTCCAAAACATTTTCTTATTCAACATGATAGTGTAATAAGAAAAGGTTTTATTGAATCTCACCACTGCTTTACAGTCAGGCCGCACATGGAGTTACCCTCTTAAACTTAATCCACTGTCTTAAGGGACTCAAAATGACACCTCATCAACTTACCTGGTGAGCTAGTAAACTAACTATTTTCATAATTATTTGTGTTTGTTGCCAGGAATTGTTTGCATTATTCTTCCAAAGAAGAAGAATGCAAACAACATTATATTGGAGAAACTAAACAAATTTTACAGAAGAGACTTTCTCAACACCGAAGAGAAAGCACAAGTGGCCCTCAGTCGGCTGTGCACCTTCACCTCAAAGCCTCCAACCACTCCTTTGAGGACGGGGAGGTCAACATTTTAGCTAAAGAAGAACGTTGGTTTGAAAGAGGAGTTAAAGAAGCTATTTTTGTCAGGAAAGAAAACCCCTCCATGAATCGGAATGGCGGTCTCAGATTTAATCTTCCATCACTGTACTCCAATCTCCTTCGGGAGAAACCGAAAGGGCGTGGCCAGTCCAAGGAGACGGCACCTCAGCCAACATAAGAACAATAGGCAGGTAATTAGCAGTGATCAGACATGAATAGGACAGATACTGGGTAGGGATTATCTATGAATAGGACAGGACTGACCGATACTGAGGTGAGCAGATCGTTAGAGACACTCTATTTCAAAGGTGTTTTCCCACAGGTGAGAGTAGCTGTGATTAGAGGGGAGGAGACGGGCCTACCCTAACTCCTCCCCATTGGTCTATATATTCAGCTGCGTGCAGATTGTGACCTTTGTCGCTGACGAAGCCTTTTGGATGAGAGGCGAAACGTTCGAAGACTTCAGCTACTGAGTACAGAAGATGAATCAAGTACCTTCATTGAAGATGAATGAAAAGAAGACAGTCCATTTTGACATGGATTTATTTAAAGTGAACAGATTGCAACTGCCCATATGCCTAGAAAGAAAAAATATATATAACATTTAAATACTGAAAAATAAATAAAATGAAAATAATCACACACTTTGCATTTAAGTGTAAATCAAAGGCACACCAATATAAACTTGCATGACAAACAAAGGGAAAACAAACTATTAAGTAGTGGAATTATCTATATCTTTGTATTTGTTCAGAATAACAGAGCTCTAAGTAGAGCTCACGGGAACTGCACCAAGGCTCGGGGTTGGATAGTAGCGACAAGGGACGTGTAAGCATGTGACGATGCGGGCTGCTTCATTAGATTGGAGGCAGACGTAGACAGAATTTTATTCCCAGGGCATAGTGTACATTTAACATACATTATTGCCTTTCATTTCAACAAGGGAGAAGTAGTGATGGTACTACCAGTTCGAAAATGCTTCCTTTGAATTGCCCTGGCTTGTCCACGTTGCCATTGTCACTGACACGCTGTCTTGTTGAGTTTCGAAGTGTGAGAGGCATCAACAAAGGCAGCATGAGTAGAGACTCCACCCACACAACTTTTTAGCCAATCATCACCAACCCTGCTCTCCCCTGCTTTCCCCTGCTCTCCCATGCTGCAGTAGCATGAACACAGCTGCGGGGACCGGAGCTGGGCTGCCCACTGTCTAGATACCTGACGCTGCGGCGCTTCATTCAGCCGGATACTAACGTGCCACTTTGTTTTCCCAGTAACTATAACGCCGTTGTAACGATGAGGAGAGTAATTAATTGGATTACTCCGTTACCGGAAAGGTTGCACCGTTAGTAGCGCCGTTATACTTAAACGCCGTTATTCCCAACACTGTTCCTAATCATAACCTTAACCCCTGACCCCAGACCTAACCCTAACCCAGACCTGTGCAAACTCCGGCCTGCCATGCAATTTACCAAGACCGATAGGGTCAGGGCCTAACCCTATCTGAATTGATCGGGTGGGCGGAGAGTAACAGGAGTAAGTAAGAGCATTATAGTGCACAATACAGTGATCTAACATGTAATAGTGAGCAGAAATGCTGTGTGAACAGCTACAGATTGAATCACAATTTGTTTGAAATTTGGCTAATATCACAAACCATGGCTAAATAACACTAAATAGAAACACCCAGCATGCCTTTTCTCTTTACCGTCACTCCTTCCTGTCCTCTTGTGTTAGATTTCAGGGCTGGGTCGACCTTTTGTCGCATGGGGGTTGATGGGTTGACTGAGGTGGAGAGCAAGGTTTTCTCCCTCTCAAGACTTTCATTCTCAGTTTCCAAAAGGATTTAGAAATGTTTTGCTTTCTGCAAGTTGTTGCGGTATCTCGCTAATTCTGGAACATTTATCTTCATATCCAGTGTGACTTTCAAACACTTGCTTTTTTCAGAGCAGACAGAGTTCCCAAATAGCATCCACTAACTATGCGTTTCATTCTTTTAATCTTTCCTTTTCACTTAAGCCTTTGCAGTGACCTAAACATGTGCCACCTAGACACTGACACTTTGCTCCGACTAACTTTTGTCTACGACACAATTCACCAACTCATAATCAGCAACTTGGTATAGACAGAAGGAAACTTCAAAATTCTATTTGATGCTTTTCACTGTGAGTACATAAAAACATATATACACTTTCTTGGCCAATACGTGTTATAGTTTTGATGCAAAAGATATATACACATACAGTGAGGAAAATAAGTATTTGAACACCCTGCTATTTTGCAAGTTCTCCCACTTAGAAATCATGGAGGGGTCTGAAATTGTCATCGTAGGTGCATGTCCACTGTGAGAGACATAATCTAAAAAAAAAATCCAAAAATCACAATGTATGATTTTGTAACTATTTATTTGTATGATACAGCTGCAAATAAGTATTTGAACACCTGTCTATCAGCTAGAATTCTGACCCTCAAAGACCTGTTAGTCTGCCTTTAAAATGTCCACCTCCACTCCATTTATTATCCTAAATTTAGATGCACCTGTTTGAGGTGGTTAGCTGCATAAAGACACCTGTCCACCCCATACAATCAGTAAGAATCCAACTACTAACATGGCCAAGACCAAAGAGCTGTCCAAAGACACTAGAGACACAATTGTACACCTCCACAAGGTTGGAAAGGGCTACGGGGAAATTGCCAAGCAGCTTGGTGAAAAAAGGTCCACTATTGGAGCAATCATTAGAAAGTGGAAGAAGCTAAACATGACTGTCAATCTCCCTCGGACTGGGGCTCCATGCAAGATCTCACCTCGTGGGGTCTCAATGATCCTAAGAAAGGTAAGAAATCAGCCCAGAACTACACGGGAGGAGCTGGTCAATGACCTGATAATTCCACTAAACGTGTTTGGAGGAAGAAGAATGATGAGTACCATCCCAAGAACACCATCCCTACTGTGAAGCATGGGGGTGGTATCATCATGCTTTGGGGGTGTTTTTCTGCACATGGGACAGGGTGACTGCACTGTATTAAGGAGAGGATGACCGGGGCCATGTATTGCGAGATTTGGGGGAACAACCTCCTTCCCTGAGTTAGAGCATTGAAGATGGGTCGAGGCTGGGTCTTCCAACATGACAATGACCCGAAGCACACAGCCAGGATAACCAAGTAGTGGCTCTGTAAGAAGCATATCAAGGTTCTGGCGTGGCCTAGCCAGTCTCCAGACCTAAACCCAATAGAGAATCTTTGGAGGGAGCTCAAACTCCGTGTTTCTCAGCGACAGCCCAGAAACCTGACTGATCTAGAGAAGATCTGTGTGGAGGAGTGGGCCAAAATCCCTCCTGCAGTGTGTGCAAACCTGGTGAAAAACTACAGGAAACGTTTGACCTGTGTAATTGCAAACAAAGGCTACTGTACCAAATATTAACATTGATTTTCTCAGGTGTTCAAATACTTATTTGCAGCTGTATCATACAAATAAATAGTTACAAAATCATACATTGTGATTTTTGGATTTTTTTTTTTAGATTATGTCAGTGGACATGCACCTACGATGACAATTTCAGACCCCTCCATGATTTCTAAGTGGGAGAACTTGCAAAATAGCAGGGTGTTCAAATACTTATTTGCCTCACTGTATATATAAAATGATATAAAATAAATACGCTTAATCCTGCAGCTGTCTGTTTGCAGGTTGCGAGTGTGCTGCCTTTTAAACAGGAGAAACTGGATCTCAGCAGGATGTGATGTGTGTAAAGTGTGTGTGTCTGTGAAGTCCACTCCTCTGCTCTTTGATCCAAGTTTGACAGCACACCACCTGGGACAATGCACCACACTGCATGATTTATTTTTTTATACAGAGGGATATCAGTCTGGGACCCACGCCCTTGTTGGCGGCATCAGAAAACTCAAACGAGCCCATGCAATCAAATTTGTTTATTTGCGGTTTTGTGTTGTTTGCGAGCAGCGTCACTCACGGGACGCGGAAGTCCCCTCAATAACTATCTATGGGCGGTGCACAGGAGAGAGAGATGTTTCCCAATCGGCGGTAAATTACCAAAAATACATTGATAGTAAGCGAGTTTTGTGATTCATAACCCTGAGCGAATATTTATGCAGAACCGCTAATAACACTGCCCATCGCTGATTGGTTTACTTCCTGTTTGCTTGTGTATCTACCGCTGTGGAAATGCAGTTGATGCGACTCAATCGCTGAGTCTGGTTTCCAGGCAATATGGCTACACTATAGGAATGAGAAATGGCTAAAGTGACACAAACAGCTAACCCTCCCCTTCAAATTAGTTGCTATCAGAATCACTAAAACAAATCCGCAAAACTGAACCCCCACTGGAATACAGTGTTAAGTCTGGCTGCAATCATGTGTTTACAATACTGCTGGGATTGCTAATGGCACTCAGGCTCTCAAGTTTGAACATATTTCATGCACAAGATAACTCAGAGTATAGCCTACAACACTATACTATACTAACACTCAAAAGCTTTCTGTTGTATAAGCCTTTGCTTATTCTGCTCAGGAACACAGTTTAAGGCCAGTTACTTTGCTGATAATGTTTAGTTTAGTTTAGTTTATTTGTTTATTTGAGCAATACACATTGTGCTCAAAAGGAGTGGGCTGAAGCAAAAAGCTTATGAGCCCCCACCCCCAAGTGCAATAAATAAAAAAAGAACATTTCAAAACATTTCAAGCAGCTACATTCGTACAGACCAACTTACATCAAACAACAAAAAATATATTAACTGTTTATATAATTAATTGGAACAACGCACAGCTACAACAACAATCTAGTTTCATATACGATGTCTAATACAAAGCAAGTCAAAAAAAATGTGTTACTTAATATATTGCTTGCAGATTTTTACCCGTGATTACAGAGTTACTTTTTATGGTATAAAGGTACATTAATAGATATTATAATCTGAGATCTTGATACTTTCCAGTTGTCATTACCATTCTCAGTATAATTTTAATTTGGGTTTAATTATCATCATCATTATTATATAATTTATTTAATTGAGTTATATGTGAAGTATGATGAAAGCCCTGCACAGTGTGGTGCATTAAAAAGCCAGAGAGTGAGCCAGTTGAAGAGGGCAGTAACTCCCCTTCAACAAACCCCCACACAGCTGCCCTAACAGCTGATTTGTAGATTATGTTCCTATGCTGAGTGGTGCATTAAAAGACAAGGTTTAGAGCCCGTTGGGAGGATTTCCCTCAACAGATCCATAACCTGCCAACCCTAATTCTCCGTTTGTGAACTTGAGCAATAGAATGACAACCGTTCCAAGCAGCAACACTCTTCCTTGAATATAGAGGAAAAATACACATAATTGATCCCACTGCTCCCCTTAGTGGCAACGCATTTCTTCTTGTCTGTATATTTCAAAAGTCTTTTGTTTGTATTTATATTTGAACAGGTTGATGTTTGGACATCGTTTCAATTCCATCTCCAGTTTATTCCACAATTGTACACCATTAACTGTTGGACTAAAACTTTTCAAAGTTGTGCTATGTTTCTGAATCCTAAAGTTTAATTCATCACGTAATTCATAACGACCAGTACGTTCTTGGAACCTTCTTTGTATTTGGTTTGGTAACAATTTATACCTTGCTTTGAATAACATTTGTACAGTTTGGAACTCAACAATGTCACAAAACTTCATGATCTTTGATTTTAAAAATAATGAGTTTGTGTGGTCCAAAAACCCAGCTTTATGAATTACTCGGATAGCTCTTTTTTGCAACAATATTATTGGTTTAACTGTGTTTTTATAAGTACTACCCCAAACCACAGTACAATAATATAAGTAGGGCAAAATCAGAGAACAGTATAAGGTATGTAGAGCTTTGATGTTTAAAATGTGCTTTGCTTTTGCAATTACTGAAATGCTTCTAGAAATTTTCGTAGATATATATTTAATGTGAGATTTCCAAGTAATTCTGTCATCAATAATCACCCCAAGGAATTTGATTTCATGGACTCGCTCGATAACAACACCCTCTATCTGAATTGCTTCCTGAGCATTGCAATTACAGTTGCCAAATATCATCATTTTGCTTTTACTCAGGTTTAGAGATAATTTATTTTGTTTGAACCACTTGTTGACACTTTTGAGTTCCAAGTTAACAATCCGACACAGCTGTTGCAAGTCGTCTCCTGATGCAAAAATATTTGTATCGTCAGCAAACAAGATAAATTTAAGTACTTCAGATGTGTTACAAATATCATTAATATACATATTAAACAATTTTGGGCCCAGAATAGAACCTTGAGGTAAACCACAGACAATTTGTCGACAACTCGACTGATAGTCACCGATTTTCACACATTGTTTTCTATTTTTTAAGTAACTGGTAACCCACTGTAGAGCTACCCCCCTAATCCCATAATGTTCTAGTTTATTAATTAATATATCATAGTTTATTGTATCAAACGCTTTACTCAGGTCAATAAATAATCCGATTGCATATTTCTTGTCATCTACAGCATTAGTTATTTCTTCAGTTATATCAAAGAGCGCGTGTGAGGTTGAGTGATTGTTCCTAAAACCAAACTGATTGTCCGAGAGTAAATTACACTTTTCAATAAAGCTGTCGAGTCTAGAGTTAAAAACCTTTTCTAAGATTTTAGAGAATTGCGGTAAAAGGGAAACAGGCCTGTAGTTTGTAAAGAGATGTTTATCTCCTGCTTTGAACAGAGGAATCACTTTTGCTACTTTCATACTATCAGGAAAAGTTCCAGTTTGCAACGATAAGTTACAGATGTAAGTTAACGGCTTAGAGATACTTTCAATAACAGTTTTTAAAGTTTTCATGTCCATGTCATGGTAATCGGTCGAAGTTTTATTTTTACACCCTTTAACAATGTCCAGTATCTCCTTTTCCTCCACAGGTTTGAGGAACAGGGACATAGGATTTGCTTCTATCAGATCACAATTATAATTCTCAACGTTTGTAATTTTTGCAGCAAGGTTTGGTCCAACATCTACAAAGAATGTATTAAATGTTTCGACGACTTCATTCATATTATTTAACGTGTTATCCTCATCTTTGAAATATTTTGGATAATTAATCGTTCTTGGTTTATTTCTAATTATACTATTTAAGATGTTCCATAAACCTTTAATATTATTCTTATTACTATCCAACAACTTATTATAATAATCCTGTTTACATTTTCTAATGATACCTGTCAATTTATTTTTATATTTCTTATATTTATCCTCGGCTTCTTTTGTTTGGTTATTTATAAAGTTTTTGTAAAGATTATTTTTTTTCTTGCAAGCATTTAGTAAACCTTTAGACATCCATGGTGTTTCTTTACACTTTCTGTTTTTACTGTATTTCTTCATTGGGCAGTTTTTGTCGTATACCTTTTGAAATACTTGCGTAAACTCATCATAAGCCATATTCGTGTCATTCTCTCTGTACACAATACTCCAGTCTTGAGCTAAAAGCTCCTTTTTAAATGCATCAATAGTTTTCTCTGTTTTTACCCTTCTAAACCAATACTTGTTTTCCTCTTCATCTTTTAAATATCCATTTTTATACATAACGAAAACTGGAAGGTGATCACTAATATCATTTATAATTAACCCGCTGACTGTGTCACTTTCTATTTCATTTGAGAAAATGTTATCAATCAAGGTGGCACTATGGGTTGTAATTCTACTAGGTTTGGTTATTAGAGGAAACAGACCTATACTGAATAAAGTATTTATAAATTCGTCCGTCTTTTTATGTTTATATGGGTTTAACAAATCGATGTTGAGGTCTCCCCCCACAAACATGACTTTATGATTTAATCCTGAGAAGTGCTCCTCCATCCACTTAGAAAAAACATCTATATCAGAGCCAGGTGTTCTATAAATAGAACTCACAATAATATTTTTCTTTTTTTGCCTTGTAATTTCAACAGTAAGGCATTCAAGTGTATCATCCACCACCATTGTCTTATTTTCCATTACTTTATAACTATAGTTGGAGTCTATAAACATAGCTACGCCCCCTCCATGCTTGTTCCTTCTGTTCATACTTATGAATTCATAACCATTAATAGAAAACTCAAATTCTCTGTCATTATTAATCCATGTTTCTGTGATTAGAATGACACTGAATGGTGTGGAAAACTGTTTTAAGAAGCTTTTGATGTGGTCAAAGTTTGCATAAAGGCTTCGACTATTGAAGTGGATTACAGTGAATGCCTTAATGTTCTTAAGTTTACTATTGTACAGATCCTCTGTGTAGTATTGACAGTCATTGGTAGCTCTAGAAAAAAAGTTATTTTCCGGGTCGATGTCGATCTCAGTGTTCTGTAGGTCGTACTGAGAGAATGTAAAATCCTGGGAGTTTGCTTCAGCAATTCTCCTTATTGAAAAGTCCAAGTCGGTGCTTCCTATAGAACTATATGTATTACTAGACATGTGAAATTATGTGCTTTTACATACCAAAATCCATACGTTTTTCTCGGTGTTTATACTGGATGTGGTGTACTGCTGCGTGGACGTATAATGAGTTTGTCATATCTCAGGAAGGCGATCTCCCCCCTTTCTCGTGCAGCTCTCAGCTCCGGCATCAGTTCTTTACGTTTTCTTTTTATTGATTCGGTGTAGTCCTCGTTAATGAAGATTTTTGTTCCTTTAAGTCGTTTGGCGCGCTGCAAGATTTCCTCGCGATCCTTCCACCGCAGTAGTCTGGCGATGATGGGTCTCGGCCAGTCTCTCCCGCCGCCGGGTTTCCCTACGCGGTGAGCCCTCTCCACCTCCACCGCGTGATGCAGCTGGAGCTTCTCCTTCAGTATCTCCTTAACTTTTTCCTCGGCGTCGGCCCAGGTCTCCCCAGGCGACTCCAACACTCCCTCAAATACCAGGTTATTTCTGCGGCTCTGTCCCTCCAGATACTCCAGTTTGTCCGTGATGATGTGTAAATTGTCACATACTTTGTAAAAGTCCGTTTGTAAGGTGTTTGTGCGCTCCGTGAGTTTCAGATTATGTTCTTTTAAAGTGTCCACCTCACCTTGCGTGAACTGCAGGCTTGTTTTTAGTTCTTGAATGTCCTTAGTCTGTAAATCCATGCGGGTGTTTGTTGATTCCATGATGAGTTTTATAAATCCTTTGAAGTTTTCCTGCTGTTGTTGAATTAATTCCCTGAACATGACCCTCTGCTGCTCCATGAGCTCCGTGACTCGACTGAGGCTTACGTATTCCTCTTCCACCGCCGAATCTGCCTGTTGCTTCGCCTCTATTTTCGGCGGTTTTGGCATTTTGCTCAGGGCACGTCTATATTTCAAAAGGTGTGTAGTTAATTTCCTATAATTTGTTTCACTTACAAAATAAGATTGTAAAAGTGTTTTACTTTCAATCTTAGATGTTCAAACTAATTTGTTTGCCTGTAGAAACCATTATGGGAAATGAGTTCATGTCTACAGGTACGTCTCAGAAAATTAGAATATTGTGTACATTTTCTCAATTCAATTCAAAAAGCACACAGGTATTTGTATTCATAGTGAACACACAATAAAATATGTTTTCACTTAATTCTGAAAATAATAAGATATACTGAAGTAAACCCCCAAAATCAGTGTCTCACAAAGTTTGAATAATGTGGGAAATAGTGGATATTGTGAGCTCTTTGTGTCCCAGGTGAACTCTAAATGAAATGAAAAAAAAAATGTGTAAAAGATGTTTTGAATACGTTTTTAATGTCTTTCTTTATCGTTATGACTAGGAAAGAATATGGCTGTGCTATAAAACCATGTGTTTCACCATATCTCACCATATCATATACCTTAAGTACAAAGACGGTCTGTGTTGAAGAAATATGAACAGAATACAGTATAAAATAACTCAAGACAGATCAAAACAAGTATCCACAGTCACGTGAGAGCTTTCCCAAACAGACCATACAGATCCAATACTGATGAGAGACTCAGGAGGTCACAGAATTTCAGCTCCATTACAATCCCGGCCTCATCAAGGGAACTGGAGAATCAGGAGGAACAACCTGCTGTCGTGTCACCACGACTGATGGCTGCCTCATCACGTTAAATACACCCTCAACCTTCTCTCCCATTAACACTTTGCATAATGGAAATGTAAATAAAACAACTGTGGACATTGGAAAATATGTCACTATACATGTGTTATTATGCACATTCCACCTCTTATTGAATCCACTGTCTATTGTAAAGGATTGGTTAGTTCCCTGTTTGTTCTCACAAGGTTCTACAGATACTTCTAATTGCATTAAGTACTTCTTTAAGTACTCATACTTCTGTGTAATTGCTCATTGTCTTATCAGTTGAACCAAGTAATAGTTGTCATATCAACGTGTATTTGTTTTTTTGTTCAATTGTACATTTAATAGATCTCAGTTAAATGGTCTCAATCTATGTCCTGCTATTGCACCTCTAGTGGGCACTAGAAGCATTTTTTCCTCAAAGCACTTTTGAGGATTGAGCCACTGACAACTGTTTCAATGAGAACACTTTACCTACTTAGGCACATGTTGTCCAACATGTAATGCTCTTAATCCCTCAGGAATTTATTATGGGTGAAGGGTCTTGCCATATAGGACTCAAAATATGAAAAGGAAATGTATTTATCAAACCGATGACGTGATGTTGTTGTTTAAGTTTATTGGTTTATTTGGTAGGGACAGTGCATGATAATGAACAAGCCACACCGGATTGTAGCCTTGGGCTATTTTCCATTCGTCGTCCCCATGCGCACTCTCAAACACTCCCTCATTCATCCTGGACTATTGCACATGTTTTTAGTGGTAAGGGAAACTGGAGTATCCCGAGGAAACCTATGCAGTTGTTCTTGTTGTTGTTTTGGCCCACAGACACAAAGACAAAGTGTTATCAGTCACCTTGAGTCTCTCTCTCTAAAACCAAAAAATCAGGTTGGAAATCTAGGAGTAATCATGGACTCAGACCTGAACTTAAACAGCCACATTAAAGCAATAACATCATCAGCTTTTTACCATCTGAAAAACATTGCTAAGATCAGAGGAATAGTGTCAAAACCAGACTTGGAGACACTCATCCATGCATTTGTCTCCAGCAGGTTAGACTACTGTAACGGCCTGCTCACTGGCCTTTCTAAACGAGCTGTTAGACAGCTGCAGAACATCCAGAACGCTGCTGCTCGAGTCCTGACAAGAACCAGGAAATATGACCATATTAGTCCAGTGCTCCGGTCTCTGCACTGGCTTCCTGTCACTCAGAGAATAGAATTTAAAACAGCTCTGCTTGTGTACAAGTCGTTTCATGGTTTAGCACCAAAGTACATCTCTGACATGTTAGAGCCGTATGAACCATCTCGGGCCCTGAGAACTTCAGGGAGGGGTCTCCTGGTGGTTCCCAGAGTCAATAATAAACACGGTGAAGCTGCGTTTCAGTTTCATGCAGCTAAAATCTGGAACAGTCTTCATGAGGATGTGAGACAGGCCTCAACTCTGACAATGTTCAAATCCAGGCTGAAAACAGCTCTTTTTACCCGAGCATATGAAAACTGAAAGTATTTTATCTGCACTCTTGCCTTTTACTGTCATTGATACATTTTTATGTTGGATGTTTTAATGATTGATTTGATCTGTTTTCTTGTAATTTTATGCAACTGTGAAGCACTTTGAATTGCCTTGTGTATGAATTGTGCTCTACAAATAAACTTGCCTTGCCTTGCCTTGTTTTAAATTAGATTGTGCTTTGAAATGGGCCATAAATCAACATCTTAACCCCCGAATACAAAAAAACAATTTTACAGAAACCTTATTAATTTTCTTTTACCTTGTGCCAGTCTGTGTAAACGTCTGTTCTGTTTAAACCTGTTAAAGTCAAATAGTCATAAAGTGGTATACTCTAACACAGACAGCCTTTAACAGGCCATGTTGTACATAGCTCAAATAACAGTGGTTGTTTATAGAGTGAGATGAAAGCCTCACACCTCTCTGTCTGGCTCTAATGTGATCTCTATTTGTTTTAGCCTGACTGTGCTTTTTTATAATTCTTAGTCAGCAAAAAGCATGCTCCAAAACAGCTTCTCCCTTGTTCTTTGGGGATTCAGCCTAATTACGCCAAATCTTTTGCCTATATTTTTCACCTTTTGCATGTGAAAGTCCTTTGGGGCTCTGATGTTTATCTGTTTTGGGGAAAAAATGCATAACATCAGAATTGTGTACTCTTCTCTTGTGCCAGCAATATTTTCATAAACTGTGCAAATGCTGATAACCATTGTTAAAATGGGTAATTTTCATAACATTCTAGTGGGACATTGGCGGCTTTAAAGGAATAGGCCACCGTTTTTACACGTTATTACCTGAGCTTAGACGAGTTGATGCGTAACTGTCTGGTCTTTGTGCGTGTGCTCAGTCACGCAAATAGACCAAAGACGTTGTTAGTATTTAGCCTCTCCCAGCATCTTCCTATAGCTCCAAACTGGGGTGAAGTTAGAAGCGACCAAGCTCTTCCATATTTTCCCTATTTAAATACAGTTACGTTAAACCCTTACACAATCCAAGTCTAGTTATAGGAGCTATAGGAATATGAGAGGCTAAATGCTAACAACGACTGAGCGCACACACAAAGACCAGACAGTTACGCATCAGCTCATCTAAGCTTAGGTAAGAACATATCTCAGTGTATAAAAACGGTGGCCTATTCATTAAAAGCAATGTGAGGCGGTCTACCTCTTCAAAGATGCAGGTGATCACAAAAACATGTCACAAACAAGTAGTGTGCACCTTTGTTGCTGTTTTACATTTTGTTTTGTTTTTAAATTTGCAGAGTTTCTATTCAACATTAACAGTTATTATTACTCATTTTATTTTTTGTGGTGCTGCTGTTCTTGCGTGTCTGTCGGCCCAATAACACATCCTTCTTGCTCACGTCTTGGCTCAAGTCATCAGCATAATGTAACATATTCTAAAGTGCTACCTTCTACTTCTCTGTTTTCTCCTTAACATTCTCTTGGTGTCGGACGATGTCGACAGGTGATGCCGGCAGATGAATAAAGGAAGTGCTTTTGTTGTTGCTCGTGCTCACCTCTATCTTTCTCTCCCTCTCTCTCCCCAGGCTGCTGTTTTGTCACGTTTTACACAAGGAAAGCTGCCCTTGAAGCCCAGAATGCACTGCATAACATAAAGACCTTAACAGGGGTGAGTGTATGTCCTCAATTCTCCTTCTCCTGGTTCCTTTTTCCCCCTCTTTCTTTTGACATGTGAATGGGCGGCACGGTAGCGCAGCGGATAGCGCTTCCGCTTCACAGCTAGAAAGTCCCGGATTTGATTCCCACCAGGACGGGGCCTTTCTGTGTGGAGTTAGCATGTTCTCCCTGTATCTGCATAGGTTTCCTACCATGTTTCCCCTACCACCAAAAACATGTATAATAGGTGACTCCTCCAGCTAGGTGATTCTGACCATCAGCCTGGCTCCACATCATGAAGATGGGTCCATGAGCGCGCCACTGCTGTCGCCCACTGCTCCTTAAGGGGTGCCCCAGCGGCAGTGCTGGGCGATATGACGATACAAATCGTGGGGACGATAGAAAAGTGCCTATCGTGCCATTACTTTTCTATCGTTTCTAACCTAATTTAATCAATTATTAAAGCACATATTTCATTAAATAGGCCACAAATAATGTATTAGTGTTGTCTTGTCACTATGCATCCTCTAAGTTTATATTAAGTGATTATAAACAAGAAAAAAAAGTTTTCGCAAAGAAAGTCCGTCTTGTGGTTTTGCGACACCACCCTGCTTTACGATATTGCTGTCCGCCGCCCGCCACACCTGCTGTAGTAAAGGCGACATCTAATGGACGTACACCCCCACTACAACACTCAGCATGTTTATTTCTGAGTTGAAGAGGGGGTATTAGGCTTTTTTAAGTCACATAGTACCAGTCTATGACACACTACAATGATGATCCAAACATATGTTTGTCTGTAAATGCAGTAAATTAAAATAAATGCCTTGAATAAATTTGCTCTCGCAAAATGGCTGTAGCGAATGTCTTGAAATAGGCTTCTGTCTCTTTAAGAAGCCCTGACCCTTTCCGAAACGCCCCCCTTCAGCACGCTGGTTGTGCTATCATCACAACTAAACACTGCTACATACATTCTCTCCTTCACATGTTAAAACTACGATCGATTTTCGCTGTGTTTTAATTTTACTGTTGGAAAGGAGCTACGCTTTATCACTTTGTGAACAATGGCCACCCAGGATATGATTTGATTCTGCGTCTGAATCGGAAAGTGACTTTGGAGACGAACCTTTGAGAGTTCATAGGCTCTGTGTCCACACCGAAGGAGCTCTTGCCTGAAAATGGAAATAAGTTTTCTTGTCACCGGTTTTAATCCTGGGTGTTAAGGTAACAGAAACACTAATGTGTGTCTTTGTAAAAGTCTCAGAGCTTCTGTAGCTCCGGTTTACAACACATGAAGCTAATCCTCCGTGATGACTGACTGTTTACATCTGCGCTCGACATGCGGGGAGGGGGCTCTGCTGAGGAACAGTGGTTGGTAACTCAGCTGGTGACAAAAGGACCAAGAGGCATAGCTACACCTAAAATGGCTGCCGTCTTAAGTTTAACTCAAGATAACTCAAACATATGTGAATGAGCCAAGGCAACACTTCAGGCATGTGTTTAATGAGGGAATGACATAATAACATGATGTAAAGCTTGAAAAAGTCGATTTTACATAATACCCCCCCTTTAAATGTCACTTCATAACAGAGGTTACATTAACCGAAAATTCTCCGTCATTTACGTATATGTTTAGTTTTACGCAGCGCTGATCCGTCTCTGAGTGCGGGGCTCTCTCTCTCTAGCAGCTACTTCACTGTTTAACACAGCGTGGTTTCGCTCTGCTTTACGCACGGCAACTAAACAGCTTTTTAGTGATCGATCTCACATCGGAGCTGACTGAGAGCGCATGGATTTGGATTAAACACACGAGAGTGAAGAGAGGAGAGGAGAGGCGTGGTGCAGGAGGTAAGAGACGGATCGGGCAGCGCGTAGAGCATTTAAAGACGCACGATGCAAACTGCTCGCCCACTGTTTCTTAAACATTACATTAAAATTGAGAACATTTAGATAATAAGCTCCAATTTACATTTGTATTAGTGTAATATGAGCCTTGATATTGAGGAGCAGATGATGCTTTGAATAAGTCGTTCTCTTCGCAAGAGTTTACACATTTCTGTTGTTAAATTTGTGGTACATGACTTTGTTCAGATCATGTTTAGCCCATTTATCCTGCAGTCTCACATTTTTCCTGACATGAACAATATAGGCTATATAAATTATCCATAGCGAAACCACTGCTACAAAATAAAGTTGAAAAAAAGTAAGCAATGATATTTTTGTCAAACTTTTCAAAGAATAACTGCAAACTGACTTTATAAGCAAGTAAGTAAGTAAGTAAGTGCTTTATTGTCATTGTACAAGCGTACAACAAAATAGTGTTCAGGTGTTAGTCCTGAGCTGCTGCGACTGAGCCGCGCTGCCACTGAGTTAACCTGACCCGCATGACCTTGGAGGTCCGGGAAACTGTAGCACTCAGAAGAAACCTGGCTGGCTGCCCTCTGTCTCCTCTGATCCTCTGAAATTGTGCCGCGCCTCCTGGGTGTGTCCCTGTTTTAGAGCGTGGTGTCCTGCACTGGTCAGCTCCACCTCCTTATTGTGGTATATCGCGATATATATCGTTATCGTGATATGATTCAAAATAATCCATATCGTAATAAAAGTTTTTTCCATATCGCCCAGCACTACTTAACGGCATCAAAGGATGGGTCAAATGCAGAGGACAAATTTCCCTACGGGGACAGTAACGTTTACAAATAAACATGTGCATTAGTTATGCTTCCCAGACGTACATGGAACTCTGAGTGAACAAGTTTGGGGGTTAGTTTTTGGACAACCAAAGCAGATTAAGTTATGCACTGTATATTAATTGTATATCCATGTTTTACAAAGCTGCTTTATTCATTTGTTTGTATGAATTTTGAAGTTTGAAACCTGAACTGCCATTAGATCTTTCATTGCAATAAATGTCATTTTTTTTGGTCATCATTATTGGTTTAAAGAAAAAACTCAATAAAAAGTACAAATCCATCCAGTAACATCTATAGGATGTACCAACATTTGCATCCTATCATTAAAGCAGAGACAATAGGCAAGGCATATTTATTATTTATACTGCACATTTCATACACAAGGTAACTCAATGCACATAAAGTAGTATTTTCTTTACTCCTGCATGACTGAAAACATCATGCACATGCTTGTCCACATCTGGCATTGACTCTGACAATAAAGCGCTGTGCACAGGCTGTGACATTGCCTTCCTCTCTTGTGCATGCCCAGTGATTGTTCTGTCCTGGAGCACTGCAGGAGAATGACGAAGGCAGTGGGCTGGAGACTCTCTCATTCGTACCCCTTTAGCCCTTGGTGGATATTTAGCCGCCACCGAATCCCCTCTGCTCGGGCTATTGGCTGTTTCCCCACCTCACTTCTTGGCAGCACCAGCTAACTGGAAATCCATCATGTAAGCACGTGTGCCCACTTGCTTCTGTCAGTTGGATCAATGAATCGGCCCCCTGAGCAGGACAAGGTGGATACTGACTATCCCCATACAAACATTTTTCGTGCAGATCACAGACCCTTTTCAAGATTGTTGTTTTGCAGATGCTGTAAATTGTTTGTGGACTAAGTATGTTAAGTCTGTTGTGTTTTTGTAAACCGTGAGAGCCAGTCATTTATCCATGTTAAAGGTATGAGAAGAGCCCTTGGGAGAACATTTTTAGGGTGCGCAATCTTACTTTAACACTAAGGCCTTCCTCTGCTGAAACTTTACATCTCCTGCTTTGCTGTTCTCCCTTATGTTCAACCTGTCATGCTATTGTCAAATCAGATCACACAGTCAAAGTATGCTCACTAAAAACACAGCTGTTAGCTATAGATACAAAAGCAGTTTGTCGTAAATTTGGTACAATAGTAAATGTGCCTTACAAATAAGGTAATGGTAATTCATTACAATTCCAAAAAGTCAAATATTGAGAACTTAATTAGTATTTAGTTTGGACTAGAGTGTGGTCGAATGGTGACTAAAGGGGTCTTTCCAGAGGCAAGCTTTTCCATAGTGGATGTCGCGGCGGGCGTCAGTCTGCCGCGCTCGCAAGGAGCGGAACCAATCACTTAATCAGCGGCGTGCGGCCGGACTGGTTTAAGCAACGCATTTCCGCTCAAGTGAAAAAACCAAAACAAACCGGTGAGAAGAGAGGCATCTGGGTTACGCAGGAGATCGTGTGAGGGAAAGAGTTGGACAGAACGGGGACTCGCAACGCAACTACTGGGGGACTGCCGGTAAGAGGCAATGTTTGTGTGTTTGTAGCGATGTGCGCATCATGCGCTCAAAGGGGCACCGGCGCTGGTGTGTTTAGGGTTTCGTCTCACAGGTGAAATGTGAACGTCAGAGACTTTCATTGACCAGTTTAACTCCATATATTTGTTAAGTTTATCATAAATGGGAAACGTATTTTAACTATTTTTCCAGCAACTGAATCATGATTTTGAGAGTAACTAATAGAGATCAAATGCGTTTTATTCAAGAATGTTAAATATATTTAAAAATATAAATGTTTGTATAGTGTGATAATATTTTGCTAAAGTTTATAAACACTAACCTAGTTGGACATTTTTTATCTGTGAAGTTGTTTAGTGTACCTACCTGTCCTTATACTGGGTTTCTTTTGTGTGCACTGTTTGAAGGTTTTCACCTGATGAAAGTAAAAATAAAAGGAAGAAGAAATTCCAAAGAAACTTGAGTGGAGTCGTTTTAATACCCAGTAGTGAGCCCTTTCCCTATCAAGTCAGGGGACTGTCTAATTGTAGATTGACTTGACGAGTGCCAAACCGGTCTGACCAGGTATACGTTTTGGGACCGACCTCTGGCTGTGGCCAAAGCGCACTAGCCTGTGTCTGATGTGACGTGAACAGACTGCTGGCCTCTGATTGGCAGCGAGAGAGTGGACAGTCCTCACTATTGACAGGCAAGTCATACGGATTTAATATTTCACAACATCATATAACTGTTCTAAAAGGGGATTTTTCCGATATTAGCATTTAGTCGCTGTTAGCGCAACTTTAGCTGGTGTTCAGCGGCGTCGGAAGCGTTTGGAAAGTGGGGGGGACACATTTAAAAAATGGGGGGATCGACTTCTTAACATTAAGAACTACAGTGGCACAAGGTCAGGACAATAACAGAGCAATGTTATTGCTTTAGCGGGACTACATCCAAGAATACGTGCGAGACTCGATCAGCTCAGCAGCGCACCTCTTCGCAGCTGGGTGGTCATATAGGGCGGATAACCAAATATCTGTGGAGCCGCTGTTCTCCTGTCCAGCCCTGGCTTTATGACGTTTTGTGAAAAAACTCCACCCGTTAACTCCTGCCATCGCAAAGAAACATCTCAACGCTTGTATCTTCACATTTTCCACAAACGCAGATAAAATTGAGTCAAGGGGTAAAGAAAGCAAACATTTATCCGTCAAATTAATAATTCAGATATTATTTCGTTAAGTTAGACTCTGCATCAGTTTCATCACTCGCTTTACAAACACATCCAAACCTTATGTTCCTTACCTTAAAGTTACTGGTCAGGCCCTCATTGTACCGATGAAGAAGGGAAACACGCTGTCGAGGACCGCGAAAAGTCCTGCTCCTCCATGTGATAATCCGTGAGAAACTCCGAAGACACGATGCACGAGTGTCCTTGTGCTTCGGTTTGGTCAAATCTGTCAGTCCGTCCAACGATAATCCACCAGTATTCTCACTTTAGCCGTTTTTCAGTGGTTTACAGAGACATGTTTACATTTCAGCCGCTCTGAGGTGATGGTATGGGACCTGCATAAACACAGCTACGCCACGGAGCGACGTGATACTGGCACGGATAATGCCCAGAAATATTTTTAAAAATGTATGGAAAATAAGGCGAGTGGGGTAAGATGAGCCAGTGGGTAATATGAACCACCCTTATATTTTGAAAAATGAAACATTTTTCTTGAAATGTGAACTTTTAGAATTAATCTTTACATGATTTGAACTTGACAGACAAAAAATTGGAAAATGTGGCTGTAAAATAATTATATTTATTACATTTTTGGCCTGCTCCCCAAAACAATCCTCACAAACAAACAAAAACATGCAGGTCCGTTTTTTTTTCCTGATGTTGGTTGGTCATTAAGTTAGGTATAAAAGCAGATAATAATTTAGGAAGATTTCTTCTTTAATAAACACAACTCTCTTGGGCTGTGTCCGAATGTCCACACTATTCCCTAACCCCTCATTCACTACATAGGCCCGCACTATATAGTAGACTATATAGTCCACTGATTCTGTTGGCATTTCGGACAGAAGCCCACTACTTTCTCCGAGCTGCGTGACGTCAGGCGCGCTGCGGCGTGCAGATTTTTTTTCCTCTTTTTTTTTCTGAATTTATTTATTGTTACAAACGTTTATTTTATGAAACAGAATGACAGTTTTGGCACTTTTACAGGCGTTTTATTTGGCATTTAAATTAAAATTAAAACTTTCATATAGAAAAAAAAACACTCCAGCGTCAGCTCAAAGACGTGCAGAAAGCAGGTCAGAGCCCGGTGTCCGAAGCGCCAGCAGAATGAGTGCACTACATCTGCTAAAAGTTCGCTAAACTCTCAGAGTCAGATATATTTAACATGGATTTTACATGAATGGCTTGGATTATTTGAGAGGAAGCTATCGGTCATTTAACAGCTCGAGCTAAAGGTAAGCAGCTAACGCTAGCATTTTTCACCGTAACCGTTTATATTTAAGTCATTTATTCATGATAAATACGCAACACACGATTGAAACGGCTGATTTCATTCCGTCGTGTTGTTTAGTTCAAAGACCTGTCGCTGTCAGGCATTCTTCTCCGACTCTCGCAATGCATTGTGGGCTATATTGACCCGTTTAGTGACCGCTGATGCTCACTACTTTTCAGAATGCATTGTGGGAAATTTTGAGTGCACTACTTTTTTCTCTCTGGACATTCGGACACCCCTACAAAATGGCGTGATCACTATATAGTGCACTATATAGGGAATAGTGTGGACATTCGGACACAGCCTTGGTATTCTCAAAGAAGAAATAATGGGGTAAATTGACCCAAAAACATTGGGGTAAATTGAGCCACCTCTGGTCCATAAGAAACAATGAATGACACATTACAGAAAATGTTACTGTACAATTCTATAGTTTTTGCATTGTTTATTGGTGGTTCTGGGTCTAGTAGAGACAAGCAAATTAAAATTAGATATTACATAAAATTATTTGGGATTTTTTTAGATCCATAAGTACAGTACATGCCCCAACAGATGACACACTTAGTGAATGTCTCATCAGACAATGCGGAACAGAGGATGAGGTATATATATTCAATTTACTCTTCCTCACACTCCGCAAGCCGTTTCTTTTTTTCTCCAACCTCGGGTTCTCTACCAGAGGCCTGGGAGCTTGAGGGTTATGTGCAGTCACCCTCCAGGCCTTCTCCAGCTCCTCCCTTAGCCCCTGGTATTTCTCTAGTTTCTCATGTTCCTTTTTCCTTATGTTGCTTGGTATTGCTATGTCAAGCATATATATATATATATATATATATATATATAGATATATATAGATATATATATGCTAGATAGATAGATAGATAGATAGATAGATAGATAGATAGATAGATAGATAGATAGATAGATAGATAGATATAACTCTTCCTCACCCTCTGCGGGCGGTCTATTTTTCCTCCAAGCTCGGATCCTCTACCAGAGGCCCGGGAGCTTGAGGGTTGTGTGCAGTATCTTTGCAGAACTGCACTTTTCTGGACCGAGATGTCGATGTATTTCCTGGGATCTGCTGGAGCCACTCCTCCAGTTTGGGGGTCACTGTCCCGAGTTCCCCAATGACCACAGGCACCACTGAGGCCTTCACCCTCCAGAACCTTTCCAGCTCTTCTTTGAGCCCCTGGTATTTCTCTATTTTCTCGTGTTCCTTTTTCCTG
This sequence comes from Proterorhinus semilunaris, assembly GCA_021464625.1. Classification (NCBI taxonomy): domain Eukaryota; kingdom Metazoa; phylum Chordata; class Actinopteri; order Gobiiformes; family Gobiidae; genus Proterorhinus; species Proterorhinus semilunaris. Next base: position 26,322,934 of record CM038343.1, read on the forward strand.
ATGTTGAAGTCGCTTGGTATTGCTATGATGACCACAACGGCTTTCCTCTGCTCTTTGTCCACCACCACAATGTCCGGTTGGTTTTCCATTACCATGCTGTCCGTCTGTATCTGGAAGTCCCACAGGATCTTGGCTCGGTCGTTCTCTACCACCTTTGGAGTTGTTTCCCACTTTGACCTTGGGGTTTCCAGCCCATACTCTGCACAGATGTTGCTGTACACTATGCCAGCCACTTGGTTATGGCGCTCCATGTAAGCTTTCCCTGCAGCATCTTACACCCTGCAGTTATGTGCTGGATTGTCTCATTGGCCTCTTTGCACAGTCTACACCTGGGGGTGTGATAGATTTGGGCCTCTATTGCTCTGGTGCTCAAGGCCTGCTCCTGTGCAGCCATGATGAGTGCCTCTGTGCTGTCCTTCAGTCCAGCTGTCTAGCCATTGGTAGGATTTCTTGATATCCGCCACTTCGGTTATGGCATGGTAGTACAGCGGTTAGCGTTTGTGCTTCACAGCTAGAAGGTCCCAGGTTCGATTCCCACCTGGACGGGGCCTTTCTGTGTGGAGTTTGCATGTTCTCCCCGTGTCTGCGTAGGTTTCCTCCGGGTACTCCGGTTTCCCCTACCACCAAAAACATGTACAATAGGCCGGGATGAATGATGTGAGTGAGTGAGTGGTTGGTGGTGGTCGGAGGGGCCGATGGCGCAGATTGGCTGCCTCGCTTCCGTCAGTCTACCCCAGGGCAGCTGTGGTTACAATAGTAGCTTACCACCACCAAGTATGGAGTGAATGAATAGTGCAATGTAAAGCGTCTTTGAGTGTCCAGAAAAGCGCTATATAAAACTGATGCATCATCATCATCATCATGTTTTGGTGGTACATCCCGTGTAGGGGCTTGTGCTCCCATGACGGGACCTACAGCGCCTCATCTTCTGTTCCCCTTTGTCTGAGACATTCACTGAGCACGTCATCTGTTGGAGCCTTGTCCTTGATGTACTTTTGGATCTTGGATGTTTCATCCTGGATAGTGGCTCTCACGCTCACTTGTCCTCTTCCTCCTTCCTTTCGTCTCAGGGTGCTGGATTTGGGGTGGAACCCTCCATGCATGCATCTTTTGGCCAGCTTATTATTCCTGCAGGGTATCTGATTACTGGCAGGGCGTAGCTGTTTATTGCCCGGGATTTGTTTTTGCCTTAGCCGCTTTCCTTATCACCTCTTCAAGGTTGCCATTTGCTTGTGGGATTCCGAGGTACTTGTAACTGTCCTCAATGTCTGCTATTGTTCCTTCTGGGATTGAGACCCCTTCTGTGTGGGCTACCTTCCCTCTCTTAGTCACCATCCGACCACACTTCTCTAGTCCGAATGACATCCCAATGTCTGCACTGTATATCCGGGTGGTATGGATCAGTGAGTCGATGTCTCGCTCATTCTTAGCATACAGCTTAATTTCATCGATGTAGAGGAGGTGACTGATGGTGGTCCCGTTCCTGAGTCGGTATCCATAGCCAGTCTTGTTGATTATTTGGCTGAGGGGGTTCAGACCTATGCAGAACAGCAGTGGGGGCAGGGCGTCTCCTTGGTATATGCCACATTTGATGGAGACTTGTGCAAGTGGCTTGCCATTGGCTTCAAGGGTGGTTTTCCACAACGTCATCGAGTTTGCAATGAAGGCTCTTAGAGTTCTGTTGATGTTGTATAGTGCCACGCATTCAATGATCCAAGTATGTGGTATTGAGTTGTAGGCTTTCTTGTAATCAATCCCGGGAGTGCTCAGGTTAGTGTGTCGGGTTCCGCAGTCTCGAGCGACTGTTCTGTTTACCAGGAGCTGGTGTTTGGCACCTCTGGTATCTTTACCGGTGCCCTTCTGAGCTGTGCTCATGTATTGATCCATATGCCCGCTTATCTTAGCCGCTTTGGTGCCAGACATGAGCTTCCACTTTGTGGAGAGGCAGGTTATATATATATATATATATATATATATATATATATATATATATATATATATATGCTTGACATAGTAATTCATTGTTGAATGAATTGAATTGAGAGAAATTGTGGCAGAAGGCAGGAGACAGAAATGCAGTCCAAGGTCAGTGGATGTGCTGTGCAGATGGACAGGGAAGAGGTGGAGTGGAGCTCTTCAGTGTGCTTGAGGGCAAAGCAATAAACGGGCCGCAGTTAAAAACCAATACCTGCTTATTAACTTCTCTACTCTCATGGCTTGTAAAAGCTGTAGAACAATGTTTGTATTGGCCCTCATCCCCGCCCTCGCTCTGTCTCTACTTCCAGCCCAGGCACTAACAGGGGAAAGATGCAATCAGAGTGAAATGTGGACGGGGGCCAAATTGACGAAAATGGCACGAGCATTGGCAGAATAAGTTGGCTGCCATATTGTGTTAGGACAGAATTAGTAGAACAATTTTACTTTGGAACCAAGCTGTGGTTCCACCGTTTGTCATCCCTATGCTCTTACAATACATTACATTTTAATGAATCATTTTGTTGTAATTGGCTCCAGGAGATTTTGCAGTCTGTTGAAATTTGGACTCTAGCCATTGTGAGTACTGACTGACAAGGGAACCATATCAAAGAGTTTATTAAATGAACACGAGAAAGTCACCAACTCCTAACTGTAGACAGCAATAATTTTATCCATTCATTTATAATGCAATTATCTGGTCAGTCACCTAAGCTTGAGTTATGCTTGACATGTTTATAAGGTCTGTATGGCTTGTAGACACGCCCTTCACTACATGGATGTTCCACACATAAACTAATGACAAACAAGCAGGAGCTCTTCTGCATGGTTAGCTTAACTTGAAAATTGAAAGGACTGGTGTAAACACGACCATTCTCATTCCCGTGCATAATTGACATGCATGCAGCATCAAGAGACCCTTGCTCATAACGCAGGTTCATCTGCCAGCTCAGTGTACATAGTATTGCATTAGAAAATAAAAAAACAAAGGTATTGATTTGGAATGGTCTGATATAAAACAAAAAGCACACATAAGAAAACAGTTTGACCTTATATATGGCTTTGTACACGTTGTCTTACAAGGCTCTTGAGCAATGCAACAGCGAGTACACAGCACTGAAACCTTGAAGCAATGATGGAAATAAAGATTTCAGAACCATCCTCTTAAAGAATCAGAATGAGAATAGTTTTTATTGCCATTGTTTGAGAACAGGTTCATAAAGTGTTTTTCTCAGTGAAGAATGTGCAACATAAAACATATAACATATAACACAGAATTTAGATAAAAATAAGCTATAAAACTTTAAACTATAAGGCTATAAGGGCATGCATAAAGAATATCAAAATGAATAAGATAACAAAATGTAAATAAAATATGGTAAGACAGCAATTTGACATAGTATAACAGCTGATTTGTATTTACAGATGTGTAGGTGTATAAAGTGATAAAGTGATATAAAGTGATAAAGTGATCTAAGTAGCGGATCTAAGTAGGTTTCCTCCGGGTACTCCGGTTTCCCCTACCACTAAAAACATGTACAATAGACCAGGATGAGTGAGAGTGCGCATGGGGGACGACAGATGGAAATTAGTCCAAGGCTACAATCCGGTGTGGCTTGTTCATTAACTCGCACTGTCCCTACCAAATAAACCAATAAATAAATAAAGTGTGGACACACCACACAGTGCAACAGGACAGATTACATCCTTGAGTGTGTCCCTAAGCTATTGGGTCTTGTTTTTGTTCTTAAGTCTGATGGTGGAGGGGGAAAAACTGTTCAAGTGGAGGGAGACATGGGTCTTAGACCATAGCCTCCTGTCTGAGGGGAGAGGGGTGAATAGTCCGTGTTCAGGTTGAGAAGGGTCAGCAGTGATCCGACCCCCTGGAGTTGAACAGGTCCTGGGGAGATGGGAGCTCACAGCCAGTCACCTTCTCAGCAGTACGCACAATGCGCTGCAGTCCTTTGATATATCTTTTGTAGAATCCCTTTTAAAGTAGCTTTGCTATTGACTGGGTGGATTGTGGATGTTGACACTGTTTTAAAGCAAACTAAGAGGTTGGACTTATGGGTTCAAGGTTCATTGGAATGTTTGAATCAGTCTGGAGATGGAATTTGCTACCTGTAGTGACAGAAAGTAGTGATGGGTAAATTACTGGCGCTCCGGAGTTTGTATCACTCTTTCTGAATGCTTCAAAGCTCTGCGCCAGAGCTTGTGTCACAACAGTCGGTCACGTGACCAAAGTGTTGGTTTTGGTTGCTGCCGCTGCCTCTTCACTTTGCGCGTCAATTGGTTCAGTGTTTTTTGAAGCGTTTCATTGGCTCAATGAGTTTCATAGCTTTCAATGCGCTTCTTTGGTTTGACAACTTTGAGTGGATAGGCGCTAACTATAGCTACAGTATATATGATGGATCAATATTTCTTAACAATGTTGGGTCAGGTGGGGAGAGAGCGTTGTATAGTGTTGCCGATTTTGATGACGTCTGGAGTCTGATGGCATTTAGCGTAAGGCGACGATCTATGGTTTGGGATCATTTTGATCTCATTCCACCTAACAAGGCATTGTCTCTTCAACTGTATGTGTAGGGCTGAACAACTAATCACATTTTAATCTAATCCGGATCGCATGGTGCATTTTAATCAACAGGATTATTGGCCAACTCGTGTTTCAGAAAGAAACACGTGGAACGGGGCAGCAGGAAGCACCCACTTGTTTAGAGGGAAAGCATTTGTAACAACTGCCAATGGATCATTTTAACAAAACAGGGTAATACAGCAAACTTATTTAATCATCACAAGAATCAGTTGTCATTAATGCCCTTTCAAGCACGGATACATCTGATTCAGTATCTGAGCTTGGTGCTTGTGAAAAGAACATTCACACTGACTTAGAACCATTATGATTCAAATGAGGGCTCTGTTGCCACCTTGAGCCTTTTGGCATGGTAGCTGGTAGATGTTGGGCATCATGCTCTCTGTTTCTAGAGCGAACAGACTAGCGTCATCAGTGTAGATGTGACACATTACATTAGCTGGACATACAGTATTTGAACAAGTCGCTGATGCACTTTTATGAATAATAATGGGCCCAGGATGGAACCTTGAGGCACACCAAGCATACGATCAGACGTTATCGATTTTACACTGACAGATTTCTTTTTGTGTGTCAATATTTGCAAAATAATCGTGATTATTTTCCCCCCCCCAAAAAATCCACCAGCCATATTTATATACTTTTCTTGTTTAGTATTGTTTATCATTAATATTTCTTGATTAAATTGTCATTATTATTATTAGCTGTGGTGTTTGCTTTGCACTCAAGTATTGTCTTACACCATCAATACTTCTTCCATGTCTTATGTGTGCAAGGCATAATGTCTGCCATTGTCAACAGCAAACTACAGGCCCTAGCAAGGATGGGCATAAAGTGTTGTCCTCTTGCTTCTGTAACTAGTTATTATTACTTAATTTCATCGCAACCATTTTGACATCAAACTTGCCCTCGAATAACAAACCAGTAAGACGCATGTCACTTATTTGCATATAACACACACTAGACCATGTTTTCACCAATATTCTTGGTTTTGCATAACCAGTGATGCTGAATAACAACAGTTTGCCAAAGTTGTTCCTAATGACCTGCTAATGAAGCTCCTGGGGGGTGGAGACAGAGTGTGTGTCTGTCAGCATGTTTGCCTGGAGTTCATCTCGTCAACACTTTAATAGCAGCAGTGAGTCTAAATACTGCATTTTCCTCGTCTCTCTCTCTCACATACACACAGCATTCCAGCCTATCTATTGTTGAAAACATGCGTGGTACCCTGGAGCGCCTTAAAGCCATAAGAGCTAACCCCCGCTGCTGGGGCTGATGTGCGCCCCCTGCTGAACTTATGCTCTGAGCGTGTCCCACCACTGACTTTATAACGTTACATCATTTTCTCTTTCACCTTTTCTCCTCCTGATCCACTCCACGCATATCCAGAGGTGTGTTTACAACAACAGCAAGTTAAAGCCTGTCACCGTGCCTGTCAGACAAGGTTGTTTGAGATTTTCCACTAAATTAAACTCTTTCATTAGCGGCTGACAGATGTCTAAAAGCCCAGTGCCGGCTGCCCCCCACCACCTCTGCTCAATGAGTGCACCCAGAGGCCACTGCTCCATCTGAAGTCATGGTTTGCGGGGAGTGGGGGGCATATACAAGGGAAGAGAGGGGAGCTAATGCATGCAGTCTCTTCTTGAGCACCTTTACTTTTGTGAAGTTTGTGTAGTACATTGGTTTGCTGGGTCGTTGTCCACTCCAGCGAGCCACCACAAGGGTCCAGTAAGGACAAGTGACCATAGTTGGTAATTTACTCACTTTATATGTGGTCTGCCTGCTGCACATCAGTACGGTAAAGAATTATGTAGTTCTCACTCAGCCAATCAGATGAGATCACCCTACATCACAGATCCCACTACTGTGGCATTTGACCGATCAGCAGAGACCGGCCACGCTCTAAACTTCCTGTTTTCTGAAGTCGGAAAATGACCCAAGTCTGGCACATTTCTTCACGTAGCTCGAAAATTAAACATGGTAAATTGATGAAACTCACAAATTGTATTGATGAATAATTAAGTGATAATTAAGTGATATATGTGGGGGACGTAGTGAAATAAGTGAAATTATTAACTTAAACATAACTTTAGTGTTTTCTGTATTTGGACATGCGCGTTGCACCTATTATTCACAATTACACTATTTCCTTGACAAAAGACCCAATAAACCCTAGGACTATGTTTTTATGTTGCCAAATGTTATTTTTAGTCAAATCTTTAGTTTTAGGCAAACAATATTGGAGGTGACTGACCCTTTGTTTACAGTATTTTTTTATTTTTTATTTACCACTTAAGGGCAAGGAACCAAATATGATAACTTCGCTCACATTGATTTCTTTGCATGATATTGAAAAATATTGAAAAATGTTAAAACAGAACTAAACTTGTGTTATGTCCGACAATAACACTCTTAATTTGAGATTATTTATTTCAAAGTATTTCAGTGAGTGCCCTATAAAGGGTTGATTTGATACTGGTTTTACATCTGGTCATTTTCTCCATTATAGGTATGGGACTCACACGAAGAACACCAGTTTCTAACTGAATTGAAAAAAGGTCCAACTTGTCAGGTGGATCTTGAAAAGAGTTGACCTTCCTGTTCTTACATATACTAAGAGAAAATAAACAGTTTATTATCTGGCCTTGTATTGACATAAAGATCCCTAGCCAGCTGTACAAATTCAGTTCTTGTTCTATAGAAATCCAGTGTAGAAACAGATTACAAATTACAATGCAATGGGGACGCACAAAGAAAAAGAAACGAGATGAAGGATAAAGAGACAGTGATTTGAATCTCAACTACGTACTGTATTTGAAACTACTATATTCACTTGTGATAGGCCATGACAAGAGTTGGTGCTTATACTGTACCTTGCACTTTCGTTACTCCTACACTATATCGTTTCTCTTGTTCACTTCTCCCAAGTACATTCTCTCCTTTTGTCTCTATTTACTATATACCTAAGCATGGAACACAATGTGATGCACATTTGTCCCATTATGATAGCGAAATAGAGAGGAGCACTGGGTTGGTGTGCTAACCGAGGATGCATGAGAGGACAAGGACGGTGGGGTGGTCCGCACGGATGGCGCTATCCTCCATGTGGGTGGATCAGAGTGTTTTCCGTGCACTGAGCCTGATAAGAAGTGTGGGGCTCATTAAAACCTGCCGTTGCACTGAGACCACACACACACGCAGGTCCCCACCTCCCTTACCTTTCTGCTGCCGAGATAATTAGTGATGCTCTGCTGGAAGCGTACAGACACGAGGTTGACTGTTCTCCAGCAAACCGAGGCACATCAAAGGCTTCCATCAAAGTAAGCGTGATCGCAATCAAAGGTTAAGGTTCAAAAGCACTGAATTACAACCCAAAAGACGTAACTCATTTAATCTGTCATTCATTGTCAAATTGGTTGAGAGAGTGCTGGATAAAGCTGCAGATTCTAAGTGCTAATGTCTATTATCATTCTCAACCATGTGAGAAATCATTGACTTTAATGTTCGAGCCCCAGTGGCCTGAAGCCTGTCAGTTTTATTATGAGTTGAGTCAATGTGCTGTAAAATGACGTACTGGACTGAATAGTGGCCTCATTTTCTATTTTTCTGGTGTACAGAAATCTGTTTGTCACAACTGAGGAGATCGGCAGGAAATACTCTTCTCAGATCAAAAACACCCCAGTTTGTTTTTCGCTTATAATCTATTTTGTGAAAATGCAATCACAGTCCAGTATATATTTAACTTGTTATTTAAACTGCACAAATGCAAATAAATATAATTGATAATAATAAAATTAATGTTTGCTTTATTGTCACTCAAAGCAATCTTGCAGCAATAATAGGATTTTTTGGCCCATTGGCTTTATTTATTTAATTTTGTCGGACAGTTTACAGGGTGAAAGGGGTGAAGAGCAGGGAAACATATTCAGCAAAAATGTCAGAGCTGGCACTCAAACCCACAAGGCTGAGGCCAGGACAGTGTGCCACATAAACGCGCTGCTGCCCCAGCCCTGCCCACTTGGCTTTCTGGATACGCAAAATCACACAATTGATAAACATGTACATCGAAAATTGCTGTTAATACTGGCACAGAAAGGCATTCCTCTGCGTATGTAAGTGCTTCAGAGTAACTGCGACAGTGATGATTTGTCAAAAGTGGGTGGAAAAAGGATATTTTGATGCATGGTAAATCATCATCTCAATGGGCATTTCAACGCTGTCAAAATGTGAGCGCAAATAGTTTAGATAGAGTGAAGTGTTACCCACAAGCGATTATTCAGTCTATAAACCACACTGTACACAGATCTATCACTGCGAGTCAAGTACCACGGCACACAGTTTTTCAAATGTAATAATTTTCGGGCATAAACCTTTTTATCTGCAAACTGATACTTGAAGAGTGCGCACAAGAGTACATTTGAGACCGTGGGGGATAAGCAATGAGCACAACCTAGTGTTTGCAGTAATTTTAATGTGTGTTTGTCTGTTCAGTTGCAAGCTGTCACACATATCACCTCTCCATCACTAATGCTTTCCTTGCAGCTACTCAGTGTCACAGAAAAAAAGATGAGATGACTTCAGATAAACCAGAGATCACTACACGTATTACTTGGATATGCAGTGGTGGTTGCATACAAAAACAGCTGTGAATGTCAAGTACTATGAACACCCAAGGACCCAGGAAGTAGTGATAGTGGTGGTGCTAAGCTTGCAACAGCGGAAATACAGCAATGTAGCTTATTAAACGTATCATGTACTAAGCAGTGTGTCATCAAACATTCATGTGTTATAGCCTGGAGGATATTATGCAACACTCTGAAAGGTTAGACCTCGAACAAGTGCTGGATAAAAAGGTTGAATGGAGACCAGTAGACAGCTCACTTGAGTGTTGTTAAGGTTTGTTGTGTGCCTGCAAATTCTTTTTGTCTTCCCACATGGGTTCAGCCATAATATTATGACCACCTGTAAACTTTGCATATGCAGCACATTATTGTTGACTCTTCTGGGACTTCTCTCTTCCACTAGTTTAGATTGTTGAATTGTACCACATAAAGTAATGTAAGGTTTACTTTGTTGTGCAGGTGTCCACGTTGAATAGCACTGTATGGTCTGCTCTAGACTACTGGACTTTCCGTTTGGTTCGGTCTAAAATCTCAGATGTGAATAATTCTGTGGACCATGGGTTGGATCAATAAGAGCGCTCTTTGATATGAGAAAAAGAGGTGATCTTGGTTTGAATTAAGGTTTGAAAGCTGCAGCCTGTTGGTGTCCAGCAGCTTTGCTTTTGTAGCACACACACATAAAAACGTGCATACAAATGGTTTCTCACAGCACTGTCATTACAGTGGCTCATTATCGAAATCAATTAAATTAAAAGCTATAATTGCTTTAGTAAAACCTAAAAGCTATTGCAAACACTAGCGAAGGACAGCAAATATCATTAATGCATACACTCTGTGTGTGTTATTTAACTGAAGAAATTTTAATCACACGTTTCAAATTAACTCCCCTAACCCTTCTTTTCTCTCCGAGTTGGTGGCAATGCTTAAGCATATTGATTCAACAGCACGAGAGGGAGAGAGAAAAAGCATGCAAGCTAACTATGTTAAACACTTAGCGTAGTCACCACAGACACAAGATGCAGCATAGCTAATGCCAAATCCCTCAATCATTCCACACACACCCTCACGCTGGGTTAATTGTTTACCAAGCTAAATGAAGTGGGGATAATGTAGGCTAACTGTGCACTAAGCAGCCCTAAGACAAGGGATATTGTAAAGGACAATTTGATTTATAGTCATTTGTTTGCCCAAAGAAAAGAGAGAGAGTCAAGTCAAACTTCATTTGTATCAAGGTGTTTGTTGAAAGTGATGCGAGGAGGCAGAGGAGGGAACGCTGTTTGCCATGTGTCAAGTATGTGTGCAGACTTAATTTAATTGTCACAAGTGTAGATGTGTAGAAGGGGAATTACACTTGAACTCCCGCCTGAAGGAAATAGACTTTGAAAAGTCTGGTTCTAACTTTGATACTTAAGTATTTACCTTGAGGCCAATAGTTGCTGGGCCATCTAGTCATCTTTATACCTGGAAACATGGGTATAAAAGAAGTAAATTAATGGAAAACAAATATGTCCTCAACTATAAAAACTCAAAATGTGCCAATCCGCTTTGTAATAAGGATAAGATGTATTATAATTTTTGTGCCATGTGACTTAAGTTTCTGTTTCAGAATTTCAAGGCAGACTATCACAACAGCATATATCCACGTGGTTTTGTCTTTTTCGCAGTGTATGTTTATTAAGTGGGTCAGTGGTAAAACAACAACAAAACAATGCTAATAATGTTTATATTATTAGCATTGGTCAGATCTCTTTCCTTTATTCCTATATATTGTGTGACACTTTGGTTGAGTGCTGTCGTTTTGGCAACAGTCTAGAGGTCGTTTGTCAGTTTGTGTGTGCTTTGTTCACTAATATTGAATTTCCACTGTGAGGCCATCTGTCTGACTTTGACCCAGTAGCTCACCGTCATACTTCGAGACTTGAAGGAGGAGTCCCGACTGAGACAGGAGACTTCACTCCCCTGTTTTTGGCACAGTCCCCGGTCATGTGCCTGGCTAGTGCCTTCGAGATACCAATTGCTGCCAAAGACGACACACTCACCAACCCATTTCTACAGCACTAAGATCTAGGGCTGTGTGCAAAGGGTATGCAAGTGATGTCACAGCATAGCAACGACATGGCAACGTAAGCCAAATAAGTTCCACTTCTACATTGTTTGCATTTGTTTCGACAGGACTGGAATGCTGAGGGTTCTGTTTAGAATGAAAACGTACTATGTTAGTACCTATGGTTACTTTATTTACTGTAATAGCATAGATTGTTACTTCTGCAGTCTTTCATTATTAATTATGTGGTTACCCTCTTGATAATCCACTCAAAATATTAGTCCGGTTCACTATGTTTAGATTTCCACTGTTGTGGGATTTTCGTGGAGAGTATGAAAACTATATATTTTTGGAAATGTGATGGTATAAGCAATGAGAAAAACAATGTTTCCATTTGACCCTGTCAATTGGTAAAATTGTGCAATTATAGCATTTTTCCATTAGAGTAAATGAGGAGTTCTGGTCATCACTACGGTAACTCCATATGACAAGGGTTTCGTTTACTTTTTTGATTGGAACGACCAAATGGAATTTTCTGCCAAACTTTGAAAAATTCCGATCAAAAAAGGTTTATAATGCCCATGTGGCTAAACGAGGGTGAAGTTAGAAGCAACCAAGCTCTTCCTCGTTTTCCCTATTTAAATACGGTTACGTGAAGAGTTACACGATCCAAGTATAACTACACAAAATTAAAAGATTTCCTAAGCGGATAAAAAGGGGTACTACTGTATATTGTAAGTAAGGGATCATTTAAAACGCTGGTCATTATCGGAAAAATACGTACCAACAGGGCGAACCGGACTTGTTTCACCCTGAAGGTACTTATTTTGCCAATAATGACCAGCGTTATATACATTATCCCGCATATTATACGGCTATTTGCCAACTGAACACACACAAATAAACTTCATACACTTTTATGAAGGTCGAAAGGTTTATTTAATAATTTCTGCGGCAAATAGTTCCCAAAAGTTTGCGCGTTGCTTGGCAACGTTTGTTGTGATTCCAGGCAGTGTGGCTAGGCTAGTAGCAGCACGGCTAGCTACTTATTTGAAGGTGCAGTTGGAGAGGAGAAATGGTGGTGAGTCTCTGGGTAAGTTGAAAGTCGGTCTCCCGTTAACTTCCCGAGCGATTCCCCCAACTTCTCTCACAGGGACGGGGACAGAGATAGTGTCCGCTACCACTACTTGCGAAGTGATATGAAGGCGTAATAACACTAGGAGCACTTTGACGTCCATGCAGTAAAGTCGAAGTGCTCCTAAGGTATTATTTATTACGCATTGCAATATAGTTCCCCTTTTTATCTGCTTAGAAAATCAGCATGTTGTGTAACTATACTTGGATCGTGTAACTCTTCACGTAACCATATTTAAATAAGGAAAACGTGGAAGAGCTCGGTCGCTTCTAACTACACCCATGTTTGGCTCCATAGAGGAGAGGAGGAGAGGCTTTTGCTAACACCGTCTGTGCTCTGTTTGCGTGACTGAGGGCTCGTGTAAAGATCAGACAGGTACGCATCAACTCGTCTATGCTAAGGTAAGAACATATCTCAGTATGCAAAAACAGTGGCCAATTCCTTTAATAAAGTTTAAAAAAAAATTATAGTTACTCACTACAAAATTTCATAGTGAACCGGACTATATGTGTTTATTCAAAATTGTGGTGAATTTGTCCCAATGTTAATGGACTAATACGCTATTTATTTACATCATCTTTTTTTCCAAATAGACAAAAGAAAAATCTAGATTTAAGATTAAATTAATTCATATTTTTGTTTTTTATAATTATTTTTTATTCCATTACAATTATGTCAATTGTGTCTTACACACCATATCTTCCATAAATTGAGTCAGTCTGCTGGCTCTGGGACAAGAGGACCTATGACCTTCTAAGCAGCGGGGCAGTCCTACAGACCCAACCATGTGAGGGGAGTGTAAGGGGTATAAAGTTAACCCAGGAGCAGCAGTTACCATTTGGGACGTGTAGTATTTCCTGAACTGTGTGCACCAGGAGGGACTGTTTAATGGGCATAGGAGTGGAGTGGGGCTCTAGCACATATAGCCTGAATCCCAGCCAGGTCACTGGGCTGGCATTCTTTTTATGACTTGGAGGATCGTAACAGGGGTGACAATTTTAAAAAGCAAGCTTTGCCTTACTCAGCCATGCACTGTAAAGGGAGTTGTCTACTCAAATGTACAGTACACAGGACAGTACATGAAAAAACTCAATTATCTGTCTTACTTATTGGCATTTTCCCTCAAGCGAGAAAGCTGTGGACTCCCCGTGCACTGTGTGTGTTTTTGTGTCGCTTTGCCATCTTATATAGATCATGGTTAGATGATCCGCACAACAAGGCAAGAAAAACTATGGGGGTCAATTATCAAGTCAAGTACTAAATAGCAAGTGCGAGCCCAAAAATAATTTATGCTATTTTGTGGGCATGCTGCACCCAATTTACCATTTTAAATTGCCTAGTATTACAGTCCCAGACTGACACTTCACCTGTTTTTTGTCTGTTTGATGATGAAAAAGAAGAATGATGTTTGTTTTAAAGCAGCCTTACGAGTTAATAGGGCTCTGGAACCTCCATAAATTCAAATGGATTATGGCATGTGATTATGGCTTCAATATTGCTCATTATAGCTGCAGACAGTATTTTTTTTAAACGGAGACACGCCAGCAGCAACTCATCATTAGCTTCTGGAGTGGTGACTTTTACTCTGCACATTAATATGGAAATTAGGTGTTAATTGATTTTTCAGAGGTGTGTATTTATCTTGTATTTTACAGGAGAGCAAATAATTCAGTCAGTCAAAGTACCAGTCATTCAAGTACTCTGGAAATTATTAAAAACAGATTGTGCCACTTTATTTTCAAGTGTTTTGATAACAAGCACATAATAAGCCTGCTACAGGACTCTGCACCGAACTTAGGAAATAATCATCAGACATCCGTCATTTACATTTTATTTTAATAATTGTATAGCATCTCACAAAAGAACACTTTTTTTTTTTTTACTAATTTATTTTTGCTTCCAGTGGCTCATGAGGACCTCTTCAATTATAAGGATCGGTAAATTAATAATCCTTGTAAACACATGGAGAGACAAAATTAATGACTCGGGTCGATCACTTTTGTGGTTCTATTACAGCTAATTTATCTCAATGAACACGTCTTGTATAGGTGGTAGATAGTATTGTACACGAAAGCTCAAAGAACAGCCATATTTATGAAGGTTGGAAGGAAAACCTACATTTGTTAAAGATAATTATTTGTTTAAAATGTTAAAATTCTATAGTAAAGTGATTGGGTTAACAGGTCAAAGCCGAGTCTTTCTGCTCAGTGTGGCCTTAGTTTTTCATTAATCGTCACCTAGTTGTATTTAGCTTTTGTGTTCATGTACAGATGCATGTGTGGGGCTAAATGCCAGCACAGCATCCTCCCGGCTGCACACATGGCTCTACGCGGTGATGTTTTTTCTCTCTTTGTGCCTTTTACGAGGCTGAGCGCGGCGAGGACTTAGTAGTTTTGTCGGGTTCCTGCTGAGTGCATAATGAATGGCAGAATGTGGCTGTGGGCCTGCCAGGCGAAAGGAAACAGCGCAGTGGAATTTTGGGATTGCAAAAGGAGAGTCATGCTTTGTGGGTCTCGGCGGGGGCCGACTCAGATCAAACATGTCGACAGAGCCAGAGCCCGTGGGGTGCAGGGGCAGACAGACCTGAGGTGGAGATGCTTCGAAAGGAGACTGGGTTTTTTACCTGTGCGAAGTTGCTGCTGTTGCATGTGTACACCCGAGTGTGTGGGCGAGCTCTTTGTACACAACTCAACAGCTTTCTGCTGCGTTTTTCAGGCATGAGTGACGGCAACACTGTACATGCTGTCATGGCTTTTGTTTAGTGTTTCATTTATTCTTTTGCCTTTGGACGACAGCCTTTGAAAGGGATTAACTAGAAGTGACTTTATGGGACTTCCAGGTTTTGCTTTGTGTTTTTGATGTGGATTAAGACCCTCCACACACACACACACACACCTCATCCCTGCATCGGTCTTTGTGTTTGTGAGTGACACTAACTAACTATGACCCACAGGCTTAACAACTTTTTACTAGGCTTAATTTTCATAATATTCACAATAAATTTAGTACCCATAAACATATAGCACTCTTAAATATATAATCAAATATAATCAAATCAAGCAGTTAATGTTAGAGATAAAGTAACTGATCCTATGAGAAGAGGAGGCCCGAGGCACTGTTGTAATTCAGTATAGAATTCAGTAGTTTGTAGTCAGAGAAGTTTGTCAGCAATAATCATTGCTGATTTAAATAATTATAATATTCATCATTCATCTATGTCAGAATGGAATACTGTTAAAACTATTTTCATCTTTTAAACTAAATAATCTAAAGTATCTCATTAGAAAAACATGTATCGGCAGAATAATACAACGCATGTGTACTGCAAAAAGCAATGAGAACTTACACTCCACCACATACTGCCCCCCTCAGGTCATTGTGTGAAGTGCTCCTCAGACAGACTGTCTGGGACCAGTCTCGGGGAAGAGTCAGGATGATAAGAACCAGTGCAAGAGGGAGAGGGCAAGGATAAAGGTGTGAGATAGAATTGGAAGATCAAAGCCTTCTGTCACAGCGTGACTGAGCCCAGGGGCATTATGGGTAAGACAGGGAACATCCACACTCACACGGACACATGCTGCCGCCTGGTATTTGACTCAGAGTTTGATTGATACTGGGCTAGATTTGGAGAATCACTGTCATTCGACTCTGTGCAGATCAAACAGCCACATAATCTCCCATAAAGTAACGAGAGGGAAAAAGAGAGAATTAATGGGGGCAGAGGAGAAAGTTAAGTTTGTGACTCAGAAAGGTGACATACACTTCCAGGTTGTCATTAAAGCATCTATGTTGGTACAAAGTGTGTTGTGTGAAGACCGCTTTTTCACAAGTGGGGACTGTGTTTTCTCATGTGTTTCTTAATAAATGAAACAGGAGAAAAAATGAGGACTGTTACCATAGTTTCAACTTGAGGTGTGGCCCGAAAAGCATTTTTTTACAAGTGATAATTTGTCATAGCACGTCTGTGGTGTAAATGCACAACCAAAAACTCACCGCTACCTCTGCTCAACACTGTTCCTCTCCGCTCACCTCCAGCGAGGGTCCTGTGGCACCTTTGCAATGAGGATATTATCCGTGTTATTCTAGCTACCGATACGAGCACCTATATGGACGGGCTGCAGAAGCTGTCTTGTATCTGATGTCTTTGTTTTAATCTCTCACACATTCCAATCTTTAAAAAAAAAAGAAAGATTGACATATAAGTGTGTGATCTGATCTCTGTCTGAGTTGTTTAGTCTGTGTATTCATACTAGCGTTATATTATTAATTGTGGAAACGTGTTGTTATGTCTGTGGTCTTTGCATTCATGACATTTTAAACAATTTTAAATCCTCTAATGTAATGGGTTCTGTATCTGCATCTTTTAAAACTCCCTCTCTTTGTCTTTCAGATGCACCACCCTATCCAGATGAAACCTGCAGACAGTGAGAAGTCAAATGGTAAATACCGTCTAAAGACATATCATGGCATTTCTGATTTGGCTTGGTAATGGCTACAGTATTTCCATATCTTGTGTGTTTGATCACTATGATTGGCGAAAAGCACCCAGAGACAAGACCAAAAAATGCTGACATATATTTTTTATGTGTTATGAATTATTAAGGTGCCTCGGAAGGGGTCAGAGCAAGTTGAATCATTCGCCCTTATAGTGAACCAGCCTCTATTCCCCGTGGCAGCTCACTTAATATAAACATGCTGTAGCTGCCTGAGGAATACAGTTAACATATATAGGCTGTGCTTTATGTCCCAGAGTCACCTTTTCTCACAGACCCTTCCGTTAAAAGGAACCATGCGACAACGAGATGTGCATTAGAAACATTTATTGAGCTGGATGAGACACAGGGGGAGCGATGGGATGAGCCGTGAATTATGTTTTTTTCTCTGCTGCTCACCCGACAGAGAAACCCCCCTTTGAGCCAAACGGACAACATAGAAGGAGGATGTGCTCCACTCTGCTTAAAGTGCATATGACACTTTAAGCTAATTTTTTTTGCAAAAACATAGTAATGATAATTATGCAGCTGATGAACTTGCAACTGATTTAACCTTCTAAAAAGTCATATTTTAAAAATAATTAAAACCTGTCTTATGCACTTTAACATTATGTATATGCTTGATATATGTATTCCATGTGTTAGGGTTTTGGATATATACAGTATTACCATAGATGTAAAGTCTTATAAATGTATGTTTTGGAAAAAGTGATAATAGTTTAACCCTGCCCCGCTATTTGCACAATATTTTTAACACTTCTGTCAAAAATTGGATGATTAGTGCTGTTGATAAAGAGTACAGATGAGAACCTTTGTCTGCAATGGAAAAACTCTAGTACGACTGAAAGCTTACAGAAAACAAAAATTAAAGCCAATCAAGGCACAAACCCTTGTTGTCTGTAATAATAAAAGTGCTATCACCCTGTCCATTGTAAGAATGTCATACCCTTATTCTCACCGCTAAGGCAGTCAACTTTTTAAAACCAATCTTTGCCCTCGTAAAATACTGTGAAATATGAGTTTATAAGACCTGAATGTGGAGGTAACGATGCTAGAACTTAATAAAGCAGCCTCAGCTTACTGCCAAAATTGTGAAATATAGAGACGAGCATACGTAACATATCCATCCACTTACTGGTAATGACCTTTAATATACTCCGTATTACAGCAGCTGTAACAATGACAAATGGTCGCCCATAGCGTTATTAGTTTAGTCAGTGGAGGAGATGAAAGGCGGAGGCACGAGCTCGGAGATGTACAGTTTAACTCTCAAATAACTATATTGGCAAATGCCATTCCTTTTTTGTCTGTTTTCTAATGTGCAAAAAGTCAGCGTGATTCCAAATTAGTTCCAGATTTTCCTAGAGTGCTGCTCTGACTCCAGATCATCCCACAGCCAGCTTCATGTGTCTTATCAGCCACACTGCCTGCCTGCCTGCGCCGCTCCTCCTAAAAACACAGACAGTCAATTGTAACCATATCTGCTCGCTCTCTCTCCCTCTTCCTATTGACGCTGAGTAAATTAATTACATTGCTGTTAGACTTGTGGTAATCTTCCTCTGGAGTGATGTACACACTCACAAGTACACGTTATGTACAAAGGAGTTAAAGCCCCTTTCCAAAGCACACTTATCGCAGCAGTGGATCCTGAGTTTTTTTCTTTTTTTTTCTTTTTTTTTTTTCTTTTTTAATACACAAACAGTTCAAACGGCAAAATAAACATGTGTGCTATTGATTTCCCAGAGTGCAACAGACCGCTTATCTCTTTCGCCTCGCGGTAAGAACTGACAGTTTTCTCATTAAATTGGAATTGGATTAGCATTACATTGAACGCATTGGGAACTTATAAACACTCTCTTATTGTTGGAGGTAGGATTTCACCCAGGTACATGTTACACGTGCACCTCTCACCGTTTACGTGAGTGGGAGCGCTTCCCTGACCGGAACGCAGTAAAATAGCGAGAGAGAGAGAGAGAGAGAGAGAGAGGATGGTGTGAGAGGACAAGCTGCACCGTCTCACTGCGCAGTCGTGTTGAAGTGATAATGAGACACTGATCACAGATGGCATGATGAAATACACGAGCTCTGTCTGTCTCCGCTCTCTCCACACCACTTTTGTTATTCTCACACTTCTCTCTCATTTCATTGCTGCTTTATGATATTGTTTTTTTGGGGTCAATATCCATCTATTTTTGTTTGTTTATTATTTTTCTGGCCCTCACACTAAATATACAGTTTGAAGCAGAATAGAAATGGTTACAGTGTCGATGTTCTTTGCATATGGTCACTGCTGCTGAGTCTTAATGCTCAGTTGGGTTACGGTGTTTCTTCGGAGACTGAACAAATAAACTGGGCCTGAATTATTACTGTTGTCTCCTGGAGCTTTTGACTTGAATAATGACTTAAACAAACCATATTTTTGCCTCACCTGCTTGTTCATCTCCCTGCAGCCGTTGAAGACAGGAAGTTGTTTATCGGAATGGTGTCAAAGAAGTGCAATGAGAACGACATCCGGGTCATGTTCTCCGCGTTTGGACAGATCGAGGAGTGCCGAATCCTTCGAGGCCCCGACGGACTGAGCAGAGGTGTGTGTCGTCCCACTGCACTTATGTCCACAATATTATCTATCACACTGCCACCCGCTGCACTGCTGATTCATTGTGCCACAGACTGTACTTCAGAGCGTTCCAGGGCACATGGCCGTGGAGTACTCACTAGCGCCGGTGTCTCCAACCTTTGTTACCGTGCAAAGCTGCTTTTACAAAATGAATCGTGGGATATTGAACCTGTGGGACTCTGAACAGTCAGTAGTCACAAAGACATTTCAAAACAATGAAAGAATATGTATCTTCACTTAAAGGAACAGGCCACCGTTTTTTCCATACTGAGATAATGTTCTTACCTGAGCTTAGAAGAGTCGTGTGCATACCCGTCTGGTCTTTGTGCGTACGCTCAGTCACGCAAAAAGACCAGAGATGTTGTTAGCATTTAGCCTTTCCCAGCATATTCCTGTGGGGCCAAACAAGGGTGAAGTTAGAAGCGACCAAGCTCTTCCACTAGTCCACTGAAGAAGCCTTTTGGATGAGAGGCAAAAAATTCGAAACTTCAACTACAGAGTACAGAAGATGACTCAAGAACCTTCATTAAAGACAAGCTCTTCCACGTTTTATTTAAATACGGTTACGTGAGTAGTTACACGATCCAAGTATAGCTACACAAAATTAAACATGTTTATTTCTAAGCGGATAAAAGGGGTTCTATATTGTAAGGTGTAATAACACCTTAGGAGTACTTCGACGTCCGCGCAGTAATATCTTCACTTTACTGCATGGACGCTGAAGTGCTCCTAGGTGTTATTACACCTTACAATATAGAACCCCTTTTTATCTGCTTAAAAAATCGAAATGTTTAATTGATTATACTTGAATCGTGTAACTACTCACGTATTTAAATAAAACGTGGAAGAGCTTGGTCGCATCTTTGGTCCTTTTGCGTGACTGAGCGCACTCGTAAAGCCCAGACAGGTACGTATCAACTTGTCTAAGCGCAGGTAAGAATATATCTCAGTATGGAAAAACGGTGGCCTGTTCTTTTAATAGCGCAATGATAAGGCAATTATTTGGGCGGCAGGATGGTGCAGTGGTTATGACCCTCACCTCACTGCAAGAGGGGCTTTTCTGTGCGGATTTTGCATGTTATTTCTGTGCCCCCAACAATCCTAAAAACCCATTGTTCTTCTGAACAAGCGTTTCTGAATCTCAGTGGGAAATTCCTGGTTAAATTAACTAAATTAATTAATAATAAAGAGTAAATACTTCTATAAACGCAACTTGAGCTTTTACCAAGACAGAAATCAAAATAATGAATAAATAAATAAATAAATAAATATCTATGAGATGGATGAATGTGTGTCTGGGAAGCTGTAAGTTACTTGTCCCTTGGGGAGAAATAAATTTTTCTGAATCTGAATCTAAACTAGTCAAGCTTATGTAGAAATGTAGAAAGCCTTTGGGCAACAATATTCTGGTAAATGGGTAGAGAAAGCAATGAGTAGCTCCAGAGTTACAGGTTGGTGACACCTAAGATGATGAAAATACTGTACATCATACTGTACTTTTTTATGTACGTACACGGTTATACATTATACAATGGGGCAGTACATCATCACAAAAACACTGAATCAGTGCTGCACCTGGAGGCTGCTGTGGCTATATGATTATTCGCCTTTAGCTTTCTCTCTATATCCCTCTCTTTGTTTTGTTTCCTTCCCTTCTCACCCTGTCCCCATCACCCTTTGCATCCTATGCCCTTCTGACTTTCATTTGACATTTACAGTTCCAGTTTAGCATCACACTAGGCTCCATTTTGTCTACACTTGTGTAAAATATATATTTTTAAGATCAGATTTTTATATGCTTATCTTTGATTGTGATATTGATTAGGTCCCTCAAATTACTAAATCAATCTCAGATTAAAAAGTATAGTGTTTTCAGGTTTTGTTTCGTTTTTTGTTTTTTTTTCTGGCTACTGCTGTACAAGACAAAAACAAGAGAAAAGATTTCCAAATACATTTCCCATGAATTTATAAGTATCTAATTGGCCATGGTTGTTATTAGTTGAATTTTAGTCTAATATCCCAGTAGAGACCCCCTGCATTACCCATCTCTTTTTCACTGCCATGCCTTCCACGTTTTTTAAACCATTGCTCTCACTGCTGCACCGCCCCTGCCCCTCCCCCGTGTGGTTTTCTTTGTGCTGAGGAAATGGAGGGATGGCTCCTGAACCCAACTTCTGACCCATACCATTCCTCCTCCTCCTCTGGCTGTCATACAAGCTGTTGTTGTGCATCTGTCCTGTTGCTTCTTGGCTGTCACATGTTCTGAATGTTTCTATAGTTACACTGATGTAAAACTCCCTTCTCTCCACCTTTCTCTCTTAAAGGTAGAAGAGAGGCTTTTGCCACATGACCACAAACTCAAACTCCCATGCTCCGTTGAGCTGTTCTATATATCCGCACACTGGCTGTCCTAGAATCCACACTCACATCAATTTGTCCTTTTTTCTGAGACATATCCTCCCCTTGCTTTCCCTGTTCTCTTTCTCCAGCCCATTCCAACTTTCCTCTTTTGTCCTCATGAATATTTCAGATGTGATGGCCAAATCCTAGCCCATGTAGAACTTAAACGAACCACCAAGCAGCCAGTGTACGTCAAAGGGAAAATTCTTGTTTAGATTTGGCGAGTAAACACACAGCGCTAAATAAGTAGGTCTTTTAGGATTCCTATTTGAAAGTCCCAGAGGCTCGCAGTCCCACCTAGCGTTACTGCTGAGCGCCTTTAATTCACGGTATCAATCAGAAGTGCATTCGCCCATCCAGCTATTAATAAAATATGGATCACACCACCAGTGGATGGCAGGGCCTTGGGAGCTACCCTAGTTTCATTAAAGGACTGTTTGGTTCTCCACTGACGACAGAATGCGGCCCATGAGGTATTTTTAGCTCTCAAGCCACGTCCCATGTCTCATGAAAAATAAGACATTCAACAAGCTTGATTTAATTCCGTATAACTTGGCTTTAATTTTTACCAATAAAATTAAGATGATGTATTGTTATTTTGAAAACAGTTAGTTCAACGGAATGACTAATAGTTATTCTATTGGTGAACTTCATATAAATAGATTCTGGCTGGGAGGGTAACCCAAATAGAGGCTCATTTCAGAGATGGTCCAATTGTGAGGCAGAGCAGGA
Organism: Proterorhinus semilunaris; assembly: GCA_021464625.1. Lineage (NCBI taxonomy): Eukaryota > Metazoa > Chordata > Actinopteri > Gobiiformes > Gobiidae > Proterorhinus > Proterorhinus semilunaris. Next base: position 26,345,544 of record CM038343.1, read on the forward strand.
CAACCTTGTGAAACAAGGTGAATGACAGATTGATGAAGCTAAAAACAGCATTCCATCCAAGTAGATAAGAGTGTGGCCCACTTCTGAGGATCCAATCCATAACAGCCCAAATGCAAAAGGCTGGGTCACTGAAATTGATAGTCATCACCTTTGAAAGGGAAAGAGATTTTCATGTTTTTTGCTAGGTCTCAACCAAAATGTTATACATTTAAAATAAATGAAATAGGCTACATGGTTTAATTCAAGGGGAAAAGAAAATGCTCAATGCATCAGTGTTTACCTGAAATTGCACAAACTTGAGTCTAATACATCTTAATAAATTCTATTGTAAATATTCAAGGCCAAATTGGCCAATTCAACATAAGATTCCCTACAGCATGATTGGATAATACATAAAAATGTAATACGTAAGAATATATTAGAAGCCAATGCCGCCAAGAAGACCGAAGACATCACTTCTGTTGGTTCTTTTCCCTGTCATATCACCAGGCAGACTCTCTGATCACCCCAGATTGCCTTTGTGAAGCTACCACTTTGCCAGCCAAACCTGAACACGCTGCATGTGTCTATGAGCATTTGTCTAATCGGTTTAGGCCTGGCTGCTCTAACGTAGCTTGTGAGTTTGTTAGCATATTATTAGCCCAGGGGGTTGTTGAAGCACTCCTCGCATTATTGCCTCTAATCACTCCCTCAACAGCCGTACAATCTTACATCACGCCCAAACAACAACCCATAACACGCCATAAAACTACCTCCGCCATCTTGATTGGTTCAAATCACTGTCAAACGAGGGCAACCAATCTGACCGATGGTAGTCTACTCTTCTTCCGTCTGACTTAATTAGATTTTTTTTCATCTGATTTCCATCTTCCCTAACCCCGTAGATATTTGTCTCCAAACAACCCCCTTTCCGTTGGCATAATGCTTTTTATCTCAAGCAGAAAAAAGAGGGCACCCAATCAGGCTCACTATACAAGCTCAAATGAATTCGAATCGCTTACATGCAAATTGCAAACTGATTTACAATGTTGCATTATTGAATATGTGAATTCAGGTGTAACTAATTCTCCCAGTGTGATGGCGCCCCTTTTTGAGGGAGGCATAATCCCACAGCCCTGATTGCTAAAACTGCTTGTGTGATCTTCGTCTTGTGATTGGCTGTTGGCGGGTGGGCAAGGATCAAGTTCATGGGATGGCATTGTGTTGTTGTCATGACACTGTGTTGTTTCTGCAACGACTGACAATACTGTTGTCCTGTACCAATCTGTTTTAAGTTGTTTTGTTTAATTTATAACAAAAATGTGTCCAACCCTTTTGTCTTGTTTTTGTTCTTTCTCGTCTTCCCCTCCTCCTTTCCCCACCCCTCTGCCTTCCCCCCTCTTCTCTCCACTGTCCCTCCATACCCCCTCCCTATTACAGGTTGTGCATTTGTCACATTTTCGACGAGAGCTATGGCACAGAATGCAATCAAAGCCATGCATCAGTCTCAGACTATGGAGGTACAGTAAACGCTCGTCCTTCAAATCTTTTGTCTTATTGTCTTTGTCATATTGTTGCAAGTTTTTATAAAAGATTAATGAGTGCGAAGTAAAACCCTCCCTGACAACCATCATGAAATTGTATGAAAAATCCACCTCAACAACAGTTTCTTCTAAAAAATAAGCTGGCCTTGACTTAGTCTCACAGTGTCAGGCGGCACCAGATCAAGAGCTTTCAAGAGATTTATCCGGTTTCTCAAAGCCTCCATTTTTATTACCTCGAACAGTTTAAGGTGTAGTCAACATCACCTTGATCGTAAACAATATTATTCTGATCAGATTTTTAAATAAAATATCAGTATTAGGTGGGAGATGTATTAATATTTTATGTATTTTTTAATTTTTCTCAAACCGGTACTTGCACGGGTATTGTCATTTGAGCACTCAAATACAGAGTACTAGAGATATGATACAAGAGAGAGATTTTCTTCAAACCTACTTATTGGCTACATTGTTCAGATGTGGTTAGTGATAATCAGTTACTTTACTCACTAACATTTGCTTGAGTCACTTTTTCAATAGGCCTGAATGATACTTTTAGAGAAGTTTTTTATTAGAGTTAGACTTTTAAAGTAAAGCTATCATAGAGAATTTTTCGAGGTTTTATGTTGTGGTTTGTTTCTTGGGCCTCTATTTCTTTCCCCAATGAAGTTTACATTTATTACTTTACTGAGTCTAAACACTTATTATGAGACAAAAGATTGACTTGTTTTACTAAAAGTTTTACGTACCATCCTTCCTGCTAATGTTAAACACCTTGAGCTACCCTGTAACAAATGGTAGGTACCTGTGGGAGGTCCATCACCAGTAGGAAGGGTATACAGTAGAAGCTGCAGATGTGTGTATGCATGTGAGTTTTGTGGTAATTTGTTACATTATTCTCTGTTGGGTTATGTGTTTTATTTTATCTGTGCAAGAAGTTGATTTTCCACGTGTAGCGGAAACAGCGTTTTTGTTAAATCTGCCTGGTAAGAGGCTTCTTTTTGTTGAGTCTGCCCATTTTGACCACTCGAGGCCAATTTCCGCACATTGCCTACTCTCTATGTTGATTCTGCCATCTTTACGTGTGCTCCATGCTAACTTGCTAGGAAAGCATTTTGATTATTTTGTGCTCCAGTAGCACCAACACGTTGCTCAATATTGATGTTGTACCTCCTTTTAAAGATGTGTTGTACTTTATAGTCTCTAAATGTGTTTTACAGATACCTTAGACAGAAAGCGGACTCTGTCTATGTCCGCTGGACTTTTTTTTTGACAAAGACAGTCAACATTTAGAAAATCATCCAATTTTCTCTGTGAGGGCCAAAGATGTGTTGTCCCATCAAACGGTAGAGTGGCCGGTGATCACTGCAGTGATGCAGATGTAAACAGTTGCACAATCACATGGCAAACTTTTTTTTTTACGTTATTGTATTTTCACACTTATAAACTCTTCAGCTTGTTGTAGTCAGATCGCACGTGTCAAGTGGTAATGGGTTCTGGTAGTGGAAAGTACAAGCATATTGAATTGGGCCGATATCCGATATATGGTGCAGTAATATTGCTATTAGGGATAATAGCAATATTACTGTTGTTGCTGTAAAGTTATGGATTGATACACATTACTGACACACTCCTCAGTTAATACAAATATGCTATATTGCTAATATATTAATGTGATTCTGCAATGGTGTCCACGTTGTACCATCACTCTGTCAATCCAGAATTGAAGAAGTCAAATTATGTTGTTTTGGTGAAAGACTGAGCTATACGTAAATAAAGGTCCCCCCACATTTTGTTCCATGCATTTACTCCCTGGACATACATTTCTTACAGGACAAAGTTTAGCCAGCTTTCCAGAAACCATGGCAGGAGATGAGTACCTTTGACAGAACAGGCTGGAATGGGCAGGTGTTACAGACCTCATCAGAGCTACAGCGACCCCCGCACCGCCATAATGGGGGCGCCGCTCCAGCTCCTTTGTGCACGGCACGTTTTGGGGGCACTCCTGTCAGTATTGGCGGGCTGCTGACAGGGCAGGGTGACAAGACTGTGATTGGGAAAGAGAATTACATGCTGTACAACAAATGCCACTCTGACGACTTGTGTGAGAGAGACAAAAAAGTTGTAATAGCAGGCTGTGTAGGGAGGAAGACAAGTGGTGTTCACCTTGTAGCCCTCTCATTAGAGATGATCATGATAATCACGGCCTATACTGATGTGCTCTGGCATGTGGAGAACAGAGTCCCCGCCCACAATACGCCTCTGAATGTGAGCGCTTATACAGACTGACTGGTTTCTTTGTGTTGCAGGAATATCTTCTAGTTTATATCTAGTTTTTGCTCGAGAACCATCCACTCAAAGCGCACCGCTCAACGTCAAAACACTTCAACAAAGTGTCTGCAAAAAGCGATTTCCTGCTCATTACATCCGGCAACAATGTAGCCATGACTTTACAAAAATGGGCAGTGGAATGAAGAATCCTACAATAAAATATGTAGATACACGATGACGGACTTTATTAAAAAGTGTGTTTTATTGCACCAAACTTGCAACTTGCAGGGACTCTCGTGGAGCAATAGATAAGTCATGGAACATCAGCAAAACAGTGCAAATCAGATCATTGTTGTGTACATATCTTGCTGCTAATACCAGTGAGAGCTTATTTCTTTGACCAGACAGAGCAGTACCTTGTCTCTCCTGACTAGAAGTAGTGACACTCTCCCCTGACAGTCTTGGTATTAAGCCCGAATTATCCTTGCTCAGAGCTCTGTTCTGCCACAATGGGCTTGGTAAACACTCGCAGAGCTCCTCGCTTTTATCCCGCATGTAGGTGAAAGGGGAAAAAAAAACGTAAACCATAACACAGCAATATTGCACCAGACAATGGCAAAATACCTTCATTTCCATTTGAAAACAAGCTGTTTCTAGCTCCGGGCAGACTTAAATTGCCGCATCCGTTTGTTAATGTTCCTCAGTTTTGCAATTTAAAAGTAATTACTTCAGGTCCGAAAGAGGGAATGAGGTCTGGTAAATAGAGTTTGGTTATTGTCTCGGTTCTATTGCACCCCACTGTCTCAGATAAAACAAGATCGTGTGTGTGCGGGGGTGCAAGTCTGTGTGCTTCGGTAGCAGCACGTCCGCACTGCATGTCACGAGGAGAAAAAGAGGCAGACCCGCCGCCGCTCTATTCGCTGATGGCCCTGTCACTGTCATATCCATTCTCATTATGGTGTGACATTCAGGTACACTCGGGCATGCGGCGGACGCAGAAAACACACATGCCCCCCGTGAATGTCACGCCGTAATGAAAGTGGATATCAGCTCGACAGGTAACTCAGGCTGAAACCTCTAAAGACACAGCAACCCAAACGAGTTGGCCGGGCTCGCTTGTGTTGCATTTGTGTTGTGTTTGCGCCGATAATGTGCCACGCGATATTCATTGTGTCTAGTCTAAAGACTCATTTAGTGGCCCTTTCACTACACCTGACACTAACACATAACAAATGCACCGAGGTTTCTCCCAATGCAAGTGGTGCAGAAAAGTAAGTAGAGTGAGATGGTGTAATAGCAAACAACCCACGAGTCAGATACCGTATTTTCCAGACTATAAGTCGCTCCGGAGTATAGGTCGCACCAGTCAAAGAATGCATCATGAAGAAGAAAAAAACATATATAAGTCGCACCAGCCTTGGCAACACGTTGTTCAAGCACCCATTTGCGAACTCATTCCTCTAGCTGTGGCCATGTAGCTTTTAGGCCCCGATTAGCTTTTTTAGTTTTCTTCATTGCGGTCCCTCACAAGTTTGGTGCTCACTCACTTGTTTCTGCTGCTCGGTTACCGTTTTATACATTTTCAGTGGTGGAGGAGTAGCAGATACTGGTACACAAGCCTAGAGTGCCCTCTAGCAGCTGTCAGTGTGAAACTATCTAACATGTGAAATTATATATTTTGATATATAAGTCGCACCCCCCTGCCAAACTATGAAAAAAAAGTGCGACTTATAGTCCGGGAAATATGGTAAACGCTTTACACCAAGGGAGAAATCGCTACACAAATAAAATATACTGTATGTGTTAAATCAAATACAGCTCCAAAGGCAAGCTTGGTGCTTCAGTTACTACAGAAGTTGTTAATTGTCTTATAATCTCAGCATGAAAACAAGCCTTTTTTACTTTGGCTTTATCGGAACTTGTTGAAGCAGCCAGTAAGTAATGGATGTAATAATGTGTAATATGTGAGTTGTGGCTGATTTTAATTTTCATTAAATGCTTTCACAAAAAGCATAGCCTCCATTCTTTATGTCAGTACCGGCATACGTTGTTTCAGTTCAGTGCACTTTCACTTAGTCCTTGCATTTCAGTACTTGCAATGTGTTGTATTTAATGTATTTTAATCACTTGCTTGGGAAAGCTTTTGAGCATTTCTAGTTAGCTAAGCAGAACAGTGTTAAAGACCCAGCGTTGGGGAAGTAAATCAAATCCTTTGTGTCGCTGTCTGTTCCCAATTGATTTGGCATACAGATCTGTAATAAAAAGATTTCATGCATTTAACAACGGTGCCATTCAGCCTCCAATTAGTGCTGGGAGATGACACACATTGACATTTAAAGCTATGCAAGCGGTAAGCAAGTGAGATAACAGGGTCACAGAGCAGAAACTCTCCTGAAAGCTACGGGAGATTGATTTTCAAGGTATAAGTGTGTGTGTGTGTGTGTGTGTGTGTGTGTGTGTGTCTGTATATATGGTTTATGGAGCCAATTGACCTGACTACTCACCAGCACTACGAGAACCTAAGGGGATTAGCAGGACTATGCTACGGTCCTCATAAACCAAGATTTTGTATTTTAATTTTTAGCATATAAAGAGCATAATTTCATTGTTTTTCTGAAGTCCTTTTAATGCTCAATGATAATATATCATGCACATATCAAGTTTTTTTAAATTCTTAGCTTTTAAAGACCATAAATTGAAAGTTTATTTGACGTCCATATAATACCCCAACCTGACTTCTTGTGTATGGAGTGTATGATGTGCTCCCCCTACCCTACTCTGGCGGTATTGAAGGCTCCATTGTGATTGGTTCTTTATGGGGACACGTGCGGGATATGTGTCCGGGCATGTTGAGTGATTTCGGAAGACATCTAATGGTAATGCGAAGAAGAAGGACCAAGAGAAAGTTCACTCCAAAGAAGACAAGAAAATATATTGGTAAGTATCTAGTCCTTGTTAAATATACGTTATCAAGTATTTTCTGAATGGAACTTAGCCCCGGCCTGGAGGATTTATCCCCGGGCTGGATGATATGGGGACCGGGCTATTGGGTTTTGGAGCTGGCTGTGGAACTTAGCCCCAGCCTTGGTGAGTTTTCCCCGGCCTGGATGAGTTGGGGGGTGTAGTCCGAGGAGGGGTGCTTAAGAGTGGGTCCGAGATGTGGGCTGTGTGTCCCCGGAGGTCCAGAGGAGTCAGGGGGGCGAGTGTGTGCAAGTAGGGCCGGGGTAGGAGTGCCCTGAGCCGGGTAGTGTAAGTGGAGTAGAGGGTGGGTCATTGTGGTGGATGTCGGTGCGGAGCTGGTAGCTTTAGGAGCAGGCTGGTCAGAGGAGGTCCAGAGGAGCCAGGGGGGCGAGTGTGTGCACGTAGGCCGGGGTAGGAGTGCCCTGAGCCGGGTAGTGTAAGTGGAGTAGAGGGTGGGTCATTGTGGTGGATGTCGGTGCGGAGCTGGTAGCTTTAGGAGCAGGCTGGTCAGAGGAGGTCCAGAGGAGCCAGGGGGGCGAGTGTGTGCACGTAGGCCGGGGTAGGAGTGCCCTGAGCCGGGTAGTGTAAGTGGAGTAGAGGGTGGGTCATTGTGGTGGATGTCGGTGCGGAGCTGGTAGCTTTAGGAGCAGGCTGGTCAGAGGAGGTCCAGAGGAGCCAGGGGGGCGAGTGTGTGCACGTAGGCCGGGGTAGGAGTGCCCTGAGCCGGGTAGTGTAAGTGGAGTAGAGGGTGGGTCATTGTGGTGGATGTCGGTGCGGAGCTGGTAGCTTTAGGAGCAGGCTGGTCAGAGGAGGTCCAGAGGAGCCAGGGGGGCGAGTGTGTGCACGTAGGCCGGGGTAGGAGTGCCCTGAGCCGGGTAGTGTAAGTGGAGTAGAGGGTGGGTCATTGTGGTGGATGTCGGTGCGGAGCTGGTAGCTTTAGGAGCAGGCTGGTCAGAGGAGGTCCAGAGGAGCCAGGGGGGCGAGTGTGTGCACGTAGGCCGGGGTAGGAGTGCCCTGAGCCGGGTAGTGTAAGTGGAGTAGAGGGTGGGTCATTGTGGTGGATGTCGGTGCGGAGCTGGTAGCTTTAGGAGCAGGCTGGTCAGAGGAGGTCCAGAGGAGCCAGGGGGGCGAGTGTGTGCACGTAGGCCGGGGTAGGAGTGCCCTGAGCCGGGTAGTGTAAGTGGAGTAGAGGGTGGGTCATTGTGGTGGATGTCGGTGCGGAGCTGGTAGCTTTAGGAGCAGGCTGGTCAGAGGAGGTCCAGAGGAGCCAGGGGGGCGAGTGTGTGCACGTAGGCCGGGGTAGGAGTGCCCTGAGCCGGGTAGTGTAAGTGGAGTAGAGGGTGGGTCATTGTGGTGGATGTCGGTGCGGAGCTGGTAGCTTTAGGAGCAGGCTGGTCAGAGGAGGTCCAGAGGAGCCAGGGGGGCGAGTGTGTGCACGTAGGCCGGGGTAGGAGTGCCCTGAGCCGGGTAGTGTAAGTGGAGTAGAGGGTGGGTCATTGTGGTGGATGTCGGTGCGGAGCTGGTAGCTTTAGGAGCAGGCTGGTCAGAGGAGGTCCAGAGGAGCCAGGGGGGCGAGTGTGTGCACGTAGGCCGGGGTAGGAGTGCCCTGAGCCGGGTAGTGTAAGTGGAGTAGAGGGTGGGTCATTGTGGTGGATGTCGGTGCGGAGCTGGTAGCTTTAGGAGCAGGCTGGTCAGAGGAGGTCCAGAGGAGCCAGGGGGGCGAGTGTGTGCACGTAGGCCGGGGTAGGAGTGCCCTGAGCCGGGTAGTGTAAGTGGAGTAGAGGGTGGGTCATTGTGGTGGATGTCGGTGCGGAGCTGGTAGCTTTAGGAGCAGGCTGGTCAGAGGAGGTCCAGAGGAGCCAGGGGGGCGAGTGTGTGCACGTAGGCCGGGGTAGGAGTGCCCTGAGCCGGGTAGTGTAAGTGGAGTAGAGGGTGGGTCATTGTGGTGGATGTCGGTGCGGAGCTGGTAGCTTTAGGAGCAGGCTGGTCAGAGGAGGTCCAGAGGAGCCAGGGGGGCGAGTGTGTGCACGTAGGCCGGGGTAGGAGTGCCCTGAGCCGGGTAGTGTAAGTGGAGTAGAGGGTGGGTCATTGTGGTGGATGTCGGTGCGGAGCTGGTAGCTTTAGGAGCAGGCTGGTCAGAGGAGGTCCAGAGGAGCCAGGGGGGCGAGTGTGTGCACGTAGGCCGGGGTAGGAGTGCCCTGAGCCGGGTAGTGTAAGTGGAGTAGAGGGTGGGTCATTGTGGTGGATGTCGGTGCGGAGCTGGTAGCTTTAGGAGCAGGCTGGTCAGAGGAGGTCCAGAGGAGCCAGGGGGGCGAGTGTGTGCACGTAGGCCGGGGTAGGAGTGCCCTGAGCCGGGTAGTGTAAGTGGAGTAGAGGGTGGGTCATTGTGGTGGATGTCGGTGCGGAGCTGGTAGCTTTAGGAGCAGGCTGGTCAGAGGAGGTCCAGAGGAGCCAGGGGGGCGAGTGTGTGCACGTAGGCCGGGGTAGGAGTGCCCTGAGCCGGGTAGTGTAAGTGGAGTAGAGGGTGGGTCATTGTGGTGGATGTCGGTGCGGAGCTGGTAGCTTTAGGAGCAGGCTGGTCAGAGGAGGTCCAGAGGAGCCAGGGGGGCGAGTGTGTGCACGTAGGCCGGGGTAGGAGTGCCCTGAGCCAGGTAGTGTAAGTGGAGTAGAGGGTGGGTCATTGTGGTGGATGTCGGTGCGGAGCTGGTAGCTTTAGGAGCAGGCTGGTCAGAGGAGGTCCAGAGGAGCCAGGGGGGCGAGTGTGTGCACGTAGGCCGGGGTAGGAGTGCCCTGAGCCGGGTAGTGTAAGTGGAGTAGAGGGTGGGTCATTGTGGTGGATGTCGGTGCGGAGCTGGTAGCTTTAGGAGCAGGCTGGTCAGAGGAGGTCCAGAGGAGCCAGGGGGGCGAGTGTGTGCACGTAGGCCGGGGTAGGAGTGCCCTGAGCCGGGTAGTGTAAGTGGAGTAGAGGGTGGGTCATTGTGGTGGATGTCGGTGCGGAGCTGGTAGCTTTAGGAGCAGGCTGGTCAGAGGAGGTCCAGAGGAGCCAGGGGGGCGAGTGTGTGCACGTAGGCCGGGGTAGGAGTGCCCTGAGCCGGGTAGTGTAAGTGGAGTAGAGGGTGGGTCATTGTGGTGGATGTCGGTGCGGAGCTGGTAGCTTTAGGAGCAGGCTGGTCAGAGGAGGTCCAGAGGAGCCAGGGGGGCGAGTGTGTGCACGTAGGCCGGGGTAGGAGTGCCCTGAGCCGGGTAGTGTAAGTGGAGTAGAGGGTGGGTCATTGTGGTGGATGTCGGTGCGGGGCTGGTAGCTTTAGGAGCAGGCTGTGGAACTTAGCCCCAGCCTTGGTGAGTTTTCCCCGGCCCTGATGAGTTGGGGACCGGGGTATTGGGTTTAGGAGCTGGCTGTGGAACTTAGCCCCAGCCTGGGTGGTTCTTTGTAGGTTCAAGTATTGTCTGTTTATCTTTCAGAGTGACACTGGGAAGGACCAAAGGCAGGAGATGGCACAAGAAAAAAACAACCCAGACTCAGACCCAGACTATGTGGGTGATGAAGATTTAGATGAGCTCCCCCATCCAAATATATGGCTGACACAAAAGTCGGATACAAGTCTTGCTCCTGCTTCTAGTGCACCGGGAACCAGCCAGCAAGGTAGTTCTTCATACACCTCAGAGTTGCATTCAGAGAATGGTCCACGAAGAGGAGACCCACAGCGGACAAGTTCCATAAATTACTGCTTTGTCTGCGGTAAGCCCCAGAAGAAAATATCGAGACATCTTAAAACACACAAGACCAATGCAGAGATTGTACAAGTCTTTTCCCTTACTGATGTCAAGGAGCGCAACAAACGGATTGAAAAAATTAGGAATAAAGGGAACTTTTTACATAATCAAGCAGTATTACAAAGTGGGAAAGGGCAATTGAAAGTGAAGCGACGATGCAAAAAAAAAGCTTTGGATGGAAAGTTTATTCACTGCATGTATTGTCAAGGCATGTTTCTCCGCAAAGAACTATGGAGGCATACTCGCAGGTGCCCTCACAAACCCGAAGATGCAAACCAAGAAGAGACGTCTGGAAGGAGAAGGATCCTCGGCTCTGCATCAGCTCAGGATGCCGCCTTATGTGCGCAAATCTCGGGTGGGGTTTGGAAGCTTCTCAGTGTTATGAACGTGGATGAAGTTGGATCAGTTGTGCGAAATGACTTCTGTATTCTCCAGTTTGCCCAGTCACTTTACAACATTCATGGACAGGATACAACAAAGTATGAATACATAAGACAAAAACTGAGAGAAGTGGGACGTCTGCTGCTGTGCTTGCGGACAGATTTCTCTGTGCCGACCCTGGAAGATGCTGTTAGGCCTGCAAACTTTGAGAAAGTGGTACAAGCGGTCAAAAAGGTAGCAGGTTTTAATGATGACAATCTTTCGTACAAAACCCCGAGCCTTGCTCTTAAACTCGGCCACACACTGAATAAGATCTGCGACATCATCCACTGCCGGGGCTTGATGGCAGAAGATGAGAAGCTGGTGAAGTATACTGAAACATTTAAGAAGTTGCTCAGTACCAAGTGGAAAGAATATGTATCTCACAATGCCCTTAACACACTGAGTGATGCCAAGTTTAATAAACCGTTAACCTTACCATTCACTGAAGATGTTGTGAAACTTCACAAGTTTTTGGAAAAGGCAGCAGAAGAGGCCACAAGCAAACTGCAAGAAACAGATGATGCTCAAACTTATGCCCGTCTTGCCATGGTGTTGCTCACACAAATCATTGTGTTCAACCGTCGGCGAGCTGGAGAGGTTTCCAAAATGCCTCTGAAACATTTTCTGGAGAGGGATAATCAACAACTTCATGCGGATGTAAGCCTTGGTTTATCGGACACAGAAAAGAAGCTCTGCCGGTATCTAAGTCGCGTGGAAATTATGGGTAAAAGAGGGAGAAAAGTTGCAGTTCTTCTCCCCCGACCTGTTGTCAATGGTCTTACACTACTCACAAATAAGAGGAAAGAATGTGGTGTGTCTCCCTCAAACCCATTCTTATTTGCACGACCCAAAGCACCAACCCATTATAGAGGAAGTGACTGCCTGAGACGTTTCTCCACACAGTGCGACACAAAGTACCCCGAGCACCTCCGGTCGACGGGTCTCAGGAAACATGTGGCCACGCTATCTCAAGTCTTAAACCTCCAGGAGAATGAGCTGGATCAGGTGGCAGACTTCCTTGGACATGATATCCGCGTACACAGGGAATTCTACAGACTGCCTGTTCCAACAACACAACTTGCAAAGATATCCAAAGTATTGCTTTTAATGGAGAAGGGATCCATTTCCTCGCTAAAAGGAAAGACGCTGGAGGAGATTGAACTTGAAGGTTTGTTAAATGTATCTCTTATCTGGGTGTGCATGTAGGGCCGGGGTAGGAGTGCCCTGAGCCGGGTAGTGTAAGTGGAGTAGAGGGTGGGTCATTGTGGTGGATGTCGGTGCGGAGCTGGTAGCTTTAGGAGCAGGCTGGTCAGAGGAGGTCCAGAGGAGCCAGGGGGGCGAGTGTGTGCACGTAGGCCGGGGTAGGAGTGCCCTGAGCCGGGTAGTGTAAGTGGAGTAGAGGGTGGGTCATTGTGGTGGATGTCGGTGCGGGGCTGGTAGCTTTAGGAGCCGGCTGGGGATCTTAGCCCCAGCCTTGGTGAGTCTTCCCAGGCCTGGTGGCTTTAGGAGCGGGCTGATTGAATTGAATCCCCCTTTTGTTTTTAGATGAAATTCCCATCAGTGCAGATGAGGCCGAAGAGGAGAGTCACAGTGACTCGGGGGACTCTGCTGAGAAACAAGCGGCAACTGTGGTTATAGATGATGACCCGATCGACATAGCTGATGGAGATACCTCTGATTTTGAAGGCAAGTTCTTCTGTTTACTCTTGTAGTAGTCTTGCTCTGACTTATTCACATTGTTTTGTTTAAATTAATTCCTAATTTTCCTTTTCAGAGGCAGCACAGAGGCCTGCAAAGCAACCTGGACCAAAACGCAGAGTGACAAAAAGAGCATGGTCAAAGACTGAAGAAGCAGCTGTAATGCGGCATTTTAAAAAACACATCAAGAGAGGAAAACTGGCCACAAAAAATGAAGTAACTCAGTGTAAGCAAGCAGAAATGGCCTTAAGTCAGAGAACACTGCAGAATATAAGAGACTTTGTGAGAAATCGTGGACTAGCACATAAAAGACAACTAAAGGTAAAAGATGGATAAGCATGGAGTGTATGTATGAAGAACATTAAAACTTTTCCAGCCTCTAATTGTGGTTCATCCATCCATCCATTTTCTCCCACTTGTCCGTTGCCGGGTCGTGGAGGCAGCCGTTGGAGCTGCCCAAATCACATAGCACCAGTCCCCTATGGCTCCTCCTGCAGGTGGTGGGTCCACGGAAGGACGGCCTCATGGTTCCAAACGGGCCTGTTGGTCTCTCATAGGGGAATTGTGGTTCAGTTATGTTTAAAGTCCTCATAATTCATCTTTGGTCCTCATGAACCACCTTCTGGTCGGTGGCTGTGTATAGACAACCGTAGCTGATACAAGGATGTTAAATAGACCTAAATTTTTTTCAGATTTTTTACAGTTAGTCTATCCAGAGCTTATCTCTCTAGGACCTTGGGAAACCATAGTCCTCTTAAACCACACCAGGGTTGGTTTTTCCAAAAGGTCAACATAAACCATAAAACCACGTATGTGTGTGTGTGTGTGTGTGTGTGTGTGTGTGTGTGTGTGCGTGTGGCTGTGTGTGTGTGTGTGGCATTTTAGTGAAGGATGGAAAGTGATGTGTAATGTTCCCTTCACGGTTGTCTCAGAGAGTTCTGTTTTAGGCTCTGCGGTTGTGTGCTTTAGCTCGGTTGAGCAAGGTGGAAGAACCAAAACTTTGCAACTTCTTTCTGATGAAGATTTATGCAGGGGTGCACTTTAGATCGGCAATCACATTACTCACACCCTATGTTTTTGACGTATTATAATGACCCAAGGTGCAAATTACAACGCTGTGTTGTTTAGATAACTGGCGACATCAGACCATCTTGGCATGTTTTACTGTATGTCTGATGTTGTACTCCAGGTTAGTTTCACAGTCAGATAACATGTTTAGGCCAAATGACCTTAATCGCCCATATTGCAAAGTTATTGTCATGTGTCACGTGTCATACCAAGAGCTAAAATAGAGATGCAAGAGAATCCCGCCTGATCCTTCTACTGCCTTGTCTCTAAGGAGCCCCATATTCAAAGCAAATCAGATGGGTTTTTTTTTTATTTACTTTTTCACAACATGAGGTGTAATTTCACCCACTGGCAGGCCTTTTCAGAGCTCCCAGTCTGTCAAATTATAAGACAACAAAGACCTCAGTTTAGAGCAACATTAGGAGAGCCACGAGATAATTGCTCACAGGGACCTAACTCTTTGACACTGGTTAATTTGACTAAAGCTCATTGGACTTGCATCTTTATAAAATTAGTCAGATTTTAAATGAGGAGCAGTGGTTAAAAATGTGAATGCTGTCACATCAGTATCAGGCAGTGGAGTTGAGTGTCAATGCCTCTCAGCTGTGCTGTGTGTGCATATGACATGCGCTGTGTCCCTCTTATTCTCTACTCTCTCCCATGGCATTGCAAATGTAGCATTAAAGTGCTAATTTGCTCGCAAAACAAGCACACAAAACTATGTTAAGAACAGAAAGGAGACTGTTCAATGCATAGTTGCCTGGGTGTGCTGATGACTCCTGCAGGTTCAAAGCTAGATTTCATTCTGTGAAATAAGTGCCGTGAACCCAATGAAGATGCTGTGAAGCCGCAGAAGGTAGCCCTGTGGAAAACCCCATGGTCTTAAGGGCAGTTCACTGTGCCAGTAATAATACATGAATTTATCATTTGTTGACTAAATTCAGAGTTTAAAAATAAAGTCACATATAAAACCCCTGAAGCTAAAAGTCGAAAATGTGTGTGTGGGGGAATGTGGGGAAATGTACTAAGCTCATAAAAGCTAATGTTAATGTGAAGACTACTACAATATTTATATTATTACTATTCGTCTAAAAGGCATTATCTGTTCTGTGCCGTGTCCAACTCTGTACAATATAGGCGCAACGATGGCGTTTAGAGTTCACTTTTTTAGTGCCCATAATGTTTTGCTTTGTGAAAGGCTGGGCAAAATGGCAATACAAAACAAATTGTGATCTGAACCTTGTGACAATCTGCTATTGTCATACTGCAATTTATTCGCTTTTGATGTTGAATGACAAAGTTCACAAATTAAATTGTAAACTTCAAATTAAATTGTTAATTAGGTCAAAGCAAATGGTTACATGAATTTTTGCCCATCCCTGGTATATCCATGCCGTGACCATTAACCCTGATAAAGTTTCCAAGCCGTGAGGCCCAACCACGGAGGCCTGTCTTCTACACTACCACAGTCCCGGGGAAGGGCTCTCATTCACTGGCACGGTCCTCCGGCTCGGTGCATGTCAGTGGAAGTAATGAGATATTTAGCAGCGAAGGATTGGGAGCTGCTGTCTCAAGGGGAATCGATTGCAGACGTGAGGCCCTGGACTGACATTCTGCCTCCAAATGCAATTCTTCCATGGTCTCCTCTGCTTTATCTGTCAGCAGTCTGAAGAAAGAGATGGAACGACTGGTGACTACAGGGAAAAGACACAGCAAATATGGTAGAGCCTCCGTCAGAGAGGGGACATGCTCATCCTGCTGATAAAGTCCAGTCCACTTACAGTGTTTAAGTGTACAGCAGTGGCCGGTGCAAAAGTTTCACACTTTTCATAATATACAGACATTTATTTAGTAAGTAACTGTTGTAACTGTAAAAAAATTTAAAAAATAATAAGGGAAAACCTTTACACTTGACATTTTGAATGTCTAATGAGTGATGAATGATTTAAGTAAAGGGAATTTTAATGGTTCTTCTACTTTAAAGCAAATTAATCAACAGCTTTCATTATAAATTTGACTTCAAAACAGATTAAAGCAGTCACTCAGGTTTGAGCTTTGACACAGTGCATGCTGGGAAGTGTGCTAAATTGCTCTGAATTGAAAATATTGAATACTTCTGACAGCAGTACTCAGGTGCAATATGCACCTCACAGATGAGGTGTTTCTTTGTACCTCCAATTCACCTTCAGCTGACATGTATTACATTTGTGACTTATTGCTGTGAAGTTGCTAAATCCCTTTCCACTGTAGCCTGGTGTGCTTCAAACTAAATCTTTCAATCAAAAGCTTTTATTCCATGGTGGCAGATCGCCTTTGTTTCAAACGGATTTGCCTCTAGTTAGGCTTTGATTGTGGAGTGTAAGTAATGGTGTGGTGTGATAAACTGAGACGCTGCTACACAGACACGCTGTTACCCATTGTTCTTTATGTAGTCTTTTATGTCACAATTGTTGTTGTGGATGTCCTAAGCCTGCACTGACCTACCACACACATAAATACCATTCTAAGTGAATGTCTGGTCCCTGGGTTGAGGAATCAAAATAGCCACAATTAGATACATTTCTTGTGATAACTTTTATCTCTACATCTTGCTCTTGCTCTCTCAACCTTTGCTTCGGTCATCTCAAACTCTCTCTTCCTTCACCTCACTTAGCTCAGAGACACACAGCAAGTCTCTGTTCAGATGAGATGATGAAATAGTTGGTGAACTCAGGAAATCTGTTTCAGTTGAAACCATTCTGGACTCAGAGATAACTGAGCCCTTGTGGGCTACAGAAGAAAGCCCTTCAGCTTTAGACTGCCGCTTCCTGTGAGAGTCCCAATGTCACTGTCGCATGTGTGCGGAACAAGGCTCTTTTAATTTAGAATACTATTTTCTCCTCTAAGTCTCCCTCAAGTTAAGTTTGCAAGTTCCTTCCGTCTTCTATTTTACTGTTGGGGATTTTTGTCTGTCCTCTCATTTTTTGGAGCTATATTTTGCCCACTTTTATTTCAGACTTTCTGATTTATTCTTATATTTGAATAACATTTGTGGTGGCCCCTTTTCAGGGCTGCTCATCTCCCATAGTGGTGAAGTTTGCCGACACGCAGAAGGACAAGGAGCAGCGGCGTTTGCAGCAGCAGCTGGCGCAGCAGATGCAGCAGCTCAACAGTGCAACCACCTGGGGCAGTCTGACGGGCCTGGGGGGCCTCACTCCACAGTACCTGGCTGTAAGAGAAGCACATTCACCAACAAGCCTCTTATCAGCTGATTTAACAGCAGGAAAACTATCACAACATGAAATGCATCGTGTACAGGCATTACATAGACACTGTATTATTTACAATTACACAGTTTTGCTGTAAAATACTTCTCTGCAAAACCACGGTAGCTTCAAATATGTGACATCTGTTCCAGAGTTCCTGTCAGATATTCTAACTTAGACAGTTTAAAGTAAAGTATCACTGCTATAACAGTCAGTAATGCATTGCGTTCTTTTATACCTTTTAATCACCTCTCTCAGTCTCTCTCGATCTAAGAAAAGAATAGCTATTATTGGGAGTAAAATTATCCATACAATAAAGACAAGATGTCAATTTGTGGTTAATTTTTATGTCTTTGAAGAACCAGTGTTTGGCAGCCTCAGTATTTCACTTTTGTTGTGGAATCTAATTAGTGGGCTAGATTAGAGCTTTCATGCTCAACTTGTCTTGGAGAATCATGGCAGAATACAAACGCGCTTGCTTAGGAGAGATCAGGCTGTATTAGCAGCTCATTTACTCATCGAGCGCTGATGCAAAGAGCACATTTCTAAATTGCTCATTACAATGTTAGCTTCTGTGCGTTGCCTTGTACAAACATCCATTCAGTGCTGAGTATTCACCTATCTCATTCTTCTTCTCTATTTCCCACTGCCTGGCGTGCAGTTGCTACAGCAGGCCACCTCCTCTGGAAACCTGGGAGCCTTCAGTGGGATCCAGCAGATGGCCGGTGAGTCCAGATCAGTAATAAACTCTTCTCCATCTTCCACAGACACAGCGAGGGTTTCTCCCTTGTTATTCTTTTTTTTTTTTTTTTCTTCTAAAGAGTACCAAAGAGCATAACAGATGAACTTGCATGGTGGCGTAAAGGGAGATCTTTGCCCTGCAGATGTATTAAGATTTGTCTTGATCTTTTAATGAGTGCAGACACCAGTTGTGCCCTGGGCGTGCAACAATAGCTAGCACCACGCTCTTGTCAGGGATGGTTTTCAGGCCCACCAAAGAAAAGGGACTGTTGTGTCGTGTAGAAAAGAACTTGCACTGCAGGATGGCGCCCCCTACTGCTCTCTTTTATTGTGCTCTGTAGCTGTTGGCGCTGCTTCTTTTTAACACACACTCTCTGTCGAACAAGTCGCCGTTCATTTTAATGTAGTACAAAGTGATAACAGCTTTAAATAATTATGGACAGTTCCAGTCTCGGGTATATTGAGGGAAGTGTCTGAGTCACAGTGAAGCCATAGAAAGAACATCATTTTAATCCAGTTCTGTGTTACATTCAAGCCTTGAGCGAGTTCACCGGACCAATTTTAAGTTTTCACCAAGATAACGTTCTTATTGTGGCAAACACTGTGAAAGACTGAATCAACTTGAATATTTATGTCCTTAAAATGCATTAAATCTATCATTTCCCATTCAATCTAGTCAGCCCTTTGTTATTTTGATTGTTCAAAATGGCTCCACTTGTAAATTGATGAATAGGAAAGTTATGATGTGAATATTTTTTGACAAAATGGCTGTGTGCAGTATAGTGCAGTATAGCATTATAAACGTGTTATAAACGTGGTGAAAACAAGGATAACTGTGGGATGTAGAATTTTAAAAATAACACCACTTTTGAACTGTTGGGCAGCCAATATTGAATAGGTAAAAAAACTTTTACTTATAGGTGAATGTTAATTATTATTATTATATCTTGAAGATTCGCATTAGCTATAAATCCTTTTTTTGTGTACGTACTGTTGTTTCTACTTTCTCTGTTTATTTTAAGCCCTATTCACACCTACGCCTTGCAGTCACACTGTTCCTTTATCATCTCTCCTTCTCGATGCCGCCTAGCTGTTTTTCACACTCTGTTATCTCCTATGCGCCACAAGCGCCTAATTGTTGAGGCAGATGATGTTAGAAATCTGCCTGGCAACAAGAGCAAATTTTATTGGGGATTTCTTGGACATCCAAGGTTTTTTTTTTTTGCCCAGTCTAAGTTCCAAAGCACACATTTTTCCCAGCGCAGTGGCGTGAATAAATGCACTGTGATTTGGACGCGGGGGCGAGTAGCACTGTCTGTGGCTGGAGATCTGTTGGTCGTCCATCTGTGAGAGAAGAGAGAGAGCTGGGGAGCGAGCTTGAGCGAGCATTGGTGATTGGCAGGAGATGTGAGACAGCTGAATGACATCTGGTCCCAGTCTTTAACACTACGAGCTGTAGCGCTGAGAGCCTTCAATTACACCAATGAGCATTCAATTAGACGCAGCCAACCCCGTTCTGCCATACTGTCCCCAATTTCACACATGCACACATCTCTTCCAACACATATGTACACTCATGCACTCACGCATCATCTGATCGTACACTCATGCACTCACGCATCATCTGATCCCCCCATTGTCTCATTCAGTCTTCTCTAACCCAGTTATTTTTATCTGCTGCTCCTCTGTCGAGGCGTCTCTGAAATTGCACTAAGACAGATAGCCTTTGACAATGAAAGGAGTGATTGGGCTTGGCTAGAAGTGCTTTAGGGAAAAGAGAAGAGAGAAAGACTTCAGAGAAGAGAGGAAGTAGGACAGACGAACAGATTGATATGCCTTTAATGGTCATTCTAAGAGACATGTCGAGCGTAATAACAATGAAGCAAAATTAATAAGAAATTGAATTCATTTGTGACCAAGATGAGTGACCTAAAGTACATGAACTCAGTTTTATTTCATTACTAAATCATTGCTGTGCTTTAGCACTCCTCAGTCTTAATGCAAATTAATTAGGTAATATGTATTTATTCTATGTAACTGTGAATATGCAATTGGCTTTGGAATTAGACTCAGTCCATAGACATGGAAGGGAGGTGAAATATATTGATCAGCCAATCAATCAATCAATTAATCAATCAATCAGTCTTTTTTTTTTCATTCATGAAATGCTTTTATACATTTCATGTAACACAAAGTGCTTTCCAGATTTAAAAACATCCCCTCACACACCTCCCATAAAAACACATTGTCACATTCACACTTGCCCCGTCCACGTCCCCAAAGACTTACCACACAAGCACACGCACACACACCCACAATGAAATAATGGACAAAGTGGACGTAAGGCTGAGTACAGATGAACCAGATAAAAAAAACACCATCCAAGGAGCACTGGAAGCAGCACTTCAGCTGCAGCCACAGGGCACCGACACAGGGCACCCAGAGAAGATGTGTTAGAGACATCCACAGGACAGCACCCAGGCAGCCACCGTGCAAATAATGCAGCATTAAAACACTTGGTCCCCTACTAGAATCGCACGGGTCACAAGTAAAGAGCTCATAGTCAGAGACCTTACAGAAAATGATCTTTCCATTGAGCCACAAAACCATTTTATATCACAGTAAATACCTTTTGGGGTTTTCTTCATTTCTTCTTTTAGTCAGTGAATTTGGATTTAGGTCCACACAAAATATGGTTACTGGAGCAACCCATTTATAAAATATTCAATTTAAAAGGTGTGTTCATAATTGATTGTTAAATTTAACTCTCTCTTCAAAGCTTTTCACACTTAAAGATGTTTGCACAGTATGTAATACTAAAAAAAAAAACATAAGATAGATGGCTATCTTTATGGCTCTTTGGTTCTGCCGTTTCTACGGTAGTTTCTTCACAAACTTATCATCAGTGTGGAACAGAGCACTGTGGCAATGCATCAAAAGTGCTGGCGTATGTTGGAATAGAGACTTGAAGGAGGTTTCTCATACCTCTGAAACACTGACTGAGCCAACATATCTACACCTCTTCTCATCTCACTTTGACTAGTCTGCTGCGTTTTTTAAAATTCTATTCCTAAGTTAGTTTATTGTGACAGCAAAAATGACAGGCGCAGCTGTTGTGTGTAGGATTTTTTTTTTAAATGTACCCTGTAACACATGAAATTGGGAGAAAATCACTTAAAAAAAGAAAAACAGATATGTTTTGGCTTCAGTGCACCCCACAGATGAGTAAAAAGACAACTCAAACTCATTACTGTGGACTTGTTTTGTTTTTTTAGTCATCGCAGATGTGTTATATTGACAATATAAGCCAATCAAGCTCAATGTGAGATTTTTTCCCCCCTTTTCATTGGCAAGACAAACAATGAACAGATGAACCATTTTAACAGAGTTGAGCTGTAAGTGCTGTTATACAGCAGGATTGTGTAATACAGCATAGGTACAGTGCATCCGGAAAGTATTCACAGCGCTTTTTTCACATTTTGTTATGTTACAGCCTTATTCCAAAATTGATTCAATACATTATTTCCCTCAAAATTCTACACATAACACCCCATAATGACAACGTGAAAAAAAGTTTGAGATTTTTGCAAATTCATTACAAATAAAAAACAAAAAAAAATCACATGTACATAAGTATTCACAGCCTTTTCTCAATACTTTGTTGAGGCACCTTTGGCAGCAATTACAGCACAGCCATTTTCAGATCTCTCCAGAGATGTTCAGTCGGATTCAAGTCTGGGCTCTGGCTGGGCCACTCAAGGACATTCACAGAGTTGTCCTGAAGCCACTTCTTTGTTATCTTGGCTGTGTGCTTAGGGTCGTTGTCCTGCTGAAAGATGACCCGTCGCCCCAGTCTGAGGTCAAGAGCGCTCTGGAACAGGTTTTCATCCAGGATGTCTCTATACATTGCTGCATTCATCTTTCCCTCTATCGTGACTAGTCTCCCAGTTCCTGCCGCTGAAAAACATCCCCACAGCATGATGCTGCCACCACCATGCTTCACTGTAGGGATTGTATTGGCCAGGTGATGAGCAGTGCCTGGTTTCCTCCAAGCATAACGCCAAAGAGTTCAATCTTTGTCTCATCAGACCAGAGAATTTTCTTACTCATGGTCTGAGAGTCTTTCAGGTGCCTTCTGGCAAACTCCAGACAGGCTGCCATGTGCCTTTTACTAAGGAGCGGCTTCCGTCTGGCCACTCTACCATACAGGCCTGATTTGTGGATTGCTGCAGAGATGGTTGTCCTTCTGGAAGGTTCTCTCTCCACAGAGGAACGCTGGAGCTCTGACAGAGTGACCATAGGGTTCTTAGTCACCTCCCTGACTAAGGCCCTTCTCCCCCGATCACTCAGTTTAGATGGCCGGCCAGCTCTAGGACGAGTCCAGGTGGTTCCAAACTTCTTCCATTTACGGATGATGGAGGCCACTGTGCTCATTGGGACCTTCAAAGCAGCAGAAATTTTTCTGTACCCTTCCCCAGACTTGTGCCTCGAGACAATCCTGTTTCGGAGGTCTACAGACAATTCCTTTGACTTCATGCTTGGTTCATGCTCTGACATGCACTGTCAACTGTGGGACCTTATATAGACAGGTGTGTGTCTTTCCAAATCATGTCCAATCCACTTCATTTACCACAGGGGGACTCCAATGAAGCTGTAGAACCATCTCAAGGATGATCAGTGGAAATAGGAGCTCAGCACCGGAGCTCAAGTTTGAGCTTCATGGCAAAGGCTGTGAATACTTATGTACATGTAATTTTTTTGTTTTTTATTTGTAATAAATTAGCAAAAATTTCCCAAAACTTTTTTTCACGTTGTCATTATGGGGTGTTATGTGTAGGATGTTGAGGGAAAAAATTGATTGAATCAATTTTGGAATAAGGCTGTACCATAACAAAATGTGAAAAAAGTGAAGCGCTGTGAATACTTTCCGGATGCACTGTAGATGTATTTTACCCGGTCCAGTGGTGGTTAACATGTGTTTTATTACGACAGAAAAACAACACTGATTAATATTTGAACCCATGGACAGTTTTATTATTGGCTACATTTGTACATTCTTTTGGTGAGCTTTTGTGTAAATGTTAAATTTTGTATTATTTTTTTACTGAAATAATCAGTCAGTATTCTCCTTGTGTTATTGCTTGCAATGCTATGTGATTTTCAATATTTAAGAGATATAAGTGATTTTGTCTTTGTGTGTGTGACTGTGTATGTGTGTGTGTTTCCATGGTACTGTATATACATCTAGACTGTATATACGAGCGTACACCCCACAGGTTCGGCCCATGTTATTTCTCCAACACGTTCTTGAGTCAGACAAAGCTGCTGTTGACTGATGCTTGTCTGCTCTTAGGACTGTAGCTTTCGGACACGAGTTTCCCTCACACAGACGTCGCACATCGTTATGCGTAGGCATCATTCAGACGAGGCATGTAGTCATTAATTGTGGAGCACAATCATACACAGTAACTGCTTATGTGAGCCAGAGGATTAATAGTAAGGCCACTCCTTTAGAAGTGATTGACTCATTTTCAAGAACTGAAAATGACATGCTAATCAAATTGGCATTATTGATCACCATTATTGATCAGGAATCAGGGATCAGGATCAGGAATATCTTAACACAGTTACGTTGTGAATTGATCTGGTTGTAAAAAGTCAGTCACGGAATGTGTATAATTGACCTTTTAGGCTTGCATTTGATGAAAAGTAAGTAACATTAATTATTTTTTTTTCAATAATTAACCATAATTCTAAAGTCTCTTCTTTTACTGATGTCGGCAACAAATCCGAGTCTCAGTATTATGTGCGGACTAATGAAACGAGCTTTCCTATGCACGGAGGAGGAGGAAGTGGTTTCAGGTCCAATCGGGATAGTAGATAGATAGTAGATAGTTTACTTTTAAATTCCCTCTCACCTTTTGTAATCTTATGGATTTATATTTAAGTGGGTGCTTTAATGAGTGTAAATTACACAAACTCAAGGATGTACTCACACTGCTGAGTGTGAGTGTGAACCCCAATAGAAATATTGGGGTTTCAAAGAAATTGAAATTAATTAATCCTCCAACACTATCTTAGATAATTACCTAAACATTACATCCGCTTACAGGCTCTGTACCTGATTTTACCTGTGTTCAAATAAATCTAATAAATAAAAAAGGAGCATATCAATTTTTAATTGTTGGTTGTGTCCCATATTAATTCCGAGTATTTTAGGAGATTTAGGAATGAATTCCTAACTTCCACATCCCAATTCCTAACAGGGATTAGTTTATAAGCACGTTTTATCACTTTCAGGGAGCAATCCTGGTAATGTAAATATCAACAACTTGCCTGCTAGTGCACAATTCGCTAAAATGCTTTAAATTTAGATGCACAGCGCAAAAAGGTCTATTTTCACAAATGTCTATTTTTACAATATACTTAAGGACAAAATACATTTTATTCCACTTCTAGAAAAAATCAGTGTCTTCACTGGAGCTGTATGAACAACAGAGCAGGCAGAAGCAGTGCCACACTCACTGGTTTGGTTTGCAGACGGTTCAGCCAGTCCATTGCCCTCAGCCTGGGTCTACAGGATTGACACACCTCTCTGGCTCCTCTCTCTAGGTATGAGTGCTCTGCAGTTGCAGAATCTGGCCACTTTAGCGGCGGCAGCAGCAGCAGCTCAAAACTCAGCCAACCCCTCCACCGCAAACCCCCTGTCCTCCAACGCCGCTTCCCTGGGAGCATTGGGCAGCCCAGGTAACGCAGTCGCAGCTTCTCGGATCGGAGCTTGATGCCAGGGCAAAGCCTGCCTCACCGCTCTCCTACATTTTCATTCTTGTGTTTGATAGATCCGGCACATCTCCGTCGTTGTCACCCTAAACCATCTCCATAGTCACATCAATTGTTGAACTAGAAAAGTCGCACAGTTTTGTGTAAATCTCCACTTGGTCGCTCGTAGACCACACATGTGACTGCGTGCTGTTGTCACAGTTGCGTACATCTCATCTTATTGTGTAACATGTATGAATCCACCGTTATGTTGTGTGCTTCTATGTGTGTGTCTGTGGGTGTGCTCGAATCTGCATGTGATCGTGAAGTGCCCTGGCTTGCCCAGTGCTGTATTTCAGTCAATATTGTTGTACACCTCCACAGCTATACTTCCTCAATGAAGTTTGGAGTCAAACACTTTTTCTAAGGCATAATATAGCAACATTTGGCCAAAAAGATGCAAACAAGAAGTAATTGCCCTAATCTAGCCTATTTGAAAGCAACTAATAACAGCACATAAATGTCCGCATGGGTAAAGGATTCTGGGTTCTAAACACATTGCATTGATATGGTTTACCCTTGTCTGCACTTTGTATCATATAACTTATACAGAATTATAGAGTGCATTTTAGATGATCAAATAATCCTCTAACTCAACATTTACATTGCTTGCATTCAGTCTTAATAGACATTTTTGGTCAAATAATTTGCCTATAGTATGCCTTGGGGAACCAACCATGAATTCTAAATTAGGATTGCTCGCTTGATGAGCAGGATTTGTTTGTGTGGTGTCCAGTTGAAGTAAACGTTTCCTGATTGGACCTTGATTTTTCTTCCCTCCCCCCCAGTAATTTCTATTGGTCTTCCGTCGTGCAAAATTTTAATTTCATCTTCTTATTTCACATAAGGTTTTTCTTGTTTCAGCAGAATTAGTTCCCCTCCATTTTGTGTGTTTTCTCGAGTGATTAAAATGAAATGGCTAATTGTGCTGAGTTATTTTCATCACATGTCCCTCTCCTGCTTCCATCAGACTTTGATTAGCCATAGTTCTTTTTTTGTTTTGTTTTGTTTATTGTCCTTCTTATCGTTAGTTCTTGTTTGTTTTTTCAGCCGCAATCTCCGGACGCATTTGTTTCATCCCAATATCTTTCTCTCGAAGTGCTGTTTGTTCTTGATCAGTAACTCGGGTTGAACTCTCATAATTGGAATCATTTTGCATGTGTTGGTAATGAAACGGTGGCGTCGCAGTGATTTGATGAATATATTCACTCTTGCATGGAGACAGACTGCTATCTTCATTTTCTTTTTTATACCATTTTTCAATATGCTCTATTTTCATCCAGTTTCTGGATACATATTGCAACCCTGCTTTGCTGGCCTCGCTTTGATGAGATAAAGGGTCACTTAATAGATGTGATGTTATGCTTTCGGTGACTTTTGTGCACCATACTCTTCATCATGTTTCTATGTTGCTGTACAAGGTGTTGTTGTATTGTAGCTGTGAGTTTTGTTGCAAATGTGACAGGTACTGTAAAATATGAAGCCTAAAACCGGGAGTCTGATTCTATAGCTTCTAGTGTTTTCATGCTCACTTGTACTGGAGAATTTAAAGTGTATTTTGTAAACTGCTTTTTTAACTTACATGCACTATAT
Organism: Proterorhinus semilunaris; assembly: GCA_021464625.1. Taxonomy (NCBI): domain Eukaryota; kingdom Metazoa; phylum Chordata; class Actinopteri; order Gobiiformes; family Gobiidae; genus Proterorhinus; species Proterorhinus semilunaris. The sequence goes on from CM038343.1 coordinate 26,371,657, forward strand.
ATTTCAGGTGCTACTTGTGATATTTTTGTTCACTGTTTGATTAAACATCAGTGTAGAGGAGAATGCTGATCTTTAAATGTGTGTTTTGACCAGAGATGACCCCAACATAAATCGTCTGCCACCCCCCACATAATTAAGAGACATTTGATTGCACAGAGAAAGGTCAAAAGCCAAAAACACTATAAAACCTCTTTAAATATTGTCAGTGCTTTTGAACATTTTCTTAGGGAGAACTCTCCGATCCCCCAGTTTAGTCTTAAAAATGGAGCTGAAGTCGGCCCGTCACCAAGCTTTCATACATTTTGTGTGATGAATGAACGTGTGCCATGACTCCAATGTGACCTTTGCCAAGGCTTCAGAAAATGTTAATGAATGTTTTCCTGCAAATCACCAGCATTTGAAAAAGCTGTTTCAATTCACTCTGATTGTTACAGTCGTGGATACATCCACCCAAAGGTGTACAAGGGTACTCTTATTTGAATTTTAAATTTAAAAAAATCACTTATTTGGAGTCAGATTAGATGTACCAGTAGTCACTCAAATACAGGAATACAAATAGACATACCAGTTCACATGCAGGGGCAATTTGTACAGGCTAATCAACACGTTAAATGAGTATGCTACTGTAAGCTAAGGGGCTCCATCAGTCTGGATATCTCCTGCCCTACAAATGGCTGTTACCTGACAATGGTCTCAGAAAGGAAACGCCATACTGATTTTGTAATGCATGTAGCACCTTTATGTTTGTAATCACTGATCAAGTATAACACTTTGTTCTCTGTCCCCACTCCTGCCCTTCCCTGGTCCTGTCCCTCAAGCAGCAGGCACCACAGCCAGCTCCAACGCCAGTGCCATGAACTCTCTGACCTCTCTGGGTACCCTGCAGGGCCTGGCAGGAGCCACTGTGGGTCTCAACAACATTAATGCACTAGCAGGTAGTGTTAATAGTGAGTATTCAACATCTCATCCCATCCATACACACCAAGTCACCATCAACACTCACATCAGAGATCAGAATCTTGTGTAAACTGACACTTGGAAACTGGCACTATAACTAATGGCTCTTGTGGGATTTAAGCTTGAAGTAATACTGTATTACTCTTCGGCTTTGTAGATCTTAGATAAAAAACACAAACCTAATACAGGAAAAATAATAATTCTGCTTTTTTTTACAATAAAATAAAGACTCAATGGCCTGCAAGTCACTCAGCTTACACACCTCTGATTTGACCTTTCTGTCTCTTTGACATTTCTGTCACTGGCTCATCAGGTCATGGTGCTACTAATCGATCTCCATGGTCCCATTTATTCACTAGCTTCCTGATTTTCTGCTGGATTTCTGTTGTTTTTCTGTAGCACTTGTAGTGTGCTTTAATTCTTAGGCTGGAACAAGCATTAGTGGCAATAGGACACAGTAGGACCTGGGCAATGGTCAGTTAGGCAAAGGGCTAACACAGCGACTCAATAAACACCTACAAACAAATGGTACATCAACCTGCGCTGCCAGGGTCGAACAGAGCTGCCAGGGTCCTGATGAGGGGGCGAAAACACAAGCACATAACCCCATCCTCCGCCCACCTTAAAATGATGGGTATCAGGGCCTTTGAAGCAGCTGCTCCCCGTCTGTAGAACGCAATCCCAGACCACTTCAGGGCCCCGCAGACGGTGGATGCATTTAAGGGTGTATTCAGACCTGCACTGTTTGGTCCACTTTAAAGAGGAACCAGGATTCATTTCGAACGCTGGTCCGGACTTTTTATGCAGGTGTGAATACTACAAATGAATCCTGGTGCGGATCAAAGAACCGGACCGAGACACACTTTTTCAGGTGGTCTCGGTCCGTTTCCAAAACGGACTCTGGTGCAGTTCGCTTCAGGTGTGAATATAAACCACTGTTGATCCGAAACAACTCCAGGATACATGCGCCTTTTTGGGCTTAACAAGCCACCGTAACAAGGCAGCGTGGGAAAAGTAGCCCTTCGCTGCTACTTACGCTAATACTGGATGGATGCTACAAACAATAAGCCGTGGACAGACCTGGAGCAATGAGGAGACACTGTGCCTCCTGGATATTTGGGCAGATACGCACTAATCCAACTGCTAGAAAAGACGCACAAAAATTTGTTCGTGTTCAACATGTTTAGCGAGAAAATGAAGGAGAGGGGCTGTGAGCGGTCTCCTGAACAGCCGCGTCAAGTGGAAAAACTTCGCCAAACTTACGAGACGCATTAAAGAAGAGTGGAGGAACAAGACCAACAGTTTGTCCTGTGGACATTATAGAAACAAACAGCTCAGCAGACGACCCTTTATCCACACAAAACACCTCTTACACCAGCTACTCCAGTGAAGCTGAGGTTAATGGTAAGTGGTTTAGTCTCTTACGTTTCTTTTATTATCATAGTAAGCGTCAAATATACATTTTTATTTAATTTGTTGTGGTCATTGCTGTCCAATGGGAGCACCGATCCTCACACACATGTATGTGTTTTTCAAAATATAGTTCACTTGCAAAAAGTACAGTCTGAAAGCGAACTGCACCAAACGAAAAAAAAAAAGGTCCACTTTTGACCAAACAAGCGGACCAAAGGACTTTCCTGGTCTGAATACACCCTAAGAAAGGACTTTACACTTTTTTACAAAAGCATACCCCAACAGCTAATGTAGCACTTACACATTTGAAAATGTAAAGCCAAATGTAAAATATACTATTATTATTATTAGGCCCGAGCAACGGACACGAAGTGCCCGGCGAGGGACTAATTAAAATCGTAAAAAAAAAGGGAAAACGCAAGAATTCAAATAGCAAAGGTGGACCGATACACAAGTAACAGGTATCAGGAATTAGTGCTCGGGGAGGTCTAATTTTGGGTGGCGTTGGCAAGAGAAAATAATAAAAGATGGCTCAGTGGCGCCCCCTCAAACAGGCAGTTTACATTGAGTCAATGAGAGCCCGGTGGCAAAAAATGTCATGGTACAAAGGTGACACTGGCCAGGGTCATAGACCACGTCAGGACATGTAAGAAAATATATTATGAGCCCGGCCTAAACTCTACAGGAAGTCGGCCATCTTGGCCCAAACCTCGCACCGTCAAAATCGTACCTGTTGAACTTGTGACCCCTGATCCTCGAGTTTTCAATCAAAAGCTTCAATTTTTGGCCAAAATGTCCCAAACCCATGTGGCTTTCCAAATCCTCATTTCAATTTTGGAAATATTATTGGGCGTGGTCATGACAAGGCCGCAACTCAGAGGCAATTTTCAACCAAATTCAAAGTCTCATATCTTTCACAGACTTTGTGGGATTGCAACGGACCCAATACGGCGCACGTGCACATTCTCGAGCTGGACCTAACCATGTGCAAACGCAGCCACTATGGCCAAAAATGACCCACTGGCGCCCCCTTCAAGGTTTTTTCTTGAAAAATTCGAATCAAAAAATCCGGATGGTATGGAGTTGTGAAAATAATCACACAGGCCTTCCCCGTCATGGGGATCGCGTCCGCCTTAGTCAGAGCTTTCCGAAAATGTATAACATGTGGGGGTCAAGGCAACCAGTCCACTTATACAGCCTGTTCAAGTGTGAGAACAGCGCCACCTTTAGGCTTAAGGTGCCTATGGTCCCTCATTAAAAAATGCGAAAATAACCCCTCTCAACAAAATATTGTTTCACCTATCAAGTACGCTGAATGTCCGAGGCATCCTCTCAAATATTTGTCCGCCGGGCAAATTTGCTCTAATTATAAACTGAATAATCCAAGATGTTCTCATGTGTACCTGCCTTAGATCCATGGGTAGAGTTCTGGACTCACAATCACAAGTTTGCTGGATCAATTCCAACCTTGACCTTTTTTTACTTTTTATTTGTATTCATGTTTTTATTTGATTTTTTTACTGGCCACCTACAGGAAAGAACGTAAATGAAACATGAAATGAGAAAATGAAGGGTGGGGGGGTGGGGGGGGGGGGAGCTTGACCGGAAATGACCTCTCTGCTCGAGTGGCATGCTAGGACCGAATTTAGAGAATATTAGCCCATATTTGTCCCATTGTGCCACAGTGTTATAGCTCAGTGATATAGTGCTGGTTTTTGGTGCAGTAGGTTGCCAGTTCAAACACAGCTTGGACACTTTTCTAATGCTTTCTCTTTTCACATGGCCTGCTGCACTCTGAGCCAGATACAACTCCAGAATGAGCACCAAGTTATGTAGACACAATTATTTAATTGTTCGCTTTTCTACCTTGCACTCCCTTTTTCTTCTTTACTTACTGTTTTCTGTAAATATAAGAGTGCAGGATGTTTCATAAGATTGATATACGTTTAGTTTGCGCAGTTTCCTACAACCTAGCTAGCTCCATAGGCTATGGACTTGGACATTTTTCTAATGTTTTTTCTTTATTTTTTGATAGATTTACCTAGTGCAAAAAAAAAAGTCAAGGTCGAGATCGAACCAGCACTCTCGTGGTTGGAACCCCGGCCATATGAGCCATGCGCTCTACCTATGGAGCTAAACTAGCAGGAAGAACGGCCTCAAACGCATATATATAAATTTTATAAGCAACAAGGCTCTTTTGTGACTTTACAGGCTAGGCATTATTTAATGAATCAGGGCAAATTCGCCTGGGTGCCCAAAGATTTGACAGTAGGGAAACAATTTACGCAAAACTGGGCAGAAATGTCGAAAACAATAGGGAAAATGGAGGGGGGGAAAATGACCTTAAATTACGTCTCTCCTCCAGTGGGGAGATTTAGAGACCAGTAGTCCACATCAGGCCATCATTGTTATGGAGGTATAGCTCAGTGATAGTGTGCTGGTCTCTGGTGCAAAAGGTTGCCAGTTCAAACATGGCTTAAAGACATTTCCAATGCTTTTTCTTTTCACATGGCCGCTGCACATATCAGCAAAATCACAATCTCATAGTGCGCAAGCACAGCGCTCAACGGTCAATCGGGATACATGTGCTGTCTCTCACTAGTCCCAATGTATACAGATGGTTTTACTACAGGTTTGGCACTATTTACTGAATACTTTTTTAATCAAGGCAATTTCGCGTGCGTGTCCACAGATTTGAGTGGGTGATCCAGTCCTGCAGCACCTGGGGCAAGAGTGAGGCCGGGGTGTGACGAAGGATCAGGCGAAAGTGGGCCGCGTTAAGGAGCAAAACAGACCGGATTGGGTGTAAGGCCGAGGCCAGAGCAGGTTTGGGCGAGAGCGGACGGGAGCGGTCACAAGTGGGGGCATTCGCAAGGGGGGGCGGTCGCATTCGCAAGGGGGGGCGGTCGCAAGGGGGGGGCGGTGGCAAGGGGGGGGCGGTCGCAAGGGGCGAGGGCCTTTATCGCCGCGAGCGGCTTTAATTATTATTATTATTATTATTACAACTAATGTGTAACAACTATGTCTTATTTGTAAATGCAGTGTGCTTTTGAATGATTGGTTGTAGTCAGAGAGGCCGTTGGCACAGATTGGCAACAATATTTCCATCAGTCTATCAGAGCACTTGTATCTCCTTACCACTGAGTGTGCGGAGTGAAGAAATACTGCAATGAAAAGCACTTAGTTTTTTCCAAAAGTGTAGTTGCCAGTTACTGCTTGGGGGGTGTTGCAAAATTAAAGTAGTGTATAAACAACTCGCAGTGGTTTCTCTATGACCCAGCACACATGTCCCATCCTCACTGTGTATTAAACGCAACGTAGGCCTGTGTGGTCTGCCATTGTAATTGTGTGTTGTGTGCCCTGCCTTTGACCTCTGGAAAGACGGGGCCAGGATCTTAATCAAGCCTGTTATGACAGCACAGATCCTGTACTAGCAGTCCTTTCCACCACATTATTCTCCTCTGACCTTTAGCGCTCCATGGCTCCAGTGGCTGTATCCGCTGTGTAAATCATAGATCTACACAGGTGCACCTTACACATGCTCACACACACACACACACACACACACACACACACATACACGTAGACAGCAACATTTCTTTTAAAGGGGATGGATCACTCTCGCTTTGCATCCCATTTTGTGGGTAACCCCTTTCTCCACCACTTGATCCCCTCCCATTCAGCCGCCTCATTTAAACACATCTCAGCCTTAATTGAATTGCAAAGGTCACCAGCGCAATTATTCCTGAATAAGTGAGTGACCTATAATCCGGAGCGAGGTGATCATTTATTTCAGTGTGGCTGATGGTGAGGAGACTGAGCTAGTGTTTGACCCCCCCCTCCCAACAAGTTGCCCTGTGTGGCTAGTTACAAGTGGCTAATGAATGTTCATCCTGCATTCCTTGGCTTTTCAAAAACACACTCCCTTCAGGATGGACATGCTGACTGTTCAGTAGTACAGCACTAGAATCAAATGTGTTTATTTGGTTGGGAAAGTGTGTGCGATTGTGTTGTCCCACTGAATCAAAATAATGCAAAAGACATGCTAAGGTTAAAAACTCTTTTTCATATATGAACAACATTTTGTGTTATTCCATTATTATATATATTACATGACCCTTCATTCCAGTATAGTTAAGCGTTAGATTTTATATCTTAACAATTAACTGTAGGTGTAGTATTAGTTGAAGTACTATTAACTCACGTCCATGTATTTACTAACACTAGTTTTGGTGTCCACTGAACATAAGAGAATAATTTTCACTTGGTAATAGGAGGAATACCTTTTCACAAGAGCATTGAAGTATACTTAACTTCATATGGACTGGCTATAAACTATTAAAACCCGATATTAAGGCAAAGAAACAAAATGTAGAGCACGTTATTTGATCAATTCTGCAATGTTTTTTTTTATGATTATGTTTTTGCTTCATGACTTTTCTGTGTGCTGCAATCATCATCTAAAATCATGCTGTATTTCACCCTATGTAATATTATTGTTAGTCCTGTTCAGTGTATCGTTTCTGTCCTCTGTGTTGTGCATGTAGATAACTGTAGCTGTATTTAAGAACTTGTGAACTTGTGAACTTGTGTCTGTGTCGCATGTACATGTGGTTATAACTCAACTTTGAGTTGGAGCACTAATCAGTAAGTGCACTCTTCTTTCTTTATTGTTGGGTTTTATGTAAAGTTGCTCAAATGCTCTCAGGTATGGCGGCTCTAAATGGAGGTCTGGGTGGTGCGGGGCTCACCAATGGCACAGCAGGCACCATGGACGCTCTGACGCAGGCCTACTCAGGGATACAGCAGTACGCCGCAGCTGCACTGCCCACCCTCTACAGCCAATCACTGCTGCAGCAACAAGGGGCCGCTGGCAGTCAGAAGGAAGGTTCGTCACTCCAGTTGATGAGAACCACTAAATCAATCAGTCAGTCAATCATTCCGGCAATTTTATTTGTTGAGCACAATTCATACAAAGTGACTTAAAGCAGTACTAAGTAACTCTAGAGGCCATAAGCGCCACTGCAGGTGTCGTAGCATGTTTTTTACTCAATTATTGTCCGCGAGAGTAAATACTACGCTGACAGAAAAGACAAAGGGAGAGAGGGATACTGTACATCCAATTACACAATGGAGAAAAAATGGACTCAAACTTGGCCTTTAACTTTGCCCATTAGCCTGTTAGCTTCTTCTTTGTGATTCCATTAGTGTGTATTGGTTGCCGACCCAGTGTAGGCAAAGGTGCAATTGTGGTGTTCTGGCCACGGGGAGATGAAAGAGCCCCCAATCATCCCATTGACACTAATATTACCTCCAGAGGGACTACAACAATGATTTATTAAGGTAAACAAGTTACTTAGTACTGCTTTAAATTTGATTTGAAGGAAAAGGCAGACTGACTAAATGAAGTCTTGCAGTGTGAAATCGTACAGTTGTGATTGAAGGACCACACTGTACGATTCCAATACAAAGATTACGATTATAATGAAATGATGAAACGTGTGCCGAAAAACAAACACAGCCACACTGCACATTATTGCCTCTGTCATGGCAGATACAGCTGCCCTGTCCTTTTTATTTCAAGCTTTCATGGCATCGTCCACAAAGCAGCTAAAGTGACCAAAGCCCACTCACCAATCCCACTAAGCTTTACTTAACACAAGGGGAATAATACCTCTTAAAAGATCCAATATTGTTCAGATGTTCAAATGCGAGACAGAAGGTTAGGAGCTGACCTCTGACCCCTCTTAAGGGAAACACAATATGCAGGGTGTACCAATGAATTTTTCTGCAAAAGAGCAGAAGAACAGACAGCCCATAACCACCCAAAGCTTTGTTTAATGTTCAATATACTCACAAAATATTATTTAAAAGGCTATACCCAACTCAAGGCTGCACTGTCGCGCTCTTGTCGCGTTTCTATGACAACAACACAGTAGCAGACCGTGAGCACAGTGCCACTGTGGCTTTCCATGCTCTAAATGAAAGCCATTATGGTATTTAACAACTATTTTTATGTCTTCTTGTCCTCACAGGTCCCGAAGGCGCTAACCTGTTCATCTACCACCTTCCACAGGAGTTTGGAGACCAGGACATTCTACAAATGTTTATGCCTTTTGGAAATGTGGTGTCTGCCAAAGTCTTTATCGACAAACAGACAAACCTTAGCAAGTGCTTCGGTAAAGTGTCTTTAATGCATATTTCAATCATTATTGTACAGAGGCTAGAGCTATTTAATTAGAAAGCAAGGCACCAAAGTACCAGAAAATCACTATACTTATCTTGCTTTCACAACAGCTTTTGCCTTGCCGTAGAAATAATAATTATGATGCACAAATAATACTTGTCAAACTAATGCAAGTGGGTCCTGAAAGGTTATTCAATTACCTGTTTATTTTTTTTTATTTAAAGCAAGTGCTTAGGGTACTTTCCTATCAGGCTAATTCAACGGCAGTCCCATCAGGGCATGGGGCCTGGTCGAAGTAGTTTATTGTTGACATGTTTCTCACATCAACATGGCCTACATGTTTGTTATTTTTAAGGATTTTTTAAGGAATTTAACAGGAAAAAAAAAAATATCTTGGCCTGGCTCATGTATAAGAAATGTTTTGCAGCAGGTCCCTGTCCTGCAGCACAATAGCAAGGAAGCAAATACACATTCACACTAGAATAGTTCAACACACAAAGAGAGTGTTGCGCTGGTGTGAGGCCATGGCTGCCAACAGCTATTGTTGTAGTTTGTGTATGCAAGGATTTATTATTATTATGTTCTACTGACATCTGTTTAACTTTAACTTTTAAACAATTAAATTATTTGTATGTGAGATATTAGGTTAAATTTATCAAATGACACTAGTTTCCTGCACACTTTCAACACCACCTTGTGCTTGTGCTGCTATACTGAAACATTCCTCACACTTAATAGTAGTTATAATTGCACTAGTTCCTATAATATGTATTTTAAATGTCTAATGGTGTTTGGTGTTTCTACAGGCTTCGTCAGCTACGACAATCCGGTGTCGGCACAGGCAGCCATTCAGGCCATGAACGGCTTCCAGATCGGCATGAAGAGGCTGAAAGTGCAGCTTAAGCGCTCCAAGAATGACAGCAAACCTTACTGATCTTAGCACTAGGGTGTATCTGCTCCCATGTTAGCACTGCTAGGGTAAGTCCCCTTTGAACAACAAAAAAGAACAAAAAAAAGCAAACAGCAAACCGAGCCACGACCTCTGCACAGGGATCGGGGGGTGGGGGGTGGGAGGGAGGGGGAGACGATCTTCAACCACCTGAGGGAGGGAGACTCACACACTCCTCCTTTTGATATACTTGATTTTTGGAAGATTTTTGTTTTATCTCAAATATTATTATTTATTACACTTTATTTTTGACACACATGAACGCTTCCATTAACGTCATTACTTTGTGCAATTTGACACTTTTACAACAGAAGTAGCTATCATAGGTAGCTTCTTTTTAATTTAAGAATTATTTTATGTTTTTTTTATGAGAAAGTATTTATACATTTTGCCAACTACAGAAGTGAAGACAACGGAGCCATGATGATTATTTTATGTTTTCTCTATCTTGCTATGAACCTGAGGCCTAGGCCTGGTTCCTTCATATAGTTTTTGATGCTCATGCTGATATGCACGCCTGACCTTTGGCCTCCGCGGTGTTGGTTGCAGGCCGCCGCTGCTTCTCTGAAATCCCTCTATGCCTGTTGGCAACCCGGGAGCAAAGGCTGCAAAACATAGTTGCCTCTATACAGTCGAGTTAATGGCACCAGTTACACTCCACCAGAAAAAAAAAACATTAACACAATCCAGTTTCGTCACATTTGTATAAAACAAAAATAAATATTTTTTTTTTGACAAATGATGAAAAAATTAGTAACTATTCTCTGGGTCAGATCACATTGGTCTTTGTTGAAAGGAATATAACACATGCACAACATGAGAAAAATATCCATAATTTGAAGACGTCTTTATGACAGTAACATCCTTAAAATAAAAAAAAGAGTATTATGGGTTTAGGGGTTAACTGAAAATACTTGACGTTTGTTGAAAGTTTAAAAAAGTACAGAATGCCACAGGCCTGTAAATTTTATTTGTAAAAAAAGCAGTTCTATTTTTATACAGCATTTTTACTGCCTCAGATAAAATGGATTTTATTTATTGCCTATTGTTAAGTTATTGGACTCCTAAAAAAAGTACAGCATTGATAAAGTAGACCCATGTGGAGTCGGGTTCTCCACCATTTTCACGTATTTTCCGTGCAGTCCAACACAACACTCCAGTGTCATAGAAAAGAACAAACCTCTCACTTCTTCATGTCACACATGTTCATTGTCCATTTCCATCCATTTCTGTGTGTTCTCTCTCTCTTCCTGTCGGGAGAGGGCCTCGCTCGTCCACCTGTACCTCACTTTTTAATCTGATTTTTTTATTATTATTATTATTATATTTATTTATTTATTTTTTCATTTTTGTTTTGAGTGTTGTTTGTCTGTGCCCTCACCCTTCCAAAGATTTTTAAGGAAGGGCCCCCCACTCCTCAAAAATATGTCAGTATTTACACCCAAACATGTTATCCATCTAGGATGTGATGGATCAGACTTTGGGTGCACTGTTTACGTGTATGTTTGTTTGTGCGAATGACTGAATGTGCTGTTGCTTGTTATAATATAATCCTAGATTAGTATCTCTATCTATTGCAAAAAAATGCAACATTTGTGCTTATAGATTGCAAATGAAATGAGCCCGTACTGTTGCTATATCCAACAGTTTGCATTGTTGTTTGTTGTTGTTAATGTTGTTGTTGTTTTTCTTAATTTATCAAATGCTGTAGTGGTGTGGTGCTTTGGCTCTCTGTGTGTAACTTTCTCCTTTTCCCTGTTTTTTCTTTCCCCTTTTTAGAAACACCCATCTCCATGCCTGTTAGCCCATCGTTTGCCTAGCATGTCTTCGTGGCGTCCAATAAAAAAAACAACACAAAATTAAAACACACAAAAACTTTAAAACAACAAACTCCCCCTACCCCAAAAAAGTCTCATCACCCTCCCCATTTTTGTTTTACTGAGCTCACCCGACCATACCCTGGTTCTACTCCTCTGCCACCGCCTACTGACTTTTTGAACTTTAAAACCTTTCTGGATTGTTTTTTTTTCTTTATTATTATTGTTATCATTTGGGGGGGTCTGAGAGGTTTTCGTCCAGGTCTTGGATTGTGATTAGAGTAGTTTCAAAGCCTAAAGACACTTCAACTATTAACTCGACGAGATGAACCATCTTTAAGTTTTTAAACTATGGTACTTATTTTGGGGGGTTGTCATTTTCTTTTATGTTTTTTTTTTTTTTATGTTTTGGTGCATGTGACCTCATTTGCTTTTGGAGAGGCTTCAGGAATTTGGGGGGATGGGCAAATAAGAAACAATGTGAAAGAAACATATTTATAAAGCTGCATTTGTGTGAAGAAAGACTGATAATTTTCATGGAAACCCTGTGGCAAAGTATGACCATTTCGATGTCTTTATGTTTTCGCTTTTGCGTTTGCCTATTTTATCCTCTTCATATAAAGCAAACTTGAACACTCACTACAGGAATTGGCGCACGGCTTTGATTCTGCTGCCGATGAGAAAAGTAGCGCACAGGGCCAGAAGCTGTCTGCGCCATTTTCTTTAAGTATTAAGACTACTTCCACAGTTTTGAATCAAAAACTGATCTATTCTAGACTCTCTCTCTCTCTCTCTCGCTCTCTCTCTTGCTCTCTCTCTCTCGCTCTCTCTCTCTCTCTCTCTGTCACTCTCTCTCTCAGAGCTCTCTCTCTAATGGTTTTTACATTTTTCAGGCAGTGTAAAGTTTTTTGATAAGGCCATTTTCAAGTGGCTCTGTTTCTCATTCAAAGTCTATATATAAAAACCACTTTTTGTAGAGTAGTTATAAAGGTTAAATAAATAAAAAACAACAAAAAACACATTTGCCCTGTTTGGAGAGGGAGAAATGCTACCTACTTATGTCACCTTTTGCTGAACTGACTCACAGATAGACAATCCATGGTTTAAATGCACATGATGAAAATGACCTATATTTTCTACTGTTAAAATGTATAGAGGAAGAAAAAAAAAATACATTATGCCGATACCTGTAACCCATGTTAATGTCGGTGCTTCTCGTGAGTTTAGTTGTGGTTCCATCAAGAGTCTGATGGTCTTAAATGTCTCATGTTTATTTCCAAGACAAAAAAAAAGTTTACTTGAAGAACAGACAAAGCCTTTCATATTATTACAACAGTTTGTTTTCTGTTATTCTTCTCTTTTTTTTTTAAAGGAGTCCCTATTTGCTAAAAAAATGTTGTCAATTAGATCTATACAATTCTTAATATATATATAAATATAAATATATCTATATATATCTATATCTATAATGTCAGCTTGTGAAGCATCAATGTCATTATGATTTTAACTCTCTCGTGGGAAACAATATTTAATGTGTTTTTGTTGTTCAGCAAAATGTCTTACAGAGTTTTAAAAAAAGACCAGATCCGTGGAGTTTAGTGCCAAAATTCTGAAGGTACTTCCTGCCTAGACGCGTCAGTGTATTTCTTGTGAAAATTATTTGATAACATTGGTATTTTATTATAAGTGTTTTGTATGGATCCCTCATATTTAAAGTATAGATTTAAAAGAAAAAAAAAGAATTTGTTAACTTGCTATTCTGTGGTCTTGTTGCCTGAAAATGTCATGTTTGCTTTTTTTTTCTTTGTAAAAAATGTAAAGACGTGCCCATGTGTCACATATATATATATATCTATACACACTTGGGCACACATGCATACACTCTCTGTGCAGACCTCACATTTTACTTATTTGTTGCACGAAAACCCCCCAAGTTTAGCCATCTCCATAGCCACTGCTCCACCCTCAAAACCACTTTTAATCACACACCAAAAGTCTGATGGTTTCTTTATCAAAAGCCTTACCACGAAAATCTTTGCACTCTTACTATTTCTATTAGTATCACAGTCACACGCGTCAAAAATATTGTTTTCATGCCAGTACAGAAACCGCTTTTATTTTTTAAATGAAGGTGATAGACGTACACAAGGCCTTATTTCTTCTAATCTTCTTAACCATTTTTACCCATTTCAGAGATCGTTATTTTCATGTACTATCGCTTGGCTTTTTATGATGTAAGCACAGGGCAAGACATTCACGAACTAGCCTTTTCTCTTTGAGGAAAAAAAAAGCACATCTTTACCAGAGATGCGAGTTTGTAGTTGAAGATACAATTTCAGGACTTTTTTCTTTTTCTTTTTCTTTTTCTTCCATAGTCTTGTGGGCCAAAATGTTTTAGATGCCAAAGCGTGTTACTGTTTCCGACATTCTCATGGTCAAATAGTTTACATGGCACAATGTTGTCAATGTCTGTTGCCCCCCTTCCCCACACTCCCTGAAAGCCTATAGTTGATAGTCTGCAAAAAAAAAAAAAAAAAGACAGCAGCATTATTTTCTACACAAAAAAAAAAATCACCAGTCGCCTTAACCAGGGAGCGTCTCACCAGTATTTTATCGAAGACAATTTTGTCCAACGTGTGCCAAGTACAGGGTCATCTTTTCTATACTGTTTACTTCTCACTTTGTCCGCCATTTTGCAATTAAACTGGGGCCGAGTTGAATGGAGTCTTGTGATGGCCAAAATTTCAGCTCCTGTTTGAGGGATGCCCACTGCTAGCTCGCTCTCTCTCTCTCAGGCTAGCCGGGGTTATTAGAAGGGGGGGATGTCTTATTGGAATAGCGACAGGGGAAATAAAGCGATGTTGGTCAGGAGCTGAAGAGGTCACAGGCAAGCAAAACAAGAGGCGAGAGGAGGGCGTTTTCATTAACTACTCAAAGACCAAACCCCAACTTTAGATAGAAGAACAGGGAGGAGAGAGACTTCTTTTATTTTATTTTTTCTCAAATGCAGTATTTAGCATAAGCAGTGCCACAGCCATATGACAATAGCTGGATAGTCCTATTAATGTCAAAAGGACCATTTTTGCCAATCAGCACAGGTTTTTAACATTGTAAAAAAAATCCGCTGCAAATCGACTCAATTGCACATTCTCACGTACTTGCACAATCCGTAAACACATGATCCATCGTTAAGTTTTGGAAGACAAAGCACTATTTTGTATACGTCGAAAAAACAGTCCCCGAAATATGTCGTCAAAAATGCCAAAATTTCACCTTGTTGCACAGTGTAGTGTGTCAAAAGCATGTTTGCATTTTAATGTCAAAGCACAAGAGGGCCGTAGCGTGTTCTGTGGAGCGGCTCACTTCAGGGGCTTTCGGTGCCAATGCTCGTATCTTTCTATCTATGTCATTGTTCACTACTCTTGTTTTTCGGATTTCTTAGTTATATTAAGTGCTATTTATCAAAGAAAAGAAAAGGAGGAAAAAAATTGTTGTTTCTTTGCATTATGGCCTATGTCAACATGTTTTGAAAGAAAATGTTTTGTGCGTTTTCTCATTATGTGCCGTAAAAAAATGAGCTTGTTGTCTATTGAAATTATCTACTTTGTTGTTTAATTTGTATTATTGAAAAGGAGGTTTTCAGTATAGTACCTTGTCTTGAGAGAAGCCAAAGTCAACGCATTTTAAGTGGATCCTGTATGATGTATGTTTGTTTGACAAATTTGTCACTGGATGGAATACTATAGTACAAAAAAAAATGCAGGCTTTCCTATTTCTACAACTGATTGTACTTATGCATTTTGTACCAGTGGAATTTTTTATACTGGAGATTAAAGGATACAACAACAACAACAAAATCCTAGAAAAAAAAATCTGTTTTTGGCCTCTCTGATTATGTGGCCTGACCCTGACCTGGAGTTATGATTTCTCTATTGCTGGCCTCCAAGAAAGTTGGCTTTTGATATTTACAATTTTCTAGATGATCTTTGGCTTGAGTTTCTTTCTCGTCTTTTTCCTCACCTATGTGTTTTGTTCTTTCCTTTTTGTTCTTTTCTTTTTATTATTTATTTTCTGAAAAAGCAGAGGGTAAGTGAGTGTGAAATCTCTTTTTTTTTTTTTTTTTTTTTGCTTTATAGTTCTAGTTTGTCTATACCAGAGCACTATAAGTTTCATTTGGAGTTTCTGTATTGTGCTGTCTACATGATAAGACAATTCTTAAAAAAGAAGGGTTAGAAGTAGTTTCCTTCAATGGATTAATGTATTAGTTTAATAAAGAAATCTACTAATTTGATTTTAGCTGGTCAGAATTTCCAGTTTTCTCTGTCCTTCTGTGAATTAACTGTGTAGCTGAAGCAGTCAGAATTATTTTTGTAAACGTATGTTCTTGTGTGATGCAGTTTTTTGCTTCTGTCTCCTATATTAAACCATTTTTCCTAATACCTGTCTCTCTGTGTGTGCTGTTATGTTTTAGTCTAATGTTGTATTGTGCCACAACTTCCTGCCGCTCCTCGTTCATCTCCCCTTATTTTTCCATTACCTTCCCACTGTACAACTGTTTACCGTATTTTCCGGATTATAAGTCACTCCAGAGTATAACTCGCACCAGCCACCCTGGTGCACAGTTGACAAGCCTCTCCCGGTGGAGAGTTCCTCTAGCTGTGGCCATCTAGCTTTTAGCCCGCGATTAGCTTTTTTAGTTTTCTTCATTGCAGTAAGGGTAACCTCTTTTCTGGCATGTTCAGTCTTAGCAGATACTGGTACACAAGCCTAGAGTGCCCTCTAGCGGCTGTCAGTGTGAAAATAACAAACATGGGAAATTAAATACTTCAATATGTAAGTCGCACCTGAGTATAAGTCGCATCCCCAGCCAAACTATGAAAAAAAGTACAACTTTTAGTCCGGAAAATACGGTATATGTCCCTGTTGTATATTTTGGTTGTAAAGTCACTCACACACGCACACACACTGTTCTCATCCGACACGGTAAATATACATAGACTATATCTGTATGTATATTACTGTGGAGCCCAAGTCGTGTGCGAAGAGCTGTTCACGTTTCGGCTAACTTCATATGTGGTTGTGACCTTTTCCTGTTCACATTTTAAGCGTAAATAAAGTTAGAAATAAATAAAGGTCAAACCGAATTTTCCACCAAAGCAAATTAGTGTTTACAATTGCGTTATTTAAAGTACTAAATAACTTGTTTACCTTAATAAATCCTTTTTGTAGACCCTGTGGGAGTAATTCAAGTGTTAATAGGATGATTGGGGGGTCTTTCATCTTCTGGTGTCTCTGGTGGTCAGGAGGGATGAAATAGAACCACAATTGAAACTTTCTTGCCTCCGGGTCGGAGCCACCAATACAAACTAATGGAATCACGAAGAAGAAGCTAACAAGCTAACGGGCAATGCAGACGGCGGGCTAGCGCCACTTAAACAGCATTCACAGCCAAGTTTGAGTGAAAACAAATTATCTCCATGTACACTATCCCTCTCTCCGTTTGTCTTTTCTGTCAGCGTAGTATTTACTCTCACGGACAATTAATACGTAAAAAAACGCAACATGCTACGACACCTGCAGTGGCGCTTATGGCCTCTAGGAGCATGAGTTACTTAGTTCTGCTTTAAACATTTATAATGTCTCAAATAATGTCAGTCTTTAGCCACAGGAGTAAAGCACCAACATTTATACACATAAGACTCCTTCAGTGAAATATTAAAGCATGTGTAACGTTTTTAACATGTTGTAAGAGATTATCTGCCATCGTGTTGTCTGCAACATAGTGTTTTTAAAAGCATATTTATGGCTTGCTCCCCATTAATAAAAGGGCAGGAAACGGTTATGATCACTGGGAGTGAGCAGGAACTAGTGTCATTTAGCACTGCAACAGTTAATGCACAGAGCATATTAAAATTAGAAATGGTTAAAAATGCTTTGCAATCAGGCACCATTTTAATGGTGAGCTAAACAATGTCCAATATAAAAAGTAGTTCGGAACAGAAATTTGTTGAAAGTAAAATCATAATAAATCTCTCAACCATGTGTTTATAATTGTAATATTTACAATAATTCAGCCTTCTATAAATGTTTAAGCTGTAATCATGAGAACTGATCAAACTGCAGTTCACAATCTGTTTAAGTTTAATAGATTTCAGTTGAAGGATTATAGATTGCTGCAGCTTTAACAATATAGTCTGTTAACTCAATTGCATGTGTGCTGATTTACATCAGTCTAAATTGAATCATTAGCCATAAATGCACACTGGCTACTGACCTGGCTGAGGTGTGTCCATTACAGGGTTGCCAAGTAGCCACACCCGGCCACTTTGTTTCCATTCTGTGTCCCACCAACACCTGTCATACCATTACAACTGCATCTCCAGTAGAGAAAGAGAAGTCAAAGGTCAACGTTAAATTCAACAATAGTGTCTGGAGAAATATATTGTAATCGCTGGCTGCTTTTACTGTCTGTACAAAATATGGCTTTTGTGTAACATCTTTACACCATAATAGGCTGAAAGGCAATTTTTGAGCATTATCATAATAGGGCCCAAATACACGTACACACACACAATATTAATTTTGATTGTCTAAAAATACAATAGCATTTAATTTTTACACACACACATTTATTATTCTTAGATGAGCAGTAATATATATTCTTTATATTTCACCATTTATTTTGATTTAGTATTGATACATTCACCCAGTCTTTTGTTGTCTGTACATTATAGAATTGTTTCAATAGGTTACATCCAATGCCAAATAAGCAAGGAGGTTTTCATGGATGTATTTAGCTGACAATTACCTACAGATCGTACCTCACTTAAGACCTTTTTCAAGAACTTTGGCTGTAAATTAATTATAAAAATGTCCAATAATATAAATTATGCCTGGTGTAGTTGTATCTATTTAAAGGATCATTTGCAGCAGTGAAGGGCATCTTCCACACATTTCAACATCTCTCCTTTCATTACTGCTCTAGTGCACCAGCCCTGTTATTAAATATTGATTGTGAGATTGAAGTGGAGAATACCATACACTGGTCCTGAACTGTGGATCTATGGATAGATGATATTGCTCCTCTATTATTGGCCTTCAGCTCAAGAAAAAGTCTGCGGTTCACACTTCATTTTCCTCAAGACCTTTTCTTCTATTTTTATTTCTGTTGCTTGACTTTTTATTTTCTCTCATAAAGCCACCGGTAAGACGTGACACAGCCAGGAAGTAAGGTTCGGTGCACTTTAGCTTTGCACTCACACGCAACTGGTTTTCAAAAGGAGTACAAATGTCTCACACCATCGGCTATATTAGACGATCCACCTAGATTCTTTCAAGGTAAGACTTGCACAGCCAGACACGAAATACAGAAAATGAAGAGAAAGGCAACAAGCAGAAATTGCTTGAAGGTCAGTAGCAGCATAGCAACACATTCTTTTTCAATTTCACCGTATTCTTTTTTTACTCAGACATTTTACAAGGACTTGCTATTTCATTGTGAGGTGTGATTAAAGGATTTAAAAGCTTCTGAAATAGCTGTGTGTTTCATCAAAAAAGAGTAAATCAGGACAAAAAAAATGGGAGCTGAACAATGATTAGTCTGATATAAACAGTGTTGAAGTTCTAACAGCTTATTGGAGATTAGGAAACCCGCATGGAATGCTTCATAATACGCTGATAAACATGACCATTTTAGTTTTAGTTTTCAGAATATTGATAGCAGCACTTGAAAACCAGCGGGAAAATGAAATTTAAAAACAGGTTTCATTTCGCCATGATACTTGAAGGAGTAAAACAATAAATCAGCAGAGATAACTGTGTGTGTCTGTCTGAATATCAGGTTTTTGTGTTGCAGGTTTGACATAAATTGCCAGGTTATTATCAAAGTGAAAATGGCTGATCTTTAAAATCATTACAAATACATTCTTGTAATTCGCATGCTCACAAGATAATTTATGAGATTTAATCCAAAAGTAGGTAGTTAATCATTAAAAACAGAAAATATCTTACCATTCCATATTGTATTTTGTTTGCCCCTTGACGATAACACACACTGATAGATACTGCACAAACAATAATTCCCTTGAACAATATACAGAGAGAGTCAGAGCATAAAGAGTGTGCCAATGGGTTTGAGTTGCCATGTCATCGTACAATTGTGTGTATGCAACCTCGGGACCATTAAATATGCCCCAAAGTAGGTTTCTTAAGTCACAAGGCTAAACAGTATGCCAAATAATTGATTTCAGTAGAGTGTAGTTAATCTTTTGCAGTTTTATTGCCCATGCCGTCATACATCATATTAATGTTTTGGGCTAGCCTATAGAAACTGCTTGTAAGATATGTGAGAGGGGAAGATTGACATTTAAATCGGGGGAGATTGGGGTGAAAAAAGTTGGAGGTCTCTATTTTGGGCACTGTTAGTGTGGGACAAAAGAATAACCAAATACTACAATAATAAAACAAAACAAAAGGTGTAGAAAACAAACGCGTGTTGTTTTAAATATAAATCTGCATCAAGTTTAAACACTCACATTTCGGGGGAAACTGGAGTAAAAGCAAATTTCCTCAATGTGGTTTGAAGAGCTGTTGCATCCCAAATCAAGGCGGGTAATTAAATTATAGTGCTGATCAAAGGCTGCAGTGCAGGAGCAGCTTTTCCTGACTGTACGTTCCTACATCAGTTCCTCCTCAGCTCACTCTCTTTTGAAGAACCGAGGTGACTCATTCTCTTTTGTTATAAAAAAAAAATATTCAGAAATGCTATGCTTATGCAATTCCAGTGTTGGTTGGGGGAAGGTGAAGCCGTAATAATTAGAATTGTAAGAACATGAACAATGCAATTCAATGGTGTGAAGCATTGCTGCCCCCTTGTGTCTCAAAAGGAATATGAACAGTCCACATTCCATTATAGTCTCTAAATGGATGCCATTTTTGGGAAGACACTCTTCCATTCAAAAGACACAATATTATGTGTTGATTTCTTTTCTGATATGGTAATGGTATTTTTACATCACAGAATACTTTGGTACAATGGTATAATGTGAAATATAGACAAAGAACCAACCAGTTCTAGGGGATTTGTTTTTCATTGATAGTTTTCCCTGGAGTAGATTGATTGTGTCAATCTACGCCAGGGGAAACTATGAATGAAGAACAAATCCCCTAAAACTCTGTGAAAAGCGCTATACAAATAAGCTTCCATTCCAACTGTAATACGTAAAGTTAAAATCATTTCACTGCTGATGTAAGTGCTCACCTGTGAGCATGGGAAGGACCTTATCGAGGTAAGCAGGGTGACTACATTTAACCTACTGTAGCTTGTTATGTCATTTTTTGTTTTCTCTAAGATTCTGTACCTGCTCAAGTACCAGCGGTGGGAACTGATGTTCAGTAGGTTGCAGACAGCAGTTTCCCAATCAGCAGCTTAATAGACCATAAAATAAACATCAACACTCACTGTGGGGCAAAGTTAGACTCATGGCCCTCTCATAGCCCTCTTAACACAGTAATATGATGCTTTATAGGATAACAAAAGCTCTACTCTAAAAAGGTT